>NW_003533864.1:949735-984370 GCF_000230375.1 Plenodomus lingam JN3
ATGGGCGAGGGGGGAGCCGGCCAACCACACTCCCCGCTCCCACTGCCTCTCTCCACTTTGGCTACATCCTGTACCAGACAGCCCCTCAAGCCCTCCCTTCGACCACACTCCACTCCACACTAGACTACAGACTGCCTACCTACCTATACTCTACCTACATGGTAACACTCCCTGCCGGCTCCCCTGGCCGCCGCAAATGCGTTGCCAACGAAGCAGTGCAGCCGTCAAGCGCTTGCCAACGCCAATCAGCCGCTCCAAGGACCGTCATCCGGGACCTACCATGGCCCTTGCACTCGGTGACTGTCCAGGTGGTAGGTACATACTTACATGACAGCGTCACGGCCATGGCTCCAACACGCTTGAAGAGGCAACCTGGGGACCTGTCTAATGACGACATCCCGGGCCCAGGAGCCCCCAGGAGCCTCATAAAGGGCTGAGAAAATTGGAGACCTACTATACTACACCCCCCCCCCAAGGCCCAATCTCACTGTCTGATGATGGGTCGAGTGGATAGCGAGGAGCGAGGCTACCTACTAGGTACCCTACCGATACAAAGCGCGGCTATCTGCATCGATTTCTGATCGCCTGCATGCCACCATGCCACCATGCCACTAGCCCGCCTGACGAGCCACCACGGCTGCGTTGTCACTTTATTGTCGTGCATATAATAACACTCCTGTCGTCGCCCGAGTATCGGTTTCCAAACCCTTCCCGTCCCTGCGCCCTGTCGTCGCCATGACCTTCCATCCCCCCCCTCCCCTGCCAGGCGAGAGTTCCGCAGTCAGCTTCTGGCCAGACAGTGAGCCAGCGCATGCGACCTGTATCTGGCTGTATCCAGCCATCGTGTGGCTGCTCCGAGACGACCGGCCCTGCTGCTGGATGCACGCCTCATAACTGAACCTACTTGCATGGCTTGACCATACATACACACACACCTCTCACGTCATGCGCTCCTTCGCTGTCATGTGGCCTAGTCACACCAAGCCGTCGTGAACCGTCGCACAACCACAGATCCTGGCAGCTTACTCTACACCTCCGTCCAAGCTATGGGACTTTGCATCTTGATTCCGTACCGTCGACACATCTGTGACAGACACACATACAGAATCTACTCGATTACAATTCGCCACGGAATCCCAATGCCCGCGCCCAACAAACATACATGGAGACGTGTCGTCCCCCAGAAAGACGGGCCCCAATCCTGTCCCACGAATTATATGCCTATGATCTGGCTCGAATACCCTCACTTCGTCTTCGCCGAATCTCTGTGCTGCTCAACTTGCTCTGAAACGTGTCGTCCACCCTGTCTTCCTCACTGGCATCTAGAACAGCTACTTCAAACACTTCCAATGGCTCCCAACCTTGCTCCTCACGCTTCTTGTTTACTGCTGCGCCTCCACCCCGAGTCTCGAGAGATAGGACCAAGGCGGTGATGTCTCTGTCAGTGATAGTGGGCCCAAAGGGGTCCCAGATCTCAACGTATCGAATACTGAGGCCAGAGGGAAAGTTGACGTGAACGGCGTGTCCATTCGGTCCTGGCTCATTCACCTCCAAGACCTGAATGCGATTATCGTCATGCGGCCCAAAGTAGACCAAAGAGGAGAGAAAGTCATGCACAGACTCCTGGCGACGCTTCCAGCTTTCCAACTGTTCAGCATACTTCTTGTTCACCAGCAAAGCATCACCAGTAATGCCAACCGTCAGTACGCTTGACTTGGCATCCATATCCGCCGAGGATCGCCGCCCCAGCACGAATGCAAACATGGTGAGAAGCAACTTGTGGCCAATGTGGAGATGATCGAAGGTTCCCCCCACGGCCACAGCAAAATGGTTTACTGGGTCGGTGGGGTGTTCAGGGATGCCAGCTTCCTCGCCCATTCTCTCAACACTCACTATACCACCACGAACGCGCGAGACTCTCGGCTGACTCTGTGACAGCGAGAGGAAGTTCTTGAGGAGTCGTTCGCCTTCTTCACTCTCAATAGAATACACAAGATCCCAGGATCTGGGATTTCGAGCTAGTGTATGTATGTCGATGGCTGGACCTTGCATTTCTTGCTCTGGGCTCGAGTCTGGTAGAGATGCGGTCATTTGGCCGTATCTTGGGTAAGCCAGCAGGATGATGCGAGCATCGACGCCTTCTGCATCTTCCGTGTCGATTGCCTCTCTGCTCGCAGTGATGGTGATCAACTTGTAAAGATCGGCCACTAGCTGTTGTGTAGTCTCATATAGTGGTCCCCTAGGCGAGCTCAGACGGCCATACAAATGCGGACAGGGTAGGGCAATCTCGAGCAGAGTAGGCTCCTGGGCCTTGTGGGGAGCTCTCGCAAGCTGTTTTAAGACGGTGAAGAGAGGAGAGTGATAGGCTGCCTTCAGAGTCGCAAACGACGAGAGCGATGGCGGTGGTGGCAACAGTAATAGGGCACGGGTATGTGATTGCGATTGCATTATTGGTGACATGGTAGCGAGACGTTGAGTGTGAGCCTACGACGTAGACTGCGTGATTGAGCTTTTGCTACCGTTGTTGATGAAGGCAGAATGATTCGCAAAGCATTCAAATACTCTCTCTCCTCCGTGAAAAAATTGCGCTATTTGCAATAACGCAGGCTACTGTGAAGGGAGGTGCCCAGGAGTGCCCAGGTGGTGATGGGTGGCTGGAGGGTTCGTGGGGTGTGTTGGTTCATGGATGGGCGAGAGTGGGGTGAAAGCGCCAAGCCAGGCGGACAGCGGGCAGAACGTCAACCGCGAGCCTCATCCACTCATCCATTGATGGGTGTTGTCGATATAAAAGTACGCGCCACGACGTCAGCAGCGCATCCACTCGACGACTGCGATCGGTCGACAGGCGCAATGCCTTTCGGACACCATCATCAGAATGCGCAGCCCGACCCAGCGCAGGGTATCTTCGCTGCAGCCTCGGCTTTGGGGAGTATGTCGGGCTCCTTAGTTTAGTTGACTACTTTCCCCAACTTGCATCTCCCGCAACACACACACACACAGAGAGAGAGAGATACAGACCGACAGATAAGACAGTGACTGACCTCGCCCTTCTGGTGAATAGGCATAGGAGCACCCGGCGGAAACCTGCGCGCAGCCACACAGGGAACCACACGTGCGGGCACCGACGCCTTCATGCCTGGCGGCAGCGGTAACCTCCAGTCGCCCACCGAGTCCTTCTCCTCGAGTGCACCGCCGGTCGCAACCTCGTCTTACGAAGCACCGCGGAGAGCTACGGCACAGAGCGGTCGCCCCACTGAAGAGCTTCATATTTCCACTGCAGGGTCCCAGCACCCCTCCGTGCCGTCCTCCGCGGCCAGTCAGCAGCAAATGTACAACTCGCCCGATAACTACCGCTCGGCGCCCAACATCAATGTCGACCAAGGGACGCCCCAAAATAGCCATTATGGCACCCCCGCCGCTGTTCCTGGCAGTCTGCAGCCCGCAGGTGGTGCTGCCCAACAACAGCAACTACAACAACACCATCACCAGCAGCAGCAACAACAACAACAACAACAGCAGCAACAACAACAACAACAACAACAGCAGCAACAACAACAACAACAGCAGCAGCAATCGCGCCCGGGACCTTCGAGCCAGTCGCACACTGCGCCGGTCGTACCTACCCAATCGCAAATCGCAAGCAATGCCCAACAATACACGCTGCCAACGCGCTCCAATACCATTAATCAATCACAGCACTCTCCACATTCCTCACATTCCTACTCCCGCTCGAGTCCAGCCGGCCTGGGTCCTGATCAGAAATACATTCCCTTCTCCAACACCCCTGAACAGTCCAAGTACGGCAGTGGAACGCCTGCGCAAAAATACTACCCTACTACTCCTTCTGGCGCCGCATCAAATTCCCCCCTCGGGCTGGCAGACATAAGACCTCGAGCGAATTCGAGCATGGACCAAGAGGGTATGGGTCACGGTAACGCTGTCCTGGGCGACCAAAACAAAGTCCCGTCGAACAGCAACTATCTGGCGCCCTGGAGCATATACGCTTATGACTGGTGCAAATGGAATGTGCCAGGAGGCAACAGCGCTGGCAAAATGGCCGTAGGAAGCTACCTCGAAGATAACCACAACTTCGTGAGTAGACATGCAAAGTGCACTAACTTTGTTAGCTAACAGCCGCTTTAGATACGCATTCTAGATACCCAGATCGCACCCCAAGACGTCTCGGGGCCCGGTGCAACACCCTATGGCATCGAGTACAATGCCATCGCTGAAGCCACATGCTCCTTCCCTGTCACACGCATCCTTTGGGAGCCGCCCTCCTCACAGAAGCAATCCACAGACCTCCTGGCAACATCGGGCGACCATTTGCGGTTATGGTCCCTACCGCAAACCTCTGGAAATACAATGAGCAACACAATATCACGCTCGTCATCTGTAAACACGCGCGAACCACAGCTCCCCAAGCTCACCCCGCTTGCCCTTCTCTCCAATTCCAAGACACCTGAGCACACCGCTCCGCTAACCTCCCTCGACTGGAACACCATGTCACCCAAGCTCATCATCACGTCCAGCATTGACACCACCTGCACAATCTGGGACATACCCTCCCTGACCGCGAAGACGCAGCTCATCGCACACGACAAGGAAGTGTTTGATGTTCGATTTTGCGCCGGAAGCGTTGACGTATTCGTTAGCTGTGGTGCAGATGGTAGCGTGCGCATGTTTGACTTGCGCAGCTTGGAACACAGCACGATCATCTACGAGCCATCTGACAAGGGTGGGGATCGTGACAAAGGTATGCGTTTGCCCGGGTGACGACCCCATAGCTGGCTAACAGTCGAAACAGGTTCGCCGACTAGTGGCCGCATGTCTCCCACAAAGGCTCAGCAGACGATGTCGTATGCACCTCCACTTCTTCGTCTCGCCGCATCTCCTCATGATTCACACCTGCTTGCCACCTTCGCTGCCGACTCGAATCTGATACGGATCCTCGATGTACGGCAGCCCGGTCAAGCGCTGCTTGAACTCCGAGGGCACTCTGCGGCAGTCAACAGTATAGAATGGAACCCTTCAAGAAGAGGCATGCTTGCATCTGGCGGTGACGACTCGCTTGTCCTCATATGGGACCTGTTGCATGCCAACAACGGCGCTGTCATTAGCGGGGAGCATGCTTCTAATCAACCCTCTCCAGCACCGGCAGCTGCACATGGTGCCAATGGTGCTGCTGGGGCACAAAACGTGCCTGTGGGTCAGAAGGGACCCTATGCTAGCTGGAGGTGCGACTACGAAGTGGGCAACATCAGCTGGGCTCCCCAAAGTGCGCTGACGGGACAAGGTGGAGAATGGGTTGGCGTAGCCGGCGGGCGTGGCGTATGGGGCGTCAAGCTATGATGCAAGCCACACGGTACCACAAGTTGTTGATAAGATGCCTTTTACCTTTTACAACGAATGGAAAAGTAAACTGGGCTGCCGCGAGTACGATCATGGGGAGAGAACCTATTTCGACGGCTATTTTGTATTTCGGGAGCATTTTGCGAGACTGGGCTGATCTGAGCCGCATGTGAGGGTGGGAGGTGGAGACGAAGAAATGACCTTTCTAGTTATATATAGTATTATACAGACGACGGGACGCGTTTGATGCTCGAGACCACTTGGCCAATTCGCTCTGCACAGGGACCGCTGGATCTTGTAGACTTCGACGGCTTTCTTGTGGATGAATAGACATATGCATACACATATATATCTAATTAGTGTTGACCATTGTGGCTTGCATTTCTCAGTAACGAACGTTCTTTTTCGCGCCCATAAGTTAATCAATCACAACTCCCGCTTTAGGATATGGGTGTAGTGTACTCACTTACTCTCTACACAGTGTGACCTGGACGCCCATTAGTCGGTGTTCACCTGATGAGGCTTTCCCACGCGCATGATTGGCACGCGACCCCGTACAACGTTGGGTGCTGCCTGGGCAGGTGTGGTGTGTCACGTGTGACATGCCGAACCCTTTGCCAAGCAAAATGTCAATCCTGTTGAAGTTGGAACTTTCAAATGTTCCCTCCTAGAAACTTCTATAATTAGCCGTCAAGCTTTGGTTAGCATGTCCAGTCCAGTGTCCCGTTCTGCCCGACCAGATGAATCCATCCCATGTCGCTCCGAGCGCTCTGATTCGCAAGCTCGCTGTCACTCGGACTAAACCCCAGTATGACGTCGCCCCGGCGGCCATGTGCGGGTTGCTTTCGTTATGATCCCCAACAGATAATATAGCCCTTGAACATTTGTTACGCGTGTCTCTTGCGAGGGGGGCATTCTGATATCCTATTCGTCATTTTGATCTCCTCTCTCTTTTATTTTTTTCTTTGATCGCTCATGGTTCTTCATGCATAGAAGCGCTCACACGTTGTAATTGCTGCAAACTCTACAGTCATTCGTTTTCGCCATTCGTTCCGGCAAGCCGAGCCTCCAATATGGATGCTGTGCGCCGCGCAGAGGGGCAGAGCGGTACTGACAAGTTCCTGGACTTGATCGCAGATCCATTTCAAGCCCAAGTAAGTAGATGATGGCGACTTGTAGAGTCCCATTTTGTCTTGATAGTCACTGTACCAACACATGCGCAGGTTCAACAGAGCTCTATTTACGCGGCCATCGTTTACTCTTTCGTTCTCTCCGGCTTGCTCGTCGTCCTCTTTGTTCTCCTTCGACCGCGACTCTCGAATATCTACGCACCACGAGCGAAACATGCCGACGAGAAGCATCGACCGCGGGAGCTGGACAAGAAGCCATTCAGTTGGCTGACCGCAGTGAAAGATGTGAAGGAGCAGGAGCTAGTGGATACAATCGGTCTGGATGCTGTCATCTTCCTCCGTTTCATACGAATGATTCGGAACATCTTCGTCATTTTGACCCTCATCGGATGTGGCATCCTCATTCCCGTCAACGTGACGGGAGGGTCAAATTTCTATCAGCAGTGGAGTAATATCCCGACACTGATGAGGTTCACACCTCAATACATCTTTGGACCCAAGTTCTGGGCCTTTGTTCTGGTCGCCTATCTCCTCCAGTTCACCGTATGCTTCTTCTTATGGCGGAACTACAAGGCCGTACTAAAGCTGCGAAGAGCTTTTTTCAATACCCAAGAGTACAAAGCCAGCCTACATTCGAGGACGCTGCTTCTAACCCATATTCCCAAGTCTTCGCGCACAGATGCTGGGCTGGTGGAACTTGTCGAGCAGTCGAAGCCGATCAACGCATCACCCCGTGCAGCCATTGGTCGCAACGTCAAGGATCTACCCAAGTTGATTGAAGACCATGACAGCGCAGTTCGCGAGCTCGAGCAACATTTGGCCAAGTACTTGCGCGATCCCAAGTACTTGCCAGCCCAGCGCCCTACCTGCAAGGCCAAAAAGGATGATATTGCTGTACATGGGAAAGAGAAGCTGGATGCTATCGACTATCTTACCGACCGCATCGTAAGACTGGAGACGAAGATAAAGACGGTTCGAGAAAGCGTGGATATGCGTAATCCCATGTCGTACGGTTTTGTCAGCTATACGCACATTGAGGATGCCCACGCTGTAGCTTACGCATCCAAGAAGAAGGGACCAGCGGGGTGCGACGTGTACCTTGCCCCGAAACCGCACGACTTACTATGGCAAAATCTTCCCATGAGCCGCAGGACTCGTCGAATGCGCGCATTCTGGGATGGCTTCTGGATCGTCCTGTTCACATTCGCTTTCATAGTTCCCAACTTGCTCACCTCGATCTTCCTATCCGATTTTTCCCATCTCGGACTTGTGTGGCCAGCCTTCCAGAGGAATCTGATTGCTCATCCCACCAGCTGGGCCATTGCGCAGGGTATCGTGGCGCCTTTGGTCCAGACGTTGATGTATATGGGTGTGCCCATCGTATTCCGACGACTATTCACGCACGCAGGCGACGTATCGAAGACCTCTCGCGAGCGACACGTGACGGCGCGTTTGTACGCTTTCTTCGTATTCAACAATCTCCTCGTCTTCTCCGTCTTTGGATCTGCTTGGCGGTTCGTAGCTGCCGTTATTGCTGCTCGAGATCGCGGCGTCTGGGAGGCTATCCGTGACAGTCATCTCTTCTCAAAGGTCATGACTGGTTTGTGTAACGTGTCGACCTTTTGGCTCACATGGCAAATGCTGCGAAACCTTGGTGCGGCTATCGACATTTCACAAATCTGGATGTTGCTCTGGAGCTGGTGTCGTCGTACATTCTCCTCGCCTACCCCAAGAGAGCTCATCGAACTGAGTGCGCCACCACCATTCCCGTACGCCGACTACTACAATCACTACTTGTTCGTCGCAACAGTGGGCATGTGTATGGGTACTCTCCAACCAATTATACTACCAGTGACGGCCTTTTATGTGGCCATGGACTGTATATTCAAGACGTACCTACTACAATACGTCTTCATCACCAAGACAGAGTCGGGAGGACGGTTCTGGAGACTTTTGGTGAACCGCATGCTTTTTGCAGTTTTCCTCGCCAATGCCGTCATTGCGCTTGTTGTTGGCGCTCAGGGTGTCGGTTCAATCAACTCTGTTCAGAATGGCAACATGTTGTATGCCATGGTACCCCTCCCGCTTCTTCTATTCGCCTTCAAATGGTATTGTAAGCGCAACTTCGACGACAAGTTGGTATACTACTCCACAGTCCCTTGCTCAGACATGGAAACTGGACAGGCAGTAGGTGAAGTAAAAGAAAGAAGGAGCAATAGGGTTGGCATACGATACGGCAACCCAGCACTTTACAAGAAGCTTCTCACACCAATGGTGCACGCAAAGTCGCAACATCTTCTCAAAGAAGTCTTCGCCCATCGAGGAGCAGCAAAGCACGACGGCATCTTCGAAGCCCCGCACGAGCGATCCACCGACCGCGCCAGACCCGCCACCCTAGGCTACGGTGACATGTACATGGACGAAATGAACCACGACCAGCCCGGCAAACAAAACTCGTCGCTCGACGCCCACATCCCACGCATGGAATTCGTCGCCGAATCCGACCTCGACTTTGAAAACTTCAAGCGCCGCGCCGAATTCCGCGACCAATTCGGCGGCGACGGCCAACTGTACGGACGACCTGACGACCTCAGTTCACGCCCGGGTACCCCCTCTACCCTTGCCACCTTCACCGAAGCAGGTCCCTATAGTCCCTACCGCCCCTCACCCACGCATTCTCGTGCCTCGAGCCGCACCCGGTTTGATGAGGCCGATCAGGGGACATCGTATGCGCAGGGCTACCAGCGCGCCAGCGATGGCGGGCTTCAGGATGTTGGTGTGGGTATGCCGGGGACGCCGGTGACGCCGGGGGAGACGAACGAGGCGCTGTACCATGCGAGTAGTCGGCAGCCGCTTGTTGGTGGAGATGGAGATGGAGATGGGACAACAGGATATTTTAACCGGACGAGCCCGGGGCGAGGGGATTCGAGGTATGAGCGGTATAGACATGTTTGATGTTTTTTAGATGTTGGTATCGATGTGTAGATGAAAATTTATAATGTTTGTTTTTGATCTATTAGACTATTACGGAAGGTTTTTGGAAGACGGATTAATTCTATTGTTAATCTAGTTCTCTTCTTACCTCTTACCTCTCCTATCGTCTTCCCTCTTACCCTCCCATCTTCCTACCCACCCTTTATCAACCCAGGCACAATCATCCCCTTCCCCTACCATACAACGACTTTGAAGAACCATTCATCCTCGCGCGTCTACCTCCTCCAATAGCTTTAGCTTATCTACCCCCCGCTACATACCTATATAATACTACACATTCCTATATATCCCCTTGGCCTTGGTATTTTAAGATGGCGACTCGAGGTGCTCGCTTGCTTATTTGCCTTTTTACTTGCTCGTTTACTTGCTTACTTACTTGCTTGATTAACGTCTTCATTTTTTTTTTATTCAGCACACCACACAATTCTTCTACGTTACACTATACTGCAGTTTTTTTAAATATAGTGAGTGTTATGAATATATAAATAAATGAGATTTTCACGCGTGCCGGTAGTGATAAGGGGTGGGATGGACAGTATTTATGTATAGGTTATTTCTTTAGGTCTTGTTGTTCTTGGTCGCCTAGTGTGGGTGGCTTTGTATGTGTGATTTGCTGGTGGAAGGTGGGGATTTGGGGGGACGTTTTGGGTGGTGGGGTAGCTGGGTTTTGGGGTGGGGTGTTTGGTTTGTTGGGGATGGTTGGTGTGGAGGTTTTGTTTGTAAATATATATTACATATTATATATGTCTGTGTGGAGTTATGATTGTTGTTGAGTTGCTTCTCTTTTCTCTCTTCTCTAGGCCGTGTTCTTTTCTGGTACCTATCATTTACTACCTACTACCCACTACCCACTACCCACATCCTCACACCTTCACAATCACAACCACAATCTCGCTACGCCATACTAACAACATTTCCACATCCATAACACATAACACAGTCGCTACACTAGCTTACATTTTCCATGGCCTTCTCACTAACCTACACTCTCTGTATTCCTTTTTGACTCTTACCATGTTTACACTCTCTACTGCTTTTCTCACTAATCTATATTCTCCACAGACTTCTTACTAACCCACACTCCCCACGTCCTTTTACTCTGCAGTCATGTCGTTGGTTTATCTCGTGCTCGGCCAGGCTTGGGGAGTTTCTCTGTGGTTTGGGGATAGTGTAAGACTTCACAAGGAATGGTGGAGATATTTAAGGTAGAGTGAACAATACGTGTCGAGTGTATTTCAAACAAATCGATACCTCCTGTATCGATTCTCCTGGGTATTGATATCGGCCTGTTATGACGTAATTCACTAGTCCCGCCTCGCGATGGGCCGGGTCCTGACAGTTAGGGGCGATGGGTAAGGGGTTTAGGTAATTGGTGATGATGTTTTTGCGTAGTTGGTTTTGTTGGGGTTTACTGATGGGTTTTTGTGAGGGCAGGTTTTTTTGTAACGGTTGGTGTTTGGTACACTAGTGGTTTTTTTGCGACTGTTAGGTAATATTAAGTCGCTTTTGCCTATATTGGTTAATTTACGGACAAGTACGATACAAATACACTTAACGAGGAATTAACCAACTAAGAATTAATAAAACAACCCACCTCAAAAAGCAATAACCTTTATCAATCACGACAAACACACGCACCAAATCGCTACAATACAGTCGAGCTTGGAAGTCAATCCCCCCTCAAGCTGTGTGGGATGCGCTAGCCCTCCAGCCTTAGCCCGCTTAGGAAGGAGGATGATTGCGAGGTCAAAACTTGCGTGGGGAAGTTGGAGGTGTGGTTTATGATGGGTTGGCTTATGTGGCTGGTGGTGGTGAAAGATGTAGCAGAGTTAACGCGTAAAAGGTTGGGGGGGCAGAGTGAAGTTCGAGTTTGAAAAGCTGGGAAATGGAGTGAATATAAACGGTAGAATGTTTTGAATTCGAAGTAAATCTAAGTCCCAGAAGGTCAGGGTATAAGAACGAAACAAAAGTGGTTGGAGAGTATCAAAATAACCACAATGCAAAGAAGATATCAGATCAAAACATTGACCCTATGAAACAATTCGAACAATTACAAAACGACAAGTTCATCAAAGTTTACAGAATCTCAACCTTCCTCCATCTTAAAAATCTGTCAAAGTAAAATCCCTACCAACCTCCCCCTTTCCCAACACCTCCAACTCTCCTCTCCCCCTTCTCCTCACGCCTCTCCAACTCCCCACATACCACATACGCCACCCCAAAATCCCTCCGAACCCCCCTCTGCCTCCCTTCCCTCGCATGCGGCTAATTACCCAAGCCGCAAGACAAGAAAAGCGTAAAACCACGCACGCAGTCCAAGACAATCAAGGTTCAAACCAAAAGAGTCCCGATCTGCTCGCTTGGCTGCAGTGCGAATCAGGTCCAGACAGAGTGGATGTCGGATCTCGGGAATCGGACGAGCGGGTGGGTGAGTAGGGAGGTAGGGAGGTGAGCAGGTTAGGCAGAGAGAGAGAGAGAGCCAAGAGAGGCAAAGAGAGTCAGCGTCCGAGATAGGGACAAATCTGGATGAGAAGAATACAAGACAAGTGTGGAGACAATCGGAGAATAAACAGGGAAAGTCTGAGATGGGCCTGGTCAGTCGGCGGGAAGGCAGGGCAGGGAGGGCGATAGGGCTGGACTGGATATGGGAATTGGCGCCAACGGTTTATCATTAGGGTGATGTTATCTTGTGCATCGACGCTGTAAACAGTGTAGACGATATGTAGCCGCGGAATTGTCTACTGTTTTGGGGCAAAGGGAGATGCGTCGAAGCTCGTATGTTTCACTGTGGCAAGTTTCTATGGAGTTGGTATGCGATCAGGAGTTGCTAGTCCATACAGCTTGACCTACAGCTTGTCGTACCGAGTGTCTTGGGGATTTTCTTGGGCTTTTGTTGTGGACTAGCTTTGGCTTGGGAGGTGGAGAGCAAGTGCAGTTAGTGCTTTGAGGTGGTTTGCAGTAGTGTTGGGTGGTTTGATTCGTTAGCATGTACCTCTGCCTGATGCCGTGCTTTGTTAGTGCTTCGTCGGAGCTTTTTACCAAGTGCTGGCTTGGTACTTTGTTAGTTGCTTTGGCAGTGCAAATAGTCCGGACATACATGGCCCTGCATACTAATGCAGAGAACAGGGGGCATTGCTTCCTTTGCATACGCACGTGGAAGATGGGGGGATGCCTGAGTTGTATGCTAGGTGATATGGCAAAGAGCTAGATTTGGGGGCAATAAGAGAGGGGGATCACAGAAAGGATATGCACGTTTTTGTCAATTCAGGTAGCTTTACACATGGTCAAGTACCTTTTCGCATGGCCAAGTAGCTTCTTTCGCGTTGTCAGGTAGCGTATTGCGATTGTTCCGCATTGATGGTTTGAGTTGCGGCTTTTGGTTCCGTCAGACCGAGTCCCGACACCGAGGCGGCGATACTATGCAGCGTGGAGACGTCGGAGAGAGAGCGTGCACGTTCTCGGTTCCTGTCTCAAGCAATGGGCCTGTAGCAAGTGGCGATGATGAAGTCCCGGTGATGGTTGGTGCGTTCCAAACACTTCAGTAATGCGGACTGGTCCTTTGACGGGCTCTCCAAGGGGTTCTGACGGGAGCTTGAGGGTACGTCTACATCTAATGATTAAGGTTCTGACCACCGGGAAAGGGTCATATTAGGGATCTATCCGTACCAAGTCAGATTATATTTTCAGTGAGCCTCAGCCGTCTAGTGAAATCGGCGATCAAAACGTTGTAGTGGCGAAGCTTCATGGCCTGGATAGGCAAAAGATGATTAAGATTCATGGTTTTCTCCTCGGTCCAATTTTGGTTTTCCAAGGTTACTATTCAGTGGAGCTGGTGTGCGTAATACTATATTCTTCGAAACCTTGGAGAATCTTGGTCATTACTGAACTCGCCTTGGTGGAGGTTTCCAGGGACTGTTGCCCGGGTCTTTCTTAATCCGGTCTTGATGATTAGGACATTTCTAGAAGAGAAGTCGGTTCGTTCCTTATCCGGCCTCGGTGAAGGCGATTTTCTCTGGCTCTATTGTGAGCTTGTTCTTAACTTGACCGCGGTGACTTGAACGGTCGGATGCAGGCACCCTAACGCTTTACCCTGTTAGGAACATATATTCCCTAACAGTACTTTCAACACAACGGTCTCTCTCCTCTTTGTCGCCACTCTTACTTGAACTAGCACCAGGCGCGTTTGTAGAGCGGTCTCTTGGTACACCCCGTCGCAATCAAACTATGGTGCAATCAACAACCATTGCGACATGTCGGGACAGCGGAGAAAACAATATCCACAGAAGCTTCATGACAGCTTCTCCCTAAAACATCCAGAAAAAGGTTAAAGGGACGCCGGGACGGCACTGTGGTGGTGGCTGAGTCACCATAGTAAAGCCGGGAGTGCTAGTTTTGGCTAGAAGGACAAGCAAAAACAAGACCGAGCGTCCCGATCGGAAGGTGGACCGATCGAAACGGTAGGGCCACAGCGAAGTGACGGTTCAAGAAGACATCCTGGCATCAGTCTGGGCAGAGTTTGGTGTTTGCTTTGGCATCTTGGACAGAAACCAGCTGGTACCTGCACCTGGGCAGAGGAGTTGCACGTGTCGCTTTGCCAATGTCGAAGGAAGCGAGTGCGACCGAACATAAGGCCTGACGAGAAATGGCATGCGTTGCTTTTAATTGCGTAAACACTAGGCTCTCGGTCTTGATTTGAAGGCTCAAGAGGCTCATGTCGAACTGTGCCTTAGCGCTGCGGCCGATGAGCGGCTCTGGACAGTGGAAGAAGGGTAGTGTTTGCCTGGCGATGTTGGAGTAAGGTGCTGACAGGTTGTTGATCGCGACAACAGGATGACTAGGTATGGTTCTGTACCTCTGACTTGAGACACAGGGACTCGGGGCAGGCTGAGGTTCTCATATGCACTCTGCGCCACCACCAGTCCTAGACACCTGGTTGACCGTCAAAACCTCTTCGAGATAGAGTTGCATGCCACCACGTGGGCCAGTTTCTCGGGACGCCCATGATGCGGACACTGAAACAGGGCCCCTGAAAAATGGATTTTGCCAGCTTGCCCATGTTTGCCTCTGCTCACACGGGAGTCTTGCCCGGCGACGATCGTCACCGAGGACCGGTAGGCTCGTCGTCCAACCACGACATTTCTTGGTAGTCTTGTCGCGATTGCGATAAATGGCTGCCATATGTACTCTACTGTACGGTGTACCTCGTGTACCTACTCGAGTCGCGGGCGTACCGTGCCAAACTCATGGCCCAGTGGGTAAGTGCCCCATGCACGAGGCGTTTTCAAGACTTTGCCAAGGGGGTTCGGCTCCCGCGGCTGGCAGCTCGCCATCGGCTCCAGCTACTCGGTCGCAGAAGCGGACGCGGACAAAGGCACTTTCTGCTTTATGTACGGCGCTAACGTGAAGTCACCAAAAAAAAATTGGACATTTTCGATGGATGAAAAGACGAGGAGAGTACCAAGTGTGATGGAGATTAGATGTCGAAGATGTCCAAGGATGCCATGTCCATGTCCATGTCCACTCCAGTGACTTGATGACGACCAGAAAGGTAGCCTGGGGTACTATGAGGAGGTGGAAAGAAGCTGGGCATGGCGTAACTGTTGCGTCGAGTGGAGTGGGACGTGGCCCCATGTAGTAGTAAGGGTAGCTATTCCTAGGGACTAAGATTAGGTTGGGTTAGGTAAGCTTAGGTAAGCGAGGATGCCTACCAACGAGTATCGGTACCGGTACTGTACAACGATGCTGTGTGGTGTTAGGTAGCTACTGTAGTACTACTCTAGCCATCCACGCAACATGCTACATGCAATATGGTAGGGTATTGGTGGTAGTACGGTAGGTAATGGTAGGTACGGTACCAAGTCAAGCAACAAGCAGCAACAGGAGTCGTCTTCCTCCTCTCTTCTCCCCCACCATCTCCACCATCTCCACCACACCCACCAACCCACCAACCCACCAACCCACCACACCCCGGACACAGCCGCCGAGCGTACCAAAAGCCTTCCAATCTTTCTTAGTCACCTCGTCGCCTTGGCCTGCGCCACGTCAGGGTCCTCCGACGTTGCTCGCTTCCGCCCACTGTTCGCCCACTCCTTCACCCTCGGAAATCAGACCACTTCGAAACGTCGAGTCTGGGAAACGTGCTTGGCAGGCCCAGGCACTTACCTAACGGCCACCGATCCCATTCGAGCCTCTCTGCCGTTGAAGGACCAAGACGGGCTGCTCTGTAAGTTTCAGGGTGGGGTGGTGTTGGTGAATCTGGGTCGTTCCAGCGCCCTGGAGCTCTGCTGCTGCGTGACGACTCGCGATCGCAGGAGGCGTGCAAACCCACTAGCTATCGATCTCTCCCACCGTGCTTTTGGAGATTCGGAAAGGCCGCACTATGTTACAAGCACATACCTGCCATGCATGCACGAGTCCCTCGCGTGCACTAGACGACTTGCATCATGGAAAGGTTGCGGGAGTGGACTGCGCTAAAGCAGGGTACAGTAACAGGTTGCTACCGTCTTTGTACCTATGCAGAACTCATCTCCAAGACTCCAACTATACCGGTATCCACCGTACTGTACAACACCTTTGCATGTCCAACCTGTCAACGCCGCATGCCCTCCCCCCCCCCCTGCCTGCCCTCGCTCCCCACAAGACCAGCTATTTATGTATGACTAGGTATAGCAGCTCTCTACTATAGTACAGATAATCCCACCTCCCAGCGTCTCAGGCAACAAGGCTCATCACAGAGCCTTGATCCCTGCGGCATAGCGCTGGGCATTTCGTAAACACCATCTCATCTTGGCCGGCCATCCTTTGGTGCGCTGCAGACGCCTCTGATTGCCAACACGACGTGCGATCCCAATCACAATGGGCTCCCGCGGGGGTTCTTACTGTTCGACTTGGCCATTCCCGAGCATCTTGGCCTGCGCTCAGGGTTTGCAAGAACATACGACTCTGAGGGATCTTGGAAGGGCCAGGGTGAAGACTGTAGCGGGCATTTTCTATATCTTGGAACTTGGTATTGCCTTCGTCCGCGTCTCTTGCTTGTGTGCCCGCGATTCTTCTCATTTCTTGTTCTATTCTTTGTAACGGTCCGTTTCTGATCAAGAATCAAGACATTCTATTACCTCTTAGCCATTGTCTATCCCCAATCGCCGGACTCTCTTGGTAGCTGGTGATCTAGCGGGCTTATTGGCAACCTCTTCCATCTCGGACCTCTTTCTGAACTTGCTCTTCGTAATCACTTTCGGGTTGATCCTGATGGTTTCTTCCGGATCGTGACTCCACTTTTGTTGTTTGCTCGAAGATTCACTGCACCTCCTATCATACATAAATAACGACACCCGAGACTTCGTTTCAACCATCATTCACTCATCTCCTCTTCTCTTCTTCACTACTACCACAAGGTCTTCTCTTCGCCAGTCAACCTCTTACACCTCCTCTATTCATCATGCTCTTCAACGTCTTGTTCCTTGCCTCCACGGCAACCGCCACTTGCACTCATGGACTCTCCATGTTCAAGCGCGCAACCACCGAAGTCAACAGCTTCGGTTTTGGCCCAATGAATGGTCCTTTCAACTGGGCTGCACTTGCACCTGAGAACGAGGCCTGCAGAACTGGACGCAACCAGTCTCCCATCAACATTGGTGAGTCCTCGAGTGTTACTTTCACTTGATCATAGCAAAGCTAACACCATCACAGATGGCACCATCAGGCCCGCCACAGCAAAGCCTGTGTTGAACATCCCTGCTGGCCCGGTCGAGTTTGAGAACTTGGGCACGACCATCGAGGTCATCGTCAACGGAACCACCGACATTGGTGGCACCGCCTTCCGGCTCGTCCAGTTCCACATGCACACTCCCTCTGAGCACCACATCAACAGCGAATACTACCCCTTGGAAATCCACATGGTCCACCAGGGTGTCGGTAAGTAAACCACTGTCACAACAACTTGCAGAGTCCCGGCTAACACATTCACTTAGCCGACAACACTCAGCTCGCCGTCGTTGCCCTCATGTTCGAGGTTTCTGCCCGTAGATCCAGCTCCATCATCCGCTCTCTCTCTGCCGCCGTGCCCAAGATCGCAACTCCGGGTACCACGACTCCTATCGCGAAAGGTATCGACTTCAGCGATGTCATCTCCACCATCCGGGCCTCCAACGTTCTCTCCTACTCTGGATCGCTCACCACCCCTCCCTGCGCCGAGGGCGTCACCTTCTTGATCGTTGAGAAGCCCCTTGACATCAGCGTTGCCGACTTCAACAGCATCAAGCGTGTCGTCAAGTTCAACTCTCGCTTCGTCCAGAACACTCTCGGTAAGTCGTCTCAACCTGAAACCGTTTCACAGAATTCGTCCACTAACAGTCCTTGCAGGCCAGGACAACATCCTTGAGGTTGGTGCCAGATCCGGATCTGCCGCTCCCCGCGCCAACAGATCCCTTCCCCCCAGCTCTCCGTCCGTCGACACCGGCGCCCGCCGCAACGTCCAGAAGAGGACCCCCAAGTACTAGAAGGAGTGCGAAGATGTAAATAACACTGGAGAGACCCTGTGAGGAGTAGAATCTTGCTTCTGAGAGGTGTTTGTTCTATGGCTCGGAGAGTTTACTGTTTCTGTATATATTGTACCTTATTTTTTCTGTATATATTGTACCTTGTTCTTTCTGTATATATTGTACCTTGTTTTTTCTGTATATATTGTACCTATGTCAAAGCTCGCGTGGATCGTTGCACGCATCATGGTCTCTCCTAGGAGATGAGGGGAAACAATTCAATAAAATCGGTGAAAGAAACTTCTGGTCCATTTTTATTATCGTGATGTCTCCGCTGTTTTTCGCTTGGCTTGGTTCATATGTGAGATGCTATCAGACAAGCATTTACACGTCTAGTTCGTGCTCTTTGATGCGGTAGCATTCGGCGGGCCGCGCCAGGGAACTGCGCCAGCCACGCTGGGGGTGGCGCAGCCCCTACATATCCCGGATGAGACAGATGGGTAGAGAGGTAGACTTACACCGAACGATGCACTACCATCCACATGTGCACAGTGCCCAGTCTCGCGATCTCCTAATCACTCTTTGAGCGGTGTTGCGCGGCCGTCATCATTGAGGTTCTTGGGATTCAAGCGACGTGGATTCGGTCGAATTGCATGATCAGTGTCCGACAAGTTGCATCTGCCGATCAGGGTAAATGCTTCCTTTCTATCCGACTTGTTTACTCGGATGGCTGTTTTTGATCTTGTACACTGTAAGATCCGTATGACATTGTGACTATTGTTTGATGTTGTTGCGCCACAGAGATGTGTCCTACCTGGTACCAGTATTGTCTAACACCTCGGTAATTTGGTCTATCAACTATCGCCCCACACGAGTCGACCACGTACACACGTAAACACGCCCGTCGTATTCCACAGTAGTCATCCCTACATATTGTACATCACAACCTGCACTGGCCATGTAGTTTAAAAATTCTTATCAATAATCAACCCGCAACTAAATCTACCGTCAATCCCCCTGCTTCCGTCATCATGAAAGCCATCCAAATCACAGAATTCGTCACTGTAAATCTGCCATCTGAACCCCCCACTTCACCTTCCCCTCCCAAACATCCCTCTCAACTAAGAACCTCATGATTTTAGAATCTCAAAACCCTCGTCCCCAATGATGTACCAAGCCCCCAACCCAGCATCTCTGAACCCCTGCGAGTGAAAATCACTCATGCGGCAATAACCCACGTCGACCTGCTCTACGCCCAAGGCCTTCATCAAAACAATAAACGCCATGTCCAACCACCGTTTATTCTCGGCACTGAATTCGCCGGCATCGTGTTATCCGGTCCATCGAGCTCTTTATTTCCTCCAGGCACCCCAGTCTTCGGCTCCGGACTTGGTGCTTACGCGGGGGATATCTGCGTTGCAGAGGGAAATGTACGCCGAGTGCCTGCGCAGTGGGGTAATGCTGGTGCTTGTGCGGTTGGGGTAAGCGGTGCGGTGAGTTATGGTGCTTTGATGGATGTGGCGGGGTTGGAAAGGGGGGAGACGGTGTTGGTGCTTGGAGCAAGTGGGGGATTGGGCGTTATGGCGGTGCAGATTGGGAGGGCGGTTGGGGCGAGGGTGATTGCTGTTGTTGGGGGGAGGGAGAAGGGGGAGGTGGTAAGGGGGATTGGGGCGGATGAAGTGGTCAGTTATGAGGAAGAGGGGTGGGAGGATAGAGTTAGGAAACTCACGGAGGGTGAAGAGGGAGTGGATGTGGTGTTTGATGGAATTGGGGCTGTGGAGAGTGGGATCAAGTGTTTAAAGTATAGGGGGAGATTGGTCGTGGTGGGTTTTGCGGGAAGAGGAGGAAACGTGGAGAAAGTGAGGGCGAATAGGATTTTATTGAAGAGTGTCATGGTGCATGGCTACGTAAGTGTTGCTTCCTCCCCCTTTGAATATCAGGATGGTTTGAAGATATCATACTAATTCAACACGACAGAGATTTGGAGAGGACGGTAGAAGAGATCCCCAAAGAACAAAGAATGTCTGGGAGGGTTTCATGAAGCTTGTGGATGCCCGGAGGATTAAGCCAGTGATCTACAAGGAGGTGTACATGGGGCTTGAGGCTGTACCCAGAGCACTGGAGGATGCAAAGGAGCATAAGGCTTGGGGAAGAGCCATCTTGAGAATCGACGAAAGCGCCGAAGCGGAAGATGCGAATAAGGCAAGGCTATAATTTGCATACCTACTCGTAAAAAATACATCAAGTAGGTATCTGTCGTATCGGCACAAGAGGTGATTTATGCAGGGGTTCAGTGAGGGACTGCAAAAGGTTTGCTGATCCGGAAGCCTCCGGAACGAACCGCTACCAGGGCGGTAGCGGTGGATCGACAGGTTTTTGTGTCTACGAGGCTGACAGAATACCTACGAGTCAGAGAACTGAGAAATACGAAATGTTGATCTGCTGAGGATTTGGTAATGACAAATTCTTAGCTCACCTTACAGAACATGTATTGTCCATGTTTTAGTCATGCATCTTGGGATCTACTTGTGGGCAATATCTTTATTGCTCGTAGAATCTCTACCGATGCTGCCGTGTTGTGTTATTTTAAGAATTATATCTTTTTCAAATGTATTTCATACTTTTTCGATCAATCGTGAGGGGGCATTGAGTAGTTCGTCGTCTCACTAGTGACAGACTGTTTCACGGACAGTGTATGTTTGAGAAAGACAAAAATTAAGAAGGCGTTGGAGGAGTTCTGAAAGTGCGAGGGAAGCTCAGTATATATTTACCAGATTCCGACAGGATCCATACCAGACATGGAGCATGAGGCCACTTATTCACCAACAGCAATGCCGGAGATGAGTGAAGTGGAAGTTGCCTGGAGGGTAGAGTCTAGCCGATTATGACTAGCGGCGGATAGGCACTAGCGCGCTTTCCTTTGGTTGCACCCTGGCAGCTGGCCAGTCCTACGTCCTCACAACTTTATAACAAAGCCCTTTGCCCGTGGACACGACGCTTTCTCCCCGTTTTCCCTTCTCCTTCACCTCTTTTTCCTCTTCTACCGTGCGCTATCTGGTGCACGCGCTTCGCTTGCCATAGCGAGCTTCGGCATCTTCCTCATCCGCGCGCCGCGCCTACCTCTTTTACCCAGTTCGCGACAGATCTATTCAAACCGACCACTGACAACCCTTGGCCACTCACCTCACTCCACTCACATTTTTCCACAACAATGGCCTCGTATGGCAGCGACCACGAGTCCGAGGAGGAGGACTTCAACCCAGTTACTGAGATCGACGAGGATGACGTTGCACCGACCAACGCGGCCTCGCGCAGCGCCGCCCCGGATGAAGATGACGAAGATGAGGGAGACGCGCCGACCATGACTGGCGACAATGAGGATGATGAAGAGGGTGGTGGCATAGATCTCGACGATGACGACGATGAAGAGGATGACGAAGAGGATGAGGATGAAGACGTCGTGGTACGTATTCCAAGTGTGGGTGGGCCATGAAGGTGACATGCTGACATGAAGCAGGCTCGACCTGCAAAGCGACGGAAGAAGCAGAAGCGCAACATGTTCATCGATGTTGAAGCCGAAGTTGACGAAGACGAGGAGGAGGAAGACGAGGGCGAGGATGATGCTGTGAGCGAAGTCCACCCTGATGACCTCCTCGGACCCACCGACGCTGAACTCGATGATCGCCACCACCGCGAGCTCGACATGCGTCGCGAAGTCAATGCACAAAAGGATGTCGAGGAGCTGGCAAAAGAATTCGACGAGAAGTACAGGCGGAGAGAGATGCAGAGTGCTCGCCGGGGGGCTGCCGGCGCAGTCCCACTGGCTCTGCCCACAGTCGACGATCCTTCGATTTGGGGCTGCAAGTGTCGTCCAGGCAAGGAGCGCGAGATTATCATGTCGATACAGAAGCGTATTGACGACAAGATGCGCACGAAACAGCCCATCAACGTCTACTCGGCCTTTGAACGAGGACCCACCGGACCCCAGTCTGGTTTCCTGTATGTCGAAGCTGACTCCAAGGCGGCCGTCATTGAGCTGCTCGAGGGTATCCAGAATGTCTTCATGGGCTCCGACCAGTTCTCCATTCCACCAAAAGAGCGTCCAGATCTTCTGCGAAAGAAGAAGCGGGCGCCACTAGAAGTTGGCAAATTCGTGCGCATGTTGCGACCGCCGACATACAAGGGCGATTTGGCAAAGGTTGTCGAGGTCTCTACCAATGGTCTCGATTGCGTTGTACAGCTCGTGCCTCGTCTCGACTATGGTCTGAACGAGGACGCCAATGCCGCTATCGACAATAAGCGCAAGCGAGGCGGCTTCTTTGGTCGACAGACTGAACGCCCACCTGCGAAGCTCTTCAATGAGGCCGAGGCAAAGAAGCGGCACATGAAGCATCTCAGCATGACAGGCTCGGGTAACCAACGAGCATACACATACAAGGGCGAGGACTACCAGAACGGTTTCTTGATTAAAGAAGTCAAGGTCAACTGGGTCAGCACAGAAAAAGTCAACCCAAGGATGGAGGAGCTGCAGTTCTTCTCGGTCCAGAATGCTGATGGCTCCGAAACCCTGGATCTCGTGGCAGTCCAGGCAGCGCAGAAGGCTGCTGACTCAGGGGCCGCTTTCGCTGCTGGTGACAACGTGGAGATCTACACTGGTGAACAAAAAGGTATTCGCGGTTCGACGGTCACTGTCATTGGTGACATTGTCACCCTTCGAGTCAGTGAAGGCGAACTTCGCGGAAGGAGAATCGATGCTCCCGTCAAGACTCTCAGGAAGTTGTTCCGTGAAGGTGATCACGTCAAGGTTATTGGTGGCAGCAAGTACGTCGACGAAGTCGGTCTCGTCACTAGAATCAAGGATGATAAGATCACCCTACTCTGTGACTCGACACAAGCAGAGATTACGGTCTTTAGCAAGGATCTGAAGCGCGCTGCTGACTCTGCCAACCTTGGTGCCGACTCTAACTTCGATCTTTATGATCTGGTCCAGATTGAGTAAGTCACGGTTTCTGCGATATATGAACGAAATCTAACAGGTATCCAGTGCTTCCACTATTGGTTGTGTGGTCAGGGTCGACCGTGAGGTTCTGCGAGTCGTTGATCAACATGGCGACGTTAGAACACTCCTTCAGACTCAGGTCTCGCAAGTTGTAGGCATCAATAAGCATGCAGTAGCTACAGACCGTGATGGCTCCGAGATCAGGCATGAAGACGATGTCAAGGAATTTGCCGGCGAAGGACGTCACGGAAAGGTCCTTTTCATCCACCGCGGTACTCTGTTCGTTCGAAATCGGGAACTTGTCGAGAACCAGGGTATCTTTGTGGTCCGCAGCACGAACGTCATCACAATGGCGGCCAAGAGTGGTCGCGCTCAAGCTCAGGGGCCCGATCTCAGTGGCCTGAACCCGGCTCTTAATGCAGGTGCGGGTGCCAATGGCGCTGCCATGCCTCCACCACGAAGCTTTGGTCGCGACAAGCTGATTGGAAAGACTGTTGTCATTCGCAAAGGTGCTTACAAGGGTCTTTTGGGTATCGTCAAAGACACGATGAACGACGAAGCCCGCATTGAATTGCACACCAAGAACAAGCAGGTATCCGTAAAGAAGGAACTCCTCACTGTCAAAGACCCAATCACCGGCAACAGCCTCGACTTTACTGGCGGCAAGTTCCCCAACCGTTCCCGCGGAGGCTTCTCCGGCGGCAGTACAAGTTATGGCGGTTCCGGCGGCGGTGCTGGTGGACGCACTCCTGCTTGGGGTGGTTCCAGTGCTCGCGGCCCATCCTGGGGCAGCGGTAACACTCCAGCTGGAGGTCGCACGCCAGGCTGGGGCGGTGGTGGAGGACGAACCCCCGGCTGGGGTGGCAACGACGGCAACCGCACAGCTTACGGGGGCAATGATGGCTCACGTACTGCCTACGGCGGCGATGGAAGCCGCACAGCCTATGGCGGCGCCACGGCCTACGGAGGAGCGACATCTTACGGCGGCGGCACCGCTTACGGCGGCAACGACGGCAGCCGTACTGCCTATGGTGGTTTCAACTCCAACTCTGGATCCCGCACTCCTGCTTGGGGCGGCGTGTCTGGTGGTGCATCGAAGCCCATTTCCGCACCTACACCGGGTGCATATAGTGCACCTTCGCCTGGTGGCTACGCGGCGCCCACCCCTGGGGGTTACGGTGCGTACAGCGCTCCTACGCCGGGTGGACCACCCATGGATGCACCCACGCCTGGAAACTACATGGCGGCTACACCTGGAGACGCGAGATATGGCAATACCCCTGCGGCTGCGCCAACGCCGGGTGGTTGGGATGTTGCTACGCCTGCGCCGAGTGGTGAGGATCCGAGATACGATTAGACTGTGGAAGAGTAGAGGGTCATGCGACAGGCTATGGGATTTTAGTTGGGAGTCAGTGTAAGCTCTCACCGGCTATCTATACAGAGATGAAGGCACATTATCAATCTAAAGGGGGGGGGTTTGGGAAAAATATAGTCTTGCATCTTCCAGGGCCTTGTAACCGTCTGAGTTGCTTGTCTTGTTAAGGAGACCTGGGGCTGCATTGTGGGCGTATTCAGAAGGCTTGAGGAAGATGCCAGTGTAGTGTTTTGATTCATCGAACATTTGGATTGCGACAACCAGGACCAAGAAGTGCTCGTTATTTTGAGTGATTGAAGACTTGAGTGATTGTGGTATGGCGTGGTGTTATTTTACCTTCTCTCCACATGAACCCCTGCCCCTTTTCCCGATTTATAATAACCCCCACATCCCCCGATGCAACACACAGTTCGAGTGCTCAAGTCAACTAACTCGACACCGTCTTCCACTGTGCTGTGGGTTGAGATGTATAGTGGATATCTATCTGGCTTATCTGCTGTGTTTGTTGCGATGTTCAAGGATGCATGTTGTGATTCCGTACCGTTGGGATGGGAGTTTGTCAGCTGAGATTTGATCATGTCTTTTCACATAGGGCTTGAGTGGAAGGTGTAGTATCTAGCACATGTTGGTGGCCTGGCCTTGATATGTATGGGAGGAAAGTCGCATGTTTTGGTTGAGAGCCGTGCTGGGAACTTGGGCTTTGAGTTCTCCATGTTGTCTCAGTGGTGGAATAAGTAGCTTCAATGCCAGTGCGCAATGCTGTTTACCCCAGATCTGCTCGAGGTTTGTGAGACATTTGTGCAAGTGGGATTTCGTGGGGGTTTTTCGTTTTTCACGGGACGAGTAGGTATGTTAGGAGGGTTTGTTTTGGATGGGTGAGGTACTAGTTATGCCGGCTAGTTTGAGGATCACGTTACTTGTCTTGTGCTATGAAAATAGCCATAATGTAGCAGTGGCAAATCACATGATACTCAAACTACCCGAGCGCATGAGTATGGTTTGTTGCTGAAGCTGTTGCGTGAATTCGCAAGGGAAGCTATGCAAGTATCATGTCGCCATATTATAGGCTTATAGGATACATTCAATCCCGAATATATATATATATATGTGTGTGTGTGTGTCGCCTGTCGTAGTCAATAGGGGCTGGGACAGTGTGTGTGTGTGTGTGGGGGGGGGGGGGGATGAAGGGAAGCATGGCGGACATGGCGGATGCGCTACTGTGGTTCCAGCTCCTTCCCTTTCGGCTGCCAAAACGCACAGACCAGCATTTTGGGATTTACGAACCGCAATTTGTTACTCACCCACTTGGATTCGCGCCCACAACCTCCAACGACCAGCAACCCCCCATTTGCCCCCCCACCCGATTTGATCCCATCACTCCCCTTGTCTTCTGAGAGACATCTCGCATATATTTCTGCAGTATAATCCAACCCCTCCTATCTCGCTTCTAGCCCCCCCTCCGTCGCATTTACTCTCTGAGACTCTGTGTGTGGGTGTGCGTCAACAAGACTATGTATGTGCGCGCTCTTTCTATCAGGCACGTGAATAGCCCGCTGATGACGGAATGGCTGATAGCGCAAGCCCACTAGATTTCACTGTTTGTGCAGCCAAATCAGTCGCATTCTGACCAAGTCCCGCGCACAACCCCCCAATACATCCTCGGTCCAAGCCATTTCGCACTCGACACATTCTCGAAAAATGGCAACCAGCGAATCGTCCGGCCCTGTCAATGGCAACTACGCGCCGCAAGGCTACGAGAATAGCTACTCCACCGGCGCCTCCAACTTCACACCCAGCCAGCAGCCCACGGCCCAACCCGCACAGCAAGCACCCGCCTCTGAAATCCCCAAGGACGAGGTCGGCTGGTACTTTGTCGAGCAGTACTACACCACCTTGAGCAAGAGCCCGGACCGCCTCTACGTACGTTTCCTCTTTCTGGCATAAAATCCATCCCAGGCCACGCGACTAACCTGAAATCTAGCTGTTCTACAACAAGCGCTCCCAGTACGTCTCTGGTGTCGAGGAGGAGAAGGTCAATGTGTGCCTCGGCCAAAAGGTAGACATCCACAAGGGACCATGTCGATGCCGTGCTAACGCGTGGGTAGGCTATCAATGAGCGCATCAAGGAGCTCGAATACAAGGACACCAAAGTCCGCGTCACGAACGTCGATTCGCAGGGCTCCGACGCCAACATCGTCATCCAGGTCATCGGTGAGATCTCCAACCAAGGCCAGCCTCACAGGCGCTTCGTCCAGACCTTTGTCCTCGCCGAGCAGACCAACGGTTACTTCGTACTGAATGACATCTTCCGCTACCTTGCCGAGGAGCCCGAGGAGGACGAGGAGGCTCAGCAGGATACTGCCAATGGCGTTGTCGAACCCGCACCCACCACCGCTGTTCCTGAGGCCGAGGCCGACCAAGCTGCGACCAGCGAGGAGGACCTGAACAAGGTTGACGACAAATTAGAGGAGGTTGCGCAGGAGCAGCCATCCGACGACACTGCTGCTGCCGCCGCCGCCGCCGCCCCGCCTCAGCAGGAAGCGGAGGAGACCCAGCAGCCCCAGGCCGAGGAGGCGCCTGAGGCCATCACCGAGGACGCGAGCAAGGAAACCGAAGTCCCTGCTACTGAAGAGGCCACCGAGCCCGAGAAGCCTGCCGCGCCTGCTCCTACACCTGCTCCCGCGGCACCCAAGGCTGCGCCCGTCGCCATGCCCACTGGCCCACCGAAGCCCAGGACTTGGGCCAGTCTCGCAGCCTCTGCACATAAAGTTGCTACTCCAGCCGTGCCGGCACCTGCCCAGCAAGCCGCTTCACAGACGAAGGCCGCCGCCCCGTCGCAGCAGGCTGCTGCTACGCCTGCCCCTGCAAAGGAGACTGCTCGCGAACAGTCCCCTGCGAACAGCCAAGGCGAAGCTGCTGGCTGGCAGACTGCTACCGGTCACAAGAAGGAGCAGTCTCGTGCCCAGAACCCGGGGCCTGCTGCTGACCCAGACCAGAAGCGCGCGTACATAAAAAATGTATTCCCCCAGGTCGAGGAAGCTGCTTTGAGAAGCCTTCTCACCAAGTACGGTGAGATTGACTACCTCGACATCAACCGCACCAAGGTATGTAATTCCATGTGCAACCAAAATCACGATGCATACACTAACAAAAGGTAGAATTGCGCCTTTGTTGACTTCAAGACGCCCGCTGGATTCCAGGCGGTTGTAGCCGCCAACCCGCACTCTGTCAACGGTGTTGAGATCAAGGTCGAAGAGCGTCGTGCGAACCCTGGACAATTCGGCGGCCGTGGAGGCTTCTCTCGCGGTGGCGCTCCACGAGGCCGCGGCGGGGTGGGTGGTGGAGCGCCTCGCGGCAACTTCAACCCTCGTGGGCGTGGTGGTCCAGCCCGGGGCGGGCGAGGCGGTGCTTCTGCTCCTCAGGAGGCTTGAAGTCATTCGATAGGCCGCCGACCGCTCTCCACTTGTTCTTTCCTCACTACTCTCCTAGGAGCAGGCTGCCACTTTCCCCCTAACGACTGACGGTTCTAGCTATGTACTGTACTCGATTCTTCCAGCGCTTGTATAAAAGTCATCATGTCGGAGAAAAAAAGTCTGGGCGTTCTTTTATTTCGGGGTGTGGGGAAAACGCTTGCATAGCGAGTGGTTTTTTACGTTGCATTTTCTTCTTCCTGTACCTCTATTGTTGCGTGCAGCAGTTTTGTCTGTCACATTTTCCTCTTCATTGCGCGCATTCTTGATTTCCTCACATGTACGGACGGCTTTATCTAGGGGGCTGGTGACGGACTACGGGGGCGGGATATAGGGTCGGTATAAGGATAGGGTGTAGCGTCTGTTCGAGGGGTAGAGAAGATCAGCGGCGAACGATGGATGGGACGAGGGTGGCGAGGAGTAGAGAGGGCAGGATAAGAGCGAGCAGGAGGAAGGGAGAATGACGAAGAAGAAACAAGCAAGTCGATTCTTGAATTCGATGCAGCAGCACGTGTGATGCCAGTGTTGCGTACACTGGACAGCGTCACCTGATGAGGGCTTGCGAGAGGCCCCCGTCTTTTCTGGTGGAGGGAAAACGGGCGCAGTTGAAAAGTACATGGAGACATGCAAATTCGGTCGCTTCTGTCAGCTTCCCTTGTCTCCCTCTTTGCTTTCCCTCTCTCACCCTCTGTTTCTCTGTCTCCTTTTCTCTCCACCTTGACAAACAGTCTGGCCGGTGTTGTCGCAAGACTAAGTTGGAATGGCGCCGACCCAAGCGCGACGCGGGGTGTACGGTAGTGGGGCCGTGACCGCAAGTGGAGCAAGCATATCTCAGCCCCAGGTTCCCTGTTACTGTGAAACTGGCCATATCTACACCTACAACCATCTTCTCTTTCTCCCTTCCTCCCTCCCTCTCTCTTTGTCCCGCCAACCTATGCCCCCAACTCCTCGCCAGCATGCGACCGCTACCGGGCGGTGACGCCCTGTCTGCATCTTCGTCGGCCAAGCCTCGCTCTCGCAAGTCGAGTGTGGATCAGGCCGTCCCTCCATCAAGCCATGTCCCCACCACTTTCGTCATGAAGCGGGTCGAAGACTTGGAGCCCATAGCTGCTACACCGAGTGGCGCCGAAAGCAAAGGAAAGCAGCGAGAGCCTACGTTTGGGGTGCAGAGTCTGGCAGACACGCTCGAGGCTGCGTTTGGTGCGGAGCGCACTATAGAAGCAGCAGTGAAAGGGGGGCCCGGTGACTCGAAGCAACCAGCCGAGGAGCCTCCAAGAATAGAGACGCATACCTCCTCAAAGGACTCTGCAAAGTCCACAGAAAGCCCCAAGACATCACCATCGAAGCAACCAAGCAGGAATCTGTCCACTCCTGTTGCGCCGATACCCTTCGCGCTGCCCAAGACGGATGCGCCTTCTCCGATGCCCATGTCAATTAGGTCGAGTCCGCGAGGATCAGTGTCTATGCAGTCACTGAAGCTATCCGACGAAGAAGAGTCCATGGCAGACGAGGTAGCGAGTCAGGCCATAGCCTCTAGCGATGATGATGAAGACGAAGATGCGGACATGGAGACACAACAAGGCGCCTCAGGCAGCTTTCCACAACTTGTCATGCCCAGTATACAGATACCAAGGAGAAGACCATTTACCACCAAAGGCAAAGCTATGGGCAAGCTAAAGGTCCTTGTTGCCGGACCGTCTGGTAGGCGCATCTTTTCAAACCTATTACGCATCTGTCAAATGTACAATCCTGTGGACTCACGGCTGATAACATCATGCAGGTATTGGAAAGACGTCCCTCATCCGGTCCATTGTCCAGCTATGCGAAGACATTGTGCACGTTGACCCCCTCACCCCGCCTCACTCCGCCTCTCGGTCGACTACAGCAAAATCGCCGTCTGGGAGGAAGAAGACCGAGTCTATCCAAATAATTGAAGTCCACGCAAGTACCAAGCCATATCCGCATTGGTGGACAGATGTTGATGAGAGCCGGATTCTGCAAAGGAGGAAGAGCAGTGTAGACACAGTCTTGGAGAGAAACATCTGCTTTGTAGACACGCCTGGCCTGTCGCAGCGCTCGACGGATGAAGAGGTCATGGGCATGATTATGAATTATGTGGAGTCGTTGATGTTTCAAACAGCATCCGTCACTAATCTAGGGGATAGCGATGTACTGGGTGTCGTCAGCGGGAGTGGAGGTGTTTTGGTTGACGCGGTGCTATACCTCCTGCCACCTGGTGAGTTCACCAGACCAGCCTACGACGGTACTTGCTAACATGACAACAAAGACCAGGACATTACCAGGGACATGGAATTTATGCAACGCCTCTCTTTCCTCACTAATGTGATACCCGTCATTGCAAAAGCAGATACCGTCTCAGTTCAGGATTTGGTAGCTCTGAAGACATCCATACTCGCTCGATTGCAGATAACTTCAGTTAGACCCTTCTTCTTTGGCAAGCCCCTGGAAGACGCCTTACTTGCAGTGCAAAGCTTACCGATTCTGGCAAACTCACAAAACTCGGCAGCACAGCCAGAGCCGTCACAGTATCCGTTCAGTACGCCGACGTATCCATTTGCGATCTCGTCCACCCTTGGATCGGACAACGACATTATGGATGCATCGCTACTCATGTCCCCGGACTATGTACAGCCCTTACTGCCTTCTGAGCTCTCCACGCTCGTCACACAGGTCTTTGATCCAGAATCCATCTCCTGGCTCCGACACTCGGCAGCAAAGCGCTTCCTTGCATGGCGCAAGGCCAAACTTCCCCGAGACTCGCACACCAACAACCCGCTGCAACACCCACAAAGCCCAACCACAGCTTCCCTCGGCCTCAAACGCACCGTCCTAAACGCCTCAACCACATCCTCCATCTTCTCCCTAGCCTCCCCGTCCGGCGTCCTAGTCCCCCGCTCAGGCTCCCCCTTCTTCCCCTCGAACCTCCACTCCCCCTTCCCCGCCTCCTCCCCCTCCCTCACAACCTCGGACCTCGCCGAGCAGCCGGCGGCCTTCTCGCTCGCCCGCTACAACCAGGCTGCCCAGACCGAGCTCCCTCTGTCCGAAGTCCGCATCGCCAAATGGGCCACGGACCTGCAACGCAGTCTGCGCAACGAACGCGACCGCTTCGACGACTTGCAGCGCCAAGACCGCGCCAAATGGCTGCTCGAGCGTGTGGGCGAGGAGGTCGAGCGTGGTACTATTGGGGCGCCGACTGGCGGGCCGCCCAGGGCTGATTGGGCGGTTGTGCGGCATGCGGATGATGAGAAACTAGCTGATGGTGTTGGTGGTGGTGGTGGTGGTGTAGGGGCCAAGGCTGCGCCTCGGTATCGGATGGCTGCTGCTGTTGCTGCGACGGGCTTGGACTCGCGGGATCCGTTGGGGTTGTGCGGGTTTGGAGACGAGGTAAGGAGGAGGGGCACGGTGGTGGTCAAGGTGTTGGGGGGTGTGAGTGTGTTGGGGGCGGTGGCTGTGGCGGTGGTGAGGGCGTTTGGGTTGGAGGGGAGTGTTGGGAGTTGGTGGGGGAGGGTTGTCTGGGGGGGCATTGAGGAGTGAGTGAGGGTGGGAGATGGATTTGTCTTGAGTAGTGGACCTAGATGGATAGATTGATGGATATATACCCCTCCTTGTAAACAGTAGCATGAACACCTGGTTTTCCCTTTGCTTGAACCCCTTTCCCCCGATTCCCAAATCCAACAAGGTCCCTTCTCAATCCCTATTAGAATCTCCCCCCCCCCTTCCACTAATGCCCATGACCACTATGCATATGACCACTAGAAAAACACATACACCACAAACCAAAACCAGATGAACATTCAACGGACAAAGATAAATTCGAGAAGAAATCAAACATGTCTACGACGCGCCCAGCGACTCAAAAACTCGCGTCCGGCAAGACGCCAGGTGTCTGATTCGACATGACTGCCATTCTGGCCGCGGCCGGTGGCTTGGAGGACGAGGAGGGTGCCGGGGGTTGTTTGTTGTCGATTTGGTGCATCCAGTGCTTTGACTGGATTCATCGCATCCAACCCATCTGCCGCACCATCCCCACGCACCGCAGGACCCCCAACCTCTGCATACCGCGGCCAAGCCGGCAAACCCGGGGCATTTGGATTCCCCGTAGCGACGAAGCGGATCCACTGCTCACTCATCTGGCGACTGAGGTCCTTGTATTCCGGCCAAGGGCCGTAGTAGGCCGGATTAGCAAAGATGAAGGCGACTTCCGCGAAATGGCTGACGCCCTTGTAGGCCGGGGCGTCGCCGCCGGTGGTGGCGAGGGGATTTGATTGCCAGGGGCGGGTGTTGAAGCGGTAGATGTATGTGGGTGCGTGGGCGCCGTAGGCGCGGGCGTCGACGAGGCGGGGGGCGTGGTAAAAGGTGTCGCCGAGGATGGCGGCGATGCGTTTGTACTGGTAGCCTTGGGCGGGGAAGCGTTCGGTGCCGGTGTTGAGGGGGATGCCTTGGGCCGGGTCGTCTGGGTAGAGGGCGAGGATGCGGTCGATGACGGGGGCGGGGAAGTCGAAGCCGGTGGACTGGGCGAGGTAGGAGGAGAGTTGAGCGGTTGTGTTGATGAGGCCGTTGGCGGGCGCGTTGTCGGTGCCCTCGTCCGAGTTTGTGCCGTAGAGGTGGGGGACGTGGGCGAAGCGGCCGGCGGCGAGGAGTTGGGTTGGGTAGGCGGGGATGATGTCGCCGTCGACGGTCGGGTACCAGCCTGGGCCTTGGCTTGGGGCCGCGAGCAAGGGGAGCATTTGCGGATAGGGTACGGTGCGTAGACAGGCGAGGGTGTCGATGGCGGACGAGCAGTTGGCGCGTGTGACGATGTTGTCGTAGATGGGCTGGTACCAGTCTGAGCCGTTGTACCAGGCCGTGGCCGCCGAGCCGGATTGCTGGATACTGCCGTGGAAGAGGCCGTCTGTGCGGCCGCCGTAGCTGAGCAGCAGCTGGCCGACTGCAAAGGAGCCTGCGGATTCGCCCCAGATGGTGACTTGGGACTTGTTGCCGCCAAAAGCGGCAATGTTTTCCTGAATCCACGCGAGGGCGTGCCGCATGTCACGGAGGGCGAGGTTGGTCTGGCCGGTCCCCTGGATCTCGCGCGAGTACAGCATGCCCCAGCCGCCTTTGCGGTAGTTGATGCTGGTTGCGACAATGGGCTGGCCGATTTCGACGCTGCGTTGGACGAGGTAGGTGAGGTTGTAGTTGGGCAGCGAGCTGGTGCCGACCTGGTAGGAGCCGCCGTGGATCCAAACGGCGACGGGCAGGGAGGCGGCTTGCGAGGCGTTGAGGCCGGCGGGGCGGACAATGTTGATGTTGAGACAGTTTTCGCTCATGCCATAGGGGTCGTTGGGGGTTGGATCGGGGCATGTGTGGCCGTATTGTTTGGCGGTGCGGATGCCATCCCAGGTGGTGTTGAGCGGTTGGGGGATGCGGAAGCGGTTCTGGCCTCCTGTATCTTGAGCATAGGGGATCCCGAGAAAGATGTCCTGGTCAAACGAGGGCAGGTAGAGACCTTCGTATGTGCCATTCTTCACTCTGACCTGGGGATCCTTGGCCAGCGCCGTTGCTGCAAAGATCCATGCTGCTGCTGCTGCTGCTGCTGACAGCGCATTCGCTTTCCAAGCTCTTACTGCCATGGTGACGTTGATGACGAGGGCGAAGATTATCGATTACCGATTACCGATTACCGGATTCAGTGTCCAGATTCCCCGATCTCTTTCTCATCTACTCTTTCTCTTTCACCCAAACAACGAATTATACAAAGAGCAATACAGCGCGACTATTTCACCTCGAAGCTCAATCAAGCTCGCCCAATAAAATAGAGACCGACGTCAGCGACCAAGAAGAAAACCAAACCCACCAAGCGCGGCGCTGTTCCAAAGAAACAAGAAAAAAAACACGCGACGCGGGCGACGCACATATAGACAAGACGACAGACGGGCGGCAGGCCTAGACAAGAAATGCCGGCTAAGCCAACCTAGCGGCCAACAAGCGGAATTCCCAACATTCATTCGCTTAGACTTCCCGGGTGAAGAGGAGCCTGACGAGGCAGAAACATGGGGGGGGGGGGCATTACGCATTACGAGGATCGGATATCAGTTACCCACCATGGTGCCTTGAGCCTTCCAAGCTTTGCACCTAGGCCGGCGTGACGCATACACACACACACACACACACACATATTGTAGTGTGTATTGTAGTGTGTGGTTTGTGTTTTGTGTACAGCCCACATACATGTACACACATACCTAGGCGACAGAAACGAGGCCCCCAAGCGCATTCAAAATAACAACACACACGGGGTTGACCGTCTGATGAGCAAGCATGCGCACAACCGCCATGGCTCGCTCCAATGCGTATGTGTGTGTCTGTGTCTGTGTGTGCATACGATGACAAAGCAGCGCGGCGACGGCCTCGGACGGAGAAGGGGGAGAGTGAGTGGGATGAGTAAGTGAGTGAGCGAGTGAATGAGCAAGTCAAGTGAGGGAGAAGACACGGGAGGCCGGGCAGCAATGGGCTCGAATAGGGGGTCACGTACTTGTCCCGAATAGGGCGGGCTAGCTGGCGGGAAGCGGAAAGCATGGGGCGCGCTTGGCTGCATGTGGTTAGCAATGGGGCGGAGGGGGGAAGGGAAAAGGGCCGATGGAGAACGGGGGCGTTTGTGGGTGCGGGTCGGGTGGGTGGCTTGTCTTGTTGTGGATTGGGGGGTGGACGGGCGAGGTGGATGGACGGCGAGGTGGGAGGGGATGGGATGGGATGGGATGGGATGGGAGGGGAGGGGATGGGAGGGGAGGGGATGGGATGGGGGTTGGAGGATGGGATGGTATGGGTTGGATGGTGGGAG
>NW_003533864.1:984520-1010673 GCF_000230375.1 Plenodomus lingam JN3
GATGGTGGGTGAGAGAGACATGGGTAAACTACTGGGCATGTACAACTTCCATCTACCTACACACTCCCACTCCCACTCGCACCCCCCTTCCCCTCCCTCCTCATACCCAGCCATCCCGTCATCCCGTCATCCACAACCCCCTCCCCCTCTCCCCGCACCACACCTCACGCCTTTACTTTTTCCCCACCTTCGCGCACCGCAGTCTGGGCACAGGTAGCATACATAGCATACCGAGTACCGAGTCACCGGTGCCAGCCCCAATTGCCCTGCCAGTGCTCGTACCGAGACCGTGTGCTCGGGATGGCTTGGGTGCGTGCTGTTGCCTACGAGGAGGGAAGATGGAGCATGGTGGCATGGAGGATGGAGGCGCGTGGTCCCGGTTGGCGGGTATTGCATAGGGCCAGGCTGGGTTGTGGTTGGTGGATGTGTTGCTCATTTGCTCATTGCTTGTTTGTGTTGCTTACCATGTAGGTAGATGGGTAGCTTGAATGTAGAGAGTTGCAATCCATTCAAGTCGTCCATCTCACCTCCTCCTCCTCCTCCTCCTCTTCTTCTACATCGCTCTTCTTTCGCTTGCCACGCTTTCCACCCTTTTCTTGTTCAACGCCATCCCGCCCAAGCCCGTGCAAGTCGTCATATGCCGTCCTCGCTTCCACATCCAACATCCCGCCCTCGATCCAACTGCTCCAATACCGTCTCCCTACCCACTTGACCAAATACTCCCGTCCGCCCTTGTCCGCCATTCTATGCGCCAGAATCCTTTTATACGGCCATTCCCAACTCGCATCTTCCTCCTCGCCCCCCTCTCCGTTCTTCTTCCTACTCCAAACTCCCCACCCCTCCTCCACCTCCCCATTCTCCTTGACATACTCGAGCGCCCATGCCCTCAAAAAGGCCGCAATCCACGGCTCAGCCCCCATCTCATAGTCGTCCGGGTCGTGTTCGCGAGGAGGAAAGACCCTAGGATCAGGCGCTGGTGACGAGATGGCTGGACCAAAGTGCTCACGCGCAGCATCAGGATCAATGGCGAGGAGAAACGGATCCAGGAGCTCCGCGAGGTCGACGTCAGAGTGGAATTGCCATTCGTACTTCCGCAGCGTGTGCTTGATGTGCTGGAGTAGCTTGTCCTTTGCAGAGTTGGGCAGCATGTAGACATCATGTTCGAGAGAGAGTTGCCCGAGTGCCGACTTGATACTGCCCAGCATCTCAGAGGCCCGTACTGTGACCACTAGGGGCGGCTGCGCAGCATGGTCCTTTTGCCAGGCCGTGCATAGCGCGCAGGATTCTGGGTCCAGAGGGAGGCATGACGCGCACCAAGGAAGCGGACAGGACATCGAGCTCGAGAGGTGTGTCTCGATACAGCTGCGACAGAAGATGTGCGAGCAGGCCATTTTTACCGGCACGATCCTTTCCTGGTCGGGCGGCGTGCTGAAGTAGTCTTCAAGACAAACGGGGCATGTCCTATTTTCCGCTGCGAGTTGGCGAGTTGAGCGGAGGACGGTCATGGAGTGGGGACATGGCGTCTTTGTGCGTTTGGGAGTGGGCGAGAGTGGTATTGGAATAGAGTCGGGCTCTGCTGTTTTTTTGCGCTTTCGTGGGCTGGTCCAGGTACCGGTGAAGTCGGTGCTGATGTTGTCGAAGTAGGGGAACGGCATGGTGACTGAAACTATGAACAAGGTAGTACTAGTCAAGATGCAAAGTCCTGATCAATGGAGAAGATGGAGTAATGGACGGTGGAAGAAGTGGTTGTGATGGTACGCTCAAATAAATATGCGGACGCTGGTTCCCAATCAAGCAAGAGCAATGCACTCACATCACCGCAACTGCCGCTTCATCGTGAGGATCGCATGACACAGACTCCTACTCCTCCTCACCCACTACGGCCTGTTTACTATCCAAAGTCTTCTCCTCAATCCACCACGCAAACACAGCACTGCCAGCAACCAGCGCAATACTAACACACAACGCCGCTCTCGTGGCCTTGACGTAGCACTCCCTCACCACCATCTTGAGTGCAGGATCCAAACCTCTAAAGTACGACAGCCCCGCCCTCACGCGCTCTGCAATCTCCGCCGCATCTTTGTCACCGTTCAGGGCGGTCATGAGAGAGCGGCGCAGTGTCTGGTTGAAGGCTGTAGCGCACATTGAAATGCCAAAGACGGAGCCCAGGGAACGGAATAAGTAGCTGCATGCTGTTGCTACGGCCTGGTCGGTATACGATGCATTTGCCACTGTCATCCCGATTAGCTCTTGCAAGAGAATTGAACCGGAATACGCACAAAGCCCAATGAGTGTGGTTGTTACACCGATTCCGTTGGAAAACGCGCAGATGGCTGATCCTACTACCATGACTGGAATGCTCTCGCGAATAATGCCGGTAAACAGGATGGTAAGGGCGAGGCCGAATGTCAGGTTCGAGTAGGCCAGTACAGTGATCCAGTAGTACTTTGCCGTGCGCTTCATGTAGAAGCCGCCAAAGAGGGATCCGCCCACCCCAAAGACGATGCTTGGAACGAGCAAGAGGCCAGCCTGGGACGCGCGGTAATCGCCAATGACCTGCCAGTACAGCGGTATGAAGAAGAGGGCCGAAAGCCAACCTCCAAAAGCGAAGAAGTTGCAGAGATAGCAGGCGAACAGCGTCTTGTTGAGAATGATGTGCCCAGGAGCAAAGGGATTGCTGGCCACATACTTCTCCACCAGAACAAACACCACGAACAATGGTGTCATACACAGTCCGGCAACAGTAACCGGATCCCTCCAGGACACATTCGACCCGCGATCCAAGCCCACCAACACGCCAAAAACCGCCACTATCAGCACTCCCGCACCCAAAAAGTCCACCTTGAGCACCTTTTCTTTCCACCCACTCTGATCCCGCGCCGGTAGCCGCAACACCAAAGCAACCGCCACAAACGCAAGCACACAGACCGGCCCTTGTGCCATAAACGCCCATCGCCACCCCACACTATCCGCCAGCAACCCTCCCAGCGGCGCCCCCATGGCCGCCCCCGCCGCATACACCACATTGATATAGCCCTGCCAGGTACCCCGATCCCTCAACCCCACAATATCACTCATCAACACATTCGTACAAACCGCCATGCCGCCCCCTCCCACCCCAGCAAACGCCCGCGCCGCAACCAACTCGCCCATGTTCCGCGCCAGTCCACACAACGTCGCCCCAATGCCAAAGACCAGGTAGGCAAACAGCAGACATTGCTTGCGGCCGAAGATGTCGCTGAGCTTGCCATAGACAGGCTGGAAGGCCGACAGGGTGAGAAAGTACGAGGTTGCGATCCAGGAGGTCGAGTTTAGAGCGTGTAGTTCGGTGCCGATTGTGCCGTAGGTGGATACGATGAGGGTTTGGTCTGCGGCTGAGAGGAAGACCTGTGGGTGTTAGCAAGTTGCTTGTGGATATATATGTAGTGAGATAGGATAAACCCAGTCGACAGTGAACAATCAAAATTTGATAAAAGAAAAACCCCCCTACCCCAATCCCAATTGCAGGAAATATCAACCCCATTCGCTTCATCATTTCCACATCCCCCCGCTGTTTCAAAACTCCAGAGTCGCGCCTGCTTTGGCGCTCGGTGTCTGCGCCATTATGCCTATACTCCACCTCCCCACCACCACCACCACCTCCTCCTCCTCTCCTTGCACCGCCAGCAGACAGCGAGCCCGTCGCACTAGGGGCAGGATGTGTGATTTTTTGGGGGAGGAGGGGTGTTGTTTCTGTGGGGTGGGCATGTTGTGGTTGTGGTTGTGGTTGTAGTTGCGATTGTGAATCCAGTGCCCGAATCCCCACGCCTACACCTTCTTTCCCCCGCCCACCCTCTCCCGCACCCTCTCCCACTCCCACTCTCCCATCCATCACCATGGCTAGAAACTCCTCAGTTCCCAATCCCCAACCTCAGTCCTCAATCTTGAATTCCAAAAACCCCTCCTCCTCCTCCTCCTCCTCCTCCTCCTCCTCAGTTTCCCACACCAAAAAAAACCCCAACCCCACTTCACTCCTATCCAGCCTACCTCCAAGCCCTCGACGAACGCAAGAAAGCGACCGTCTTAGTGAACCTCACTCTTTATTCCTTTTCCCGCGCTGTTGAGTCTTGGACGGTATTCTCAACAGCACTGCGGCGAGGGGGTGTGATTGCGATGATTGATGGGGGAATGGTTGATGGGGGTGGATGTTGTGGGTTACTTGTTGTGTTTGGGTGAGCTAGAAAGAAAGGAAAGAGAGTAAGTGCCACAACAAACGGAGGGAAAATCCCACATCATCTCGCGTCTCACACAGTAATACTACGGGTACATGCGTACAACTTTAGTACTCCATGCATGCAGTACCCCCACTATCCCGCCGTATTCACCCCGACATACCCAAACCCAACCCTAACCCTATTAGGAAGGTGCTTAAGCATCTCCAGCTTAATAATCGTCTACCCGGAAGCAGACTGCGAGTTTCAAACGCCTGGTCCCAGCGGGTTCGGGTCGCTGATTCTCCGGTCGGGTCGGGTAGCGTGTGTGTACAAAACTGTGTGGTGAGTAGGATAGGCAAGTTGTGAGATTTCATATTCTAGAGTAGCATGGTGTATGATGTGGGTAGTGGGGCAAAGGCAAAGGGAAAGAGATGCGTTTTTAGATACTATTCACAGATACGATAGTGTCGGGTATTCTAGGCTGCGGCGGTGGGGGCGACGGGTGCGTATTTGCGGAGCTGTGGTATGGGGTGTTAGTGTGTGTATTGGATGATGGATGGGATATGGATAGGATGGGATAGGATGAAAAAAAAAGAACACTCACATCCAAACTAAAATACTTGCTCGTCTTCTCACTCCCCTGATCCTGCATAACCCCAACCAACGTCTCGCTCTCCTGAAAGAACCCAGCCTTCAAACTAATCACAATAAACTGCATCCCGGGACTCGCATGCTCGCGCACATAATTCGCCACCCGCGCAACATTGACATTATCGAGCGCGGCATCGACCTCGTCGAGCACAAAGAACGGACTGGGTTGGTAGCTGTGAATGGCAAACAGCAGGGCAAGCGCCGCAATCGTCTTCTCGCCGCCAGACAGGTGTTCCATGTCGCGGAAGCGCTTGAGCGGCGGCATGGCGTGGTATTTGAGGCCTTCGAGGTATGGCTCCGTGCTGTCTTCCATATCGAGGTAGGCTTGGCCGCCGAGGGGGAATTGCGGGGATTTGGTCAGGTCTTTGTAGGTGCCGCCAATGTTCTCCGAAATGTGGTTGTACGCTTTCATGAAGAGGTCATACCGTTTTTGCTTTACTTCTTCAAATGCCTTCTTGGCCGCCCCGGCGCGCTTGCGGGTTTCGGCGAAAGCTTCGTCGACGGCTTTGAGGCGCGCTTCGGTGGCAATGAGGCGCTCGGCTGCGCGCATGTTGGGCGTTGCTTTGGCAATGTCGGTTTCTAGCCGGGTGATGTGGTCGGTCAGTTTGGCTTCTGCGGCCTTGAGGCGGGTGCCGAGTTGGGATTGGAGGCTGTCGGAAGGGTCGTCTTCGCTTTCGAGAATGTCGAGGATTTCGGTGCGGAGGTCTTCCTCTAGCTCTTCAAAGTCGACTTCGATGCCGTAGTCGTCTACCTGGGCGGTCTGAATCTGCGTGGAATCTGGGTCTTCGTCCACGTCCATGGCATCCGCATCCGGCTGCGGCATATCTGTGATGGGGAGTGATGTGAGAGAATTCGAGTCTTCCGTCAGAGGTATGGCAATCTCATTGACTCTGCACTCCTTTAGGACATTGTATCGGTTCGTTGCGCAGGTCTTGATCTTGGCATCCTCTTCGTTGACTTCTTTGAGAACGTGCTTGACCTTTTCGTTGCGCTGGTCCAGGGCCCGTCGCGCCTCCTTGACAGCCGCCGCTCGTTCAGAGAGTTTCTTCTCTAGCTGTTGTCGCTCTTCTTGTAGCTTCTCCAGCTCGGCTTGAAGCACATCGCTGGCCTCTTGCAACTCAGTCCGCTTGCTTTCGAGCTCAGCAATGTCTGCACTCTTGCGCTTGATCTCGTCTTCGGCATTCTTCAGTCGCGCCTCGATGCCTTCGTATGATGACTGGAGTTGTTTCATCATGAATTGGAGTCTGCTTCGCTGCGTGGTAAACTCCAGACGCTCTTCGGCAGCCTTCTGCTGGGCACTTCCTTGTTGCGACTCATAGTCTCGAATCGAATCGTAACCCAGGCGCTGGCAGAATGCTGCAAAAATCTGATCACTGACTTGGTTGACCGCATCTTGATAACGCCGCAGTTCCTCTTCTCGATTCCGCAACCGCTGTGCCTGCTGTTCGTAGTTGGGTCGCACGCCCCTCAGCTCGTTCTTGCGGTGCGCCAGGTCCTTCTTCACACTCTCAATATTGCGAGCCAAAGCTTTGGATTCGTCCTTTGCACGCGCAATCTGGTCCTCGAGGTCTGCAAGTTCCACTTCCAGGTTCAGCTCCTCTTGTTGCCGGTCTGATTTTGGCAGCTCCTTCAACTCTTTTTGGTACCTGTTGACCTGGTCTACCAGAGTTTGGTAAGCTCGCTCATCCCAGGCCTGCTCACTCAAGTCGTCGTCGCGGTCGAGCTCTCCACCCGTCTGCGTTCCCCCTTTGCCAATCACTCGACCGTCCAAGGTGACCGCCTTGGCTTCAACACGCTTCTCGTACCTCAATTCCTTTGCAATCTTTTCAGAATCACATATGATCGTGCTTGCACATGCAGCGCTCATTGCACGCTCGTGCTTGGGATCAAACTTGATGCAATCAATAGCCAGTCGCACGCCCTTGTGTGCACCCTTTAGTTGGGGATCGATAGCCCTGATTTGTATAGAGTCAAGAGGGTTGAACGCCATGATGCCAATTCGTTCTTGTTTGAGATAGTCAATGCACGCCTTGGCAGTTGCTTCTGTGTCGACAATGACCGTCTCCATCTGCGCTCCAAGCACGCGCCCTATGGCTTTGCGATACTTTTGTTGTATTGGCGTGATCAAGTCCTTGTATCGGCCGTGCACCTTTTCCGATCCAAGTCGGGTCTTCAAGCGCTCAACTGTCCTGCGGGCTTCCTGTTGCTTCTTTGACTCACGACGCGAGCCCTCCATGATGTTGAGTGCCTGCAAAGCCGCCTGCAGCAGCTGATTCTTTTCCTCGTATTGCATTCGGATCTGCCTCGTCTCGGCTCTGAGAGTGTCCAACTGTTGCTGCTTCTTGGCTCTGGATTTCTCCAACTCCTTGATGTCAGTCTTTGATTCTTGCTGGCGCAACTCCAGTTGTGTGATTTCCGCACTGAGCTTCTCCACGGCCTTTTCATGGCTCTCGACACTCTGCTGAAGATTGCGAACGTGGTCCCTGTCCGTATCGACTTCACGCTTCAGCCGGTCGATTTGCATCTGATCACTATGCGTTCGCTTGGTGACATCGCTACGCAGCTCGTTGTATTCTTGAATGTCCTGCTCAGAGAGCTCACGGCCTTGACGCTGGGCCGCAGCCTTGAAGTCATCCTCCCACTTCTTCTCGGCCTTGTGCACCTGGTCAATGTTCCTTTGGCATCTCTCGACCTGCTCTTTCTCGGCGTCGCGTTGTTTTCGGAGCGTCTCCATCTTGCTTTCGTACCTTCGGCATGCCTCGTTGGATAGACGAATCTTCTCCTCAATGGGGGCCAGCTCGTTGGAGGCATCTTCAATCTCCTTTTCCTTTTCCTTGATGCTACGATCGGTCTTTGCAAGGTCGCGCTTGACCTTGGCCTCGGCTTGACGCTCTGCTTCGTGCCTCTTGTGGTATTTTTCTACACTGCGCTTGTGTTCCTTGAGCTCCTCTTGGTGGCTGGCAATCTTATTGCGCGCCCTTTCCATCGTCTGTTGGTAGAGGAAGAGCTTCCAGAGGGTCTTGGTGACAACGGCCTCGTCACGCTCGGCCAGCTTCTTCTCGTGCTCGTCGGCCTCTGCCTTTTGCTCCTGATAGGTCTTGAGCTCGCCGTTGATGCCACGGCGCTCATGGAGGTGCTTGGCATTGTCTTCGGTTGCGTCCAAGGACTCGGCCTTTAAGCGCTCGTAGTCGGCTGCGTACTCCAAGCTGCCGGAGATGCGCTCAATCTGCTCAGTCAGCTTCTTGGGGGCCATGGTCGCGATTTTCTCGACGTCGCCCTGAAAGACGAGGAAGTTGCGGGCCTTGACGAGGATGCTATGTTCCTCGAGCGCCTCGTTGTACTGCTTCTGGGTGACTTGACGGCCATTGATGCGGTACTCGCTGGCGCCGGCACGGGTGATGTCGCGCTGCCACTCGTGCGTCTGCTCAGCATCGTCCTCGAAGACGGCCTTGACCCAGGCGGTCTGGGGGTCGTTGCGCTGGGTACTGGCCTGCGACTCGCCATTGTCCTGTGTGCCCCCGTTGGCGTCGCCGTTGGTCGCGCGCTCAATGACCCTGCCGCGGTAGACCATGTCCTTGAGCTTGTCGGAGCGCAGTGTTGCCGACTTGACGCCCAGGACGAAGGAGATGGCGTCCATGCTGTTGGACTTGCCGGCGCCATTGGGGCCGATGATGGAGGTGAAGTACGAGTCGCCGAAGAGGAGGGTGTGCCGGCCGCTATACGACTTGAAGTCTGCGCATGTTGGTTAGCAGGGCCATTGTGATGGTTGCAGAATGGCACCAGGACAAGCAAGCCTTACTGCAGAGCTCTAGGCGCACGAGTTTGCCCATGATGGCGGTGGGATGGCGCGACGACAGGTATTAGCGGGCGCATGCGCAGCGATTGGGAGGGGATGGGGCTCGGAGGTTGTGCAGGTGGAGGGTGAGTGCTGGTAGGGTTGATGATAGGTGTGTGTGTGTGTGTGTGTGTGTGTGTGTGTGTTTTGGCTGGCTGGTTGAGCTGGAGAACGCGCAATCACGAAATGACGCGGGGAAGCAGCGGAGAAAGCTGAAGCTCACGGTGACACGGATTCGTCGCGTCGCGCGTTGGACACATTGGTCTGCAGAGGGCGGAGGGGAGCGGTGAAAGGGCCAGCCGTAGTTAGCGTGGACAGGGGCCAGGCCAGGCATCACGGGTCCACAGTGACGAAAGCCACAGGTGGAAGCCCTCACCTCACCACACCGTCTGTCCGTCTGTCCGTCCGTCTGTCCATCTGTCTGTCTTGTCTGTCTCACTCTGCTCATCTTACTCTATACATCTATACACACCAAAGAGAAAAAACAAAGTCCTCGGTCGCTTGTTTCTTTGGTTCATCACCGCAAGTCTTTTCCTTGCAGTACATATTACCCTCCCTCTCCATCACACACTCTTCTCGTGACTTTCTCCGACAACCGTAGAAACACCCTCTCGGCCTGCACTATGACGCGGTGAGCTTGCCAATCACCAGCTGCCATTCACCCACGAACTTCTTCTTGTCGCCCACAACAACCCTCGCCCACTGCTGGACCACGCAGCCCACCGTCTTTCGGTGTCATGAGAGCAGATAGACAAACAGGGTCTGGTGATTAGATTGTCTCCAGCAGGGGAAACTACCAAGACTACCAAGCCATCACTGTGTACGCCCCTTCTTCATTACTTACATCCACATCTCTCCTCGTGAACCGCCATGGACGGTCGCCAGGATGCCCTCAACCACCACCACGCAGCAGCTAACAGAAACAATGACGACAGGCTCTCCCCAACGCCATACAAAACGAACCCTCCATCGCCGCACGCCCTCTAGCCTCGACATTGTCCACGAAGAGCTGCCCGTCATGGCCTCGCAGCACACGGGCGATGTGCCCAAATCGCACTCAGAGCCATCACTGGCAGTACCTGGCCTCTCTGCTCAGCCACTACCAGGCGACTCTACACAAGCTGGCTCTACACTCCTCGATGACCCCGTCACATCCTCGACCTACCCAACACCGTCCACACCCGGCCTCTCGCGCTCCGCTTCCTTCTCCAACAGCTCCCTCCACGATGAATCCGACTTTGAAGATGCCTCCTTCTTCCCACCGGTGGAGAAGCTGACCATGTTTGATTTTGTCGAGAATCTGGCCCTGTCACAGCGCATCGAGAAGATCCAGAGCTCCATCGCTTCGCAGACCGAGAGGCTCAAGACCCAGGCCAGGAATCGCGGCATCACGCGCGATCGCGTGGTGGAGGAATGGCGTCGTCGTGTCCCTACCGAAGGCGAACAGCTCGAAAAGTACAAGAAGCGCATGCGACACTCGGTCGACCGGTTCAACAGACGATGGAACGAGTCTCTCACAGTAACAGTCCGGGAGAAGGCTTCCTTTATTGCTGCGACCATGAACATCTTCGTCTCTGGATACCTGGTCGGCTCACATCCAGACCTGTTCCCACACTGGTACACTGCCCAGCTACTCTACTTCATGCCCCTTCGCTTCATCACCTACCACAAAAAGGGCTACCACTACTTCCTGGCCGACCTGTGCTATTTTGTCAACATCCTGTTGGTGCTGAGTGTCTGGGTCTTTCCCCAATCCAAGCGTCTGTTCATTGCCACCTACTGCCTCGCCATGGGGAACAACGCCGTCGCCATCATCATGTGGCGGAACTCGCTCGTCTTCCACTCCATGGACAAAGTAGTCAGGTGAGTGCTCCCTACCCTTTGACAATGCCATGCTAATCCTCTAGCCTCTTTATCCACATCATGCCATGTGTAACACTACACTGTCTCACCCACCTGCTCCCATCAGCATATCAAAAACAAAGGTATCCTGCCATTTACGATATTCGTCACTCTGACCCATCCTCGCCTCACCATTATGGCCTTGGCCAGATGATGCTATGGGCTACACTACCCTACGCTCTCTGGCAGTTGGCCTACCACTTCATGATCACCGTCCGTCGTCGTGATAAGATCGCGGCTGGACGACCTACCAGCTTTACCTGGCTGCGCAAATCCTACGCAAAGACCTGGATTGGCAAGATTGTCCTTTCCCTACCAGAGTTCCTTCAGGAGCCTGCCTTTATGTTCATCCAGTACTCGTATGCAGTCCTCACTATGCTCCCCTGCCCGGTCTGGTTCTGGTACCGCTGGCCTTCGGGCATCTTCCTCAGCATAGTCTTCATCTGGAGCGTTTACAATGGCGCAACATACTACATTGATGTCTTTGGCAACAGATTCCAAAAGGAGCTCGAGGCACTCAAGAAGGATATAGCGAAGTGGCAGGCCTCGCCAGAGGGAGGTTTCACGCCTTTTACCCCCAATGAGGCTGGTGTGGAGAAGCAGCTGGGCTATATTCCTCCTCTTGAGGGTAGCTCGAGTGTAAAGCCTGCCGACGGTGAAATCAGAGAGCGCAAATGATACTGTGATTGCACGTATAGAGGGGAATTCATCACGACTATGTTGGGAGGTGCAACGGTTGTTTCATGCTCAGAGCGGCTATTTGTCTTTTTTTTTCTTTTGGCTCTCTCTGGGGTTTTCTTTTATTATTAACAACATTTGCATCGCCAACGTTTCTATCATGTCTAGAACAGATACCCCAAACCCCACACCCTTGCCATCACTTAGTCAATTATAATACCATGTTGCCATTCCATTCAAGATTCCTGCCCCTCTTGCTTTATAGTGTTGAATATTGGATATACCGCTGGTACCGTTGGATCTGGGGAGATGTGCATTAGAGGTACCGCTCAGGGTGTATAGGGCCGCTCGTTTGAATGTGAATGCTAATGTAGATGGGAAGAGTCATGGGATCATACCAAGACCGTAGTGGTGGTGACGAAAGTGAGTATGCCATCGGACCATTGTTGAAAGCAAAGATTTGATAGAAGCAATTACTCGATACACCTTATACCCTCCAACCAACCCCCTTTCCCCCTAAAAACTCATAACCTAAGCATCAACACCACCAATTACAAATACAGAAATACAGCAAACCTAAACCCCCCCCCCTTACACCTCCCTCCTCCCCGCATCCACAGGATACTTGTACACCACCTCATCCCCCTCAATCCCATTCTCATCCCTCCAATGCTGGCGATCCACAACGCCAACCCCAGGCCCACGATACACACTACCATACCAACCACTCGCCCAATCGCTGCCAACACCCTCCCTGGAACGCTTATCCCTCGTCACCCGGCGCCGATACCACTTCCCATACGCAAGCAAATAGTACAAGCGGAAACACAGCAGGGCGAAACGATCGCGCTCCAGGTCCTCGGGGTACTGGGCGCCGAGATCGACGGCGGCAGCAATGCCGCTCATGACGGCGACTTCGTGGGCGTTGAGCAGGGTCCAAGCAGCTGCGAAGCGCGTGTGGCGACGGCCTTGGAGCCACATGATCCAGGGTACGACGAAGGCATAGTGTGTCCAGGAGTGGCAGAGCTGGTGCCACCAGTCGGTGCGAATGATTTTTGAACTGTCGATTTCATCGATGCTCCAGAGGTGGCCGTCGCGTGCTTTGTTGAGGTAGATTGTCTGGAAGACGTGTGCGTCAAAGGGGACCTCGGGTGGGAATTGGGACTGATAGTTTGTGCAGTCAAAGGACATTTCGAGTTTTGTGGCGTCAGCGGCGTACATTTTGATGTAGTACATTGGTTTGAAGTTTTTGGCGGCAAAGGCGAGGCGAGAGGTTTGTGGGGTCGAGGAGAGGGTTTGGGTGGCGAGGCTGGGGGTGTAGAAGTTTTCGTAGTGGCGCTGCATGTAGGCCGAGTCGTGGTGGGTGATGGTGACGTCGTCGGAGAATTTGCAGGTGGAGAGGATGCGGCGCTCGCGGAGGGTGGAGGTTTTCTTGAGCAAGCGGTTTGCGGTGTCGGCGCTGGGGAGAGGGGGATTTGTTAGTGTTGTGTTTGGGAATGAGGAAAGATTGTACGCGTGTGTGTATGAATACGTGGAATAACTTACAGGACGCAGAGGACCAGTTCATCATAGTGTTCTTCCTTCCCCGCGGCGTTCTTATCCGCATTATTCTCGTCGTCGTAGGGAACCCAGGCTGAATTGGGATTATGTCCATCCTTGACTGGCGTCCGCTTGATGAGCTTGACAACCACACCCTTTTTGTCCCTGCTGACCACCTCTGTGATTTCCGTGCTCAATCTCACATTGACCCCCCTCTTCACCAGATCCCGCCTCCACGTCTCGTAGAATTCGCTGAATCGCGGGAACACGACCATGGGTGGCATATTGCTCACAATGCTCTTCTTGTCCGGCGGATACCACATGCCATACGTCGGGCTTGTGCAAAGTCGCTCGAGGATAATGGATGGCACATTGGGCGTCTCGTTGCCTGTACCCAGGAACAAAGCAATCATGGGCATGGCTACCGTGTTTGTGAACTCATCGCTGAAGAAGAAGAGTTTGAAGAGGATTTTGATGGGTATCAGGGCGAAGAAGAGTTCGAACCAGCGCACGACTTTGAGCATGAAGTTGAACTTGCGGATTTCTTTTTGGTGCCGGGCAAGGATTTCGGTGGGAAAGACGTTTGTCCAGAAGGTGGTGTCTTTGCCGAAAGAGACCTGGGTTTTGTGCGTCAAAATTCTTCCTGTTCTTCTTCTTTCAGGGAAGATTCATCATGATGTCCAAGATTGGACGCAATTCCAACGTACCTGCAAATCCACAGGATCAGCATGATGACCCTGTCTCGCAAACATTGTCAACGTGTGATGGAAGATATAACTTCCACCCTGAACACCCTGATTCAGCCAACTCGCCCCATGCCGCTCCTTGTCAATATCGATAGAAAACGCCTGTCCGCCGCAGTAATCAACCGCATCGATGAGCGTGACATCGAACTTATCAGGGTGTTCGGAGAGGTGATGGGCGCAGGACATGCCTGGTAGGGTTCGGAGTTAGTATTATCTTGTTTGCTCGCGTCGTTGTTGGGATATACCCAGCACCAGCGCCAGAATGCCAACTCCTGTAGAAAACTACCACTTGGTGACCATTATACAAATATACAAACGTCGGAAATTCGACTGGCATAATAGAATATGAACGTACCTGCAGCACCCGCCCCAACCACAAGGACCCTCTTCTTGCCCTCTCTCATCCCTCCAGCCATTTTCCTCGTCGTATCCGCAACGTCAACGGTTGTCACTGGCAGAATCGGCTGTGTCTCTGTCCCAGTCTCACTAGCAGCACTGCGCATTTATCAATTGCTCAAGGCCTCAGTCCTCAGATACGTTCCAGTAAAAAAACAATGCTGGACAAAAAAGCGCCCAGAAAGAGGAGATTTCAGATAACATCTTTAAGTTTTTATCCACCTGGACTCAAACAACGAACGACCGCGGCTGGCGCTGACGTTATGCGGTCATGGAGTTGCTGGGAGCGGTTTAGTTGCCGCTGGGATGGCGGGCGTGGGGCTTGGGGTGATCGGGCGGCGCGATCTCGCTAATCGGGGGGAGTGGAGCAGTAAGGGGGGAGGAGGATTGTGACGTCATGGATTCTGGGGGGAGAGCGAGGGGGTGTAGGTGTGAGGGGGGTGAAAGGACGGTCGGATTAGTACAGTGGTGGATGATGATGGCGATTGGACTTTGTATAAAAATGTTTGGAGTAGTATTTGCTTAGGAGGAGTGGGTGGACTGCAAGTGATGAACACGCTGTGCAGTCACGTGATACCCAGTTTTGTGGTGTACCTGAGCGTATCTGAATGCTAGAGCATACCGACATGGCATATGCAAGTCCCAACTCGCGCGGGATCGTCTTCGAAAATCCTCGTTTGACAGGCCGTATCAGCGCGGTAGGACCTTAGTAGCATGCATTCCTCGCAATGCCTTTGCCGTCCAATCGTCCACCTCGCCCGCCATGGGATGCGTCTCAAAGTACACATACGGCTGTCCACTGCTCGCAGGCCGACTCCCCATTGCTGACGATGGCACAGATCTCGTCGCCGGAGGCAAGTTGAAAAAATCGGTGCCGAGATTAGTCGTCGCGTTTGCGAACCAGTCTTCCTGGACATCTGACATCTCTGCAGGATCGTTCATCGCCGCGCCGATTGCTGACACGACTGGAGATGAGTGCTGTGGCGTTTGTAGTGATATTTCGGGGTCCTCGTCGGTCACACCTGTGATGCTAGCGAATTGAATGGCGATCTGGCTGAGGATCTTATATGTCGGGGCTGGCTTCCTCATTCCTTTGACGTAACCAAGCACCGCGCGTACCGTCTCCTTGCGCTCTGCATCTTTTGCAGAATCAAATTGTTGTTTAGGCCGTGCGAGAAAGTCCGCACATACAATCAAGACGGAATAGAAGACGAAGAAGAGGTCCAGCCACGAGTAGCCCATCATCCCAAGGTGTGCACCGGCCATGATGCAGTTGAGACTTTGATGTGCAGAATCCACGCAATCTTCACTCATCATAAGAGTACGTTGCCATTCTTCGATGGGCGGGGGAGCTCTGGACTCGAGATAGCATATATTTCGTTCGACCTTTTGGATGAGAAAGCCGCGGGAGACGATGCAGCGCGTGTAGAAGTAGTAGATGTGTAGCAGCAAGATTCGGGCTCGCTGATCAGGTGGTCCTGGTCCAAATGCCAGCGTCAAGGGCGTGGGTATGGATGCAAAAACGGCGTCGCATTCGTGGAGAAGTCGTTCAGCCACACCCAGCGATGGTGAGCGTTCTTCGGCTGACACGCCGTCGAAATACGCTCGCTGCCGAATGCTGTAGGACATTCGGATCAGTCTGAACATCGTGGTCATGAACTCGGCAGACATGGTATTTTGCTCCAACATGGGTGCATCGGGGACTTGCATTGCTAGTTCGCTGTCGTCGATGACCGTTGGGCGGCCCATGATGCTACACATGATCTTCTCAAATGTATATATCGACCAGAAGACTTGGCGACGTGTATTTCGTTCAATTGAGTCATAATCCAGGTTCGGGCCATCTCGATGCAGTCCCATAGTAATAGCCTTTCTGTTGTGTTAGCTTCTCGGTCAATCCTACTGAATATGCAAACTACTCTTACCATCCGAGCAGCAAGTCCAATAAGCAACCAACTACTGCTCTTCTGGCCCATGGTATGGTAATGCATGTTCAGCAACACGAGTGCCTGCACGTTGACCAGGGACGTATTCAATAACAGCTGTCGAAGGTAGCCCTTGGCAAAGCCCACATACTTTAGCCTCAGCTTATAGGCTTGCTCTGGATCATGTTCCTGTAATTGCTCGCATCCAAAAGAAAACACCAGTGCTAGTGCTACTAGCCATCCAATGTCCGCACAGTCCTTGAGCCGCTCAGTTTTCCGTGAGTAGGTGGCTTCGAGGCGGAATTGAAACATGCTCCGGTGGAATAAGGGGAGATAGACGTGTATGTGGTCAAAGTAGGCACCCACCAGTGCATCTGCGAGGGAGCGAGAGGGTAGCAAATCACCGATAATGTCAGGGTTTGGACTGCCCTCTCGATGTTCCCATTGATGGCCTGTCTGTTCCATCTGGGTACGTGAGCGCTTACGGCCACTGCGGTCTTGGTTGGACTCGTCCCGGAGAGTGCATAGATACTTTTCGTCTGATGGAATTATGTTGCTACGATGGGTTAAACGTTCTGGTCCGCATTGTGGGTCGAATTGGGCCGGAAATGATGCTGGAAATTGAGGTAGGGATACACCAGTGATGACTCTGTAGCGGACAACCAGCATTCGGATAGTCGTAGCAAGGCGAAAACTACTCGATGGTCCAAAATAGTGGTAGACACCATCTCGAGTTGGTAGCAGGTCCTCTGTATATCGCGTTGGTTTTTGGGATTCAGAAGAGGACCTAGTGTGAGGGCCTCTTGAAAATAATGCAGTTGAAGTGTTGACATGATGCACAGCCTCCCTGGCACTGTGTGAGGCCGAATTCTGCGGTTGGACTCCTTTTGAACTCGTGCTTGGACGTGAGTGTTGGTCATCCTGCAATGGCGCTTGTGGTTGTTGATTTTCGCCATTACTGAATATATCTGCTGGTGTGTAATCGTCCGGTGCAGGCATCTGAATGTGCCTCGCCGCCGCAATCTTGAATAGGACATGCACATTCTGTGTATTTTCCTGCGGGAAGAGGCCCTTGACCAATGACTCGAGGGCTCTGTATCGCAGGCTCAACGTCTCTACACTTCCATACACCCTCTGTTTGCGGGGAAGCTTCGATTCACACTGTACTCCACTGGCCTTGCAATCTGCACATGGCTCCTCTGGATGTTCGCGCATACATCTGGCGCGTCGAAGTTTGCAACGATCACAACTTACGAGTGCGCGTTTGCGCGGCGCGGCCGCTGCGGCATTGTCTGACTTCTCACGCCGCTCAGTGTTCATGCCTGCTGTACATGGAAGGCTGGTCGGCCGGATGAGCCGTTCCGGTGAGGTTTGAGTTCGGCGGATGCGCTTGTTGCTTGTAGAGGCTTACCGGTATGCCCAAGGCAACGGAGGTTGGCAGGGAGCGGGCCTTCTAAGTTATCCGTGGACTCCCCTGCCCTCGGCCGTCTCGGCATGTCATTCTTGTTACTGAATACAGCCAGCGGAGCTTGCTCCGTCCAACCCAGTGAAGAGAGACGCCAGACACCTGTGCATCGCCATCATCATTTTCCACACCCTCAACAGCCACAGCGCTAGACATGCTTTCCAGTCCATCCCTGAATATTGATGTATACTGTCAGGTAGACACACGTATCCAACTTGTATCCTCTTCCTTGTGCAAATTGCCCAAAGGATATAGGTAGACCTTGAATTTCCATGAGATTCCCGCGATGCATCGTCCAGAGCTGCCTTGTAATGACCACACTATCAACACGAAGTTGTGGTGAGACATGAAAACACACCAAATAGACCAGATTCTATCCACAACGACTAACTTGTACCTGTAATAGGGAAGCGTCTGCTGCCCCTCCTGTTCCTCGTCCCTTTCCTCAGGCACTTGCAACTGCACTGTGTCTTCTGTCCCAAAGCCTGACAGCGGATTCTGCTCATTAAAACAAGAAAGGAATACTCCAGGAAATCCAGAAGGCAGAGCAAAGCCGTCTAGTATATCGAGATCATAATTCATAAACGTGTCAAGTCAAGGACCACCAGAGGGTGAAGTGAACGAGCCATCTTCTCAGAAAGGGAACGGGTTCACCGGGTTCAATGTCGGTGTTGAAGGGCACCTTGCGCACTTTCCTTGACATGGAGACGTCCATCCTCCTGCAAAGGATCAAAAATGTCCTGGCCGTTTGGTTAGCTTAAAGATCTCGGGCCTGCATTATGTATATGGTGTGGGCACGCGCTGAGTCAAGTACAAGCACTGAGGACTCACAAGGTTCGTAGTAGCGATCATCTTCTTAAGTAAGTCGAAGGCGATCAAGTATGCGCGCCTTGCAACATCATTAGACACTCCAGTCGCTCGCAGCCATCGTATGAGCTCCTTGAGCAGTGGCACGATTTCCTGCCGGTCTTCGGGAAAATGCCTGCCCCTCAAAAGCGTTTCCAGAAGTAAAACGGCAATGGTTTGCATGGTATTGTCTACCATACTCCAATTACGAAGGGTTCTTGAGACCTAATGTGTTTGCACGTGAATAGTAGATAAGTCTACTCAAGAAGGCACTCCAGTCAGTTTCGCGTGAGTATGAAGCGTTAGAGAAATACCCACTGGCCTCTGTCATCTGCATGCTATTCGGCAGTAATGAGATATGAGCAGACGGTACCTATAGCGAAGACTAAATTGATGGTGGCTAGCCATAATTTCCGTGGATGGTAAAGGCTGCCTAGGTTTGATTAGCAGATTTCTGTGGTGACCCTGGCTTAATTGTATGTACCCAGTTGAGAGGCTGCGTAATCTAGGATTTCATAACGGGCCATTTTCAGTTCGTACCCAGCATCATAGTTTAGGTAAATGATATTCTCTTGAGATCCCATGTCTTTAGGGTGGTGTCAAACTCACAGCGATAAAATTTCCCCACGAGGACTTTCTTCGCAGGAAATGGAAATGAATGATGACAACTCTCCACGAATGCCTTGACAAGTCTCTCGGCGGTCTGGGAACGAAGGCATTCCCATTGAGTCAGCCCTGAATTCTATCTCCAAAGGCTGCCCGTTCAGGTAGTAGTTGGCCTTGCTTGTATGCATCAAAGGCACCAGATTCGCCCTTTGATAATGTCTCAGCGCGACCAGTCGCTCAGCAGCCGACTTCCCATCTTGCCCTGGGGGTCCGTACCAGCCGTCATTTTTGTCGTTCCCGCCGTCTGTGTGCAGTTTTCGAAGCCATGGAATTTCGAGAGGTTTTCCAACGAACTATGGCAGCGGAATCAGTGACAGAATCTCCCAAAACACGACAAACATGGTATAGCCTTACACCTATGGCAAGTGTCTGTTCATGGAGCATCAAATGTTCATCGACCAGATCCAAATCGCCCGAACTTCCAACTTGTGCGCAGATGTTCGCCTTTGCTGCGTCTTCCCTATTTTCTGCCTTATAAGGTTTGTTTGGTGAGCGTTGCAAATCTGAAGCAGCATCCGCCACATCGGCAGTGATTTATACAGCATTAGATCCTCTTTTTCAGGAATCGGCTGACGGACTACCTTTTGAAAGAAGGTCGTCAAACCTGGCTTGTTCTTCGTCCATTACTTGGATCCGTAAATCTCGAAGAAGGACAATCATATCCAGGCTGTGAGTAGTGGCTCTGAGATTCGTTCAATGATGGGAACTCCTCTGTGATTGAAGGACTGACATCCTGAGCCGATCTTTTCGACTCGAGGTATAGACGCAGGGTGTGGCATTGTCACGACAACTCAGGCATCGCGGGACTCCACTATCGCACTAGAAAGCGGCGGTGCAGAGTCAGTGCATATGGTTGATGCAAACATTTGCATCGATATCTCACTTTGGCTTGAATGGTCACCTTTGAGGTTGAAGCCTCTCAAGGTTCTGAAACAGCCGCAAATGACATGTGAGTTCGGGAGATTTGGATTTGTGAGGAGAGGTGTGCAGACGACGCGTCACAATAGACAGTGTCATCCTGCACGAAGGATCAGGAATAAAGAAGGTGTGGCAAGCCTAAACAGTACATTCGGCTGTAGGAACTGGGCCAAACAGAGTAGAGCTCCCAGTAGGCTCTGGCTGCCAACACAGGCAGGGGGATATGCGACCAAAGTTGTAAAAAAGCTCTCTTCAAGGCGAATCATGGACTGCCGGCCTCAGGGAAGTGCACTTTGAGAAAGCGATTTCAGTTTTAGAAGCAGTGATGTGCCGAGTAGCATTCAGGCCGATACTCGATTGTCAGGTCTGCGAATGAAGTTCGGTTCTGGAAATATATTGCTCGTATGTCGGGAGGCTTGCGCGATTGTTGGGTTTGACAGCCCGATGCCACCATACCGGTAGTTCACAGTTTGGTGTAGTCAATCCATGTATTTGATTGGTTCGGTGAGGTGTGCCATGTAAGATTTCGTCGTTCTCCACATCATAAGGTAAACTGTGCTCGTGCAGGATCAGATTGCGAAGAATTCGAGCCACCAAAATAAGAGGGGAAGAACAAACGGACCTCGGACGGATAGCCCATTGTGATGGTAGTAATCGTAGGGCACAAGTTGTGCCGGTCGCAAGTCGTCTGTGGCCACTCGGAGAAGAAGCAAGGAAAGAATGGGTGTCAAATTGCTCTTTGAGAAGACTATGGCAGTCGTAATCGGCCGGATTTGGTTGACGACCGAGGCAGAAGGGGTTCTGGTCCAGCACCGACTGTAGTCGTCGTTTTTGAGCACTTTACCATGGTAGAATATGTAGTGAGAGGAATGATCACGTGATGTTTCCGATAAACCAGTCTGAGCTACCCCTCCATCCCCTTGCAACCACCAAAGTCCCCCTCCACAACATCTTCACCGTCACAATGTCAACATGGCCGACAAGAATGCACAACAGGCCGAGAGCTATTACTTCACCCACGAGCCGCCTCCAAAGGACCTGAAGACCAACACCACGCTCGCTCGTGAGTTCATTACGCGTCATGCTGACGAGGGCCGGCGCGTTGTGCTTGTAACCTCGGGCGGCACCACTGTACCCTTGGAAACCCAGACAGTCCGCTACATTGATAACTTTTCCGCTGGCACGCGTGGAGCTACAAGCGCCGAGTATTTCCTCGAGAATGGCTATGCAGTCATTTTTTTGCACCGCCAGTTTTCGCTTCTGCCGTTTTCGCGGCACTATTCGCACAACACACGTTCTTTTCTTGATTACATGAAGGAAGAGAATGGCCAGGTTGTTGTCGACGAGCAGCACCAAGATATGATGTTGCGCGTGTTGCGTCAGTACACCAATGTCAAGCGCGAGAACAGGCTTTTGATTCTGTCCTACGTTACCATCACCGAATACCTGTGGAATCTGCGTGAGGTTGCCCAGCTCATGCGCCCTCTGGGGCCAAAAGCCATGTTCTACCTTGCTGCTGCCGTTTCCGACTTCTTCGTACCTCAGGATCGCATGGTCGAACACAAGATTCAGTCCAACGAGGAGTTCTTGCAGTCTGGGCACAATCCAGATGGAGATGTCAATGCGAAGCAACCAGCCGCGCGGACAGAAGGCAGGAGTCTGATCATCGACCTCGAGCCCGTGCCTAAATTTCTTAAGCAGTTGGTGGACGGTTGGGCCCCAGAAGCCATGATCGTCAGCTTCAAGTTAGAGACTGATCCCTCCTTACTGGTCAAAAAGGCCGAGTATGCGTTGAACAAATATTCGCATCACCTCGTTATCGGTAATTTGCTATTAACTCGAAAGTGGGAGGTAGTGTTCGTATCTGCACTTGAGGGCGAGAAGTGGATACGAGTCCCGCGCACTCGTAGAACGAAGAGCTTCTCCGGCCTGCCTTCGCTCGTGGGCGCCGCTGATGCAGCACGCAAAGATGAAATAGAAGCCGATGAATCCATTGCTACAGAGCAAGGTGTACCACAGGGCGAGCCGGCGGTAGAGATTGAGTCCCTGATCATCCCAGAAATCGAATCGATGCATACCAAACTCATTGGCATAGCTCAAGCGAGAGCAGGGAGTTCGTAACATCCATACCATACATACGAGCGCTTCAATATCATTGCCAAGCTATATATCTTTGTCTTTTGGGTGCAAGAGGTACAAATGCTAAACACAGTCTCAGCTATATGACCGACGCCTCGGCGTTGTTGGAACATAGTGCATCTTGACCCACCGACCAGGTCTGAAGAGGAAGTCGAACAGCATTCTATAGAAAAGGGTACCAGTTATCTGTACAATGTTGGAGAGGAAACTACCCAAGCACCTGGTTGCACACCAGGACCTTTGCCACGGTGGTTTGTTTCTTGCAGAACAGGAAATCAGCACATGCTCCAGTGACACGAAAATGAAGATTAGAACGAAACCAGACAGATAAGGGTGGATCGATAGTGCATCGACAGTGTTGTCGTACTTGGCCATCGCGGATGCCCTGACTGCATCATCATTTGGTACTAGGCTGGTTGACTCAAGTACAGCATGGAAAGCGCACCGTACTGATGTCACACGCATGAAGGACACTACAAATGTGAAATTCCGATGGAGGAAACAGTGTAGAACGAACGATGTACGCTTGTTCTTCTCCCTCGGTCATTGATACACATTGCTTCTGCTATGATTTCACCGTCGCAGTCGATTTGCGCCCAAGCTCACGACTGCAGCAGGCGTTGCGGGGCCGAACGATGCCACAGGATACTACTTCTTATCCAGGCAGTGAACATGATGTGAAAGGTCCGACTTCGATGGCGCAAAGTTTACATGGTGATGAATCCTCAGAGAGGAAAGGTTACGGTAGTGGGAGATGATCATTCGGGCCGCGCCGTCTACCGGTATCCGGAAGATCAAAAGCTTCCCTTCCCCCCCGAGACTTCACAGTATACACTGGGCATTGCCTACCAATGGTGAATGCAGTTTGGGTGACATACTCAATAGAACTCATTATGCTGTTGCCTTTGCCGGATGGGTATCCCCCTTTTTCCCCAGCGGTCTTGTCTCGTCAGCTGCAGCTGAACCGTCAACGGCCGAAATGACAGAGCTGAAGGAGCTGCAGTGTCTGCGTCTTGATTTTGGGCTTAGTTTTCTCAACATTGCATATATCACCTTTTAACTTTGTTGAGTTATATACGCATTCATTGGCGATCGCCGCTGTCACTTTTTTGTACCGACAGTCGGTGGAGCCGCCCCGCTAAATAACGTTGGTTATTACATGCCAATTTATAATAGGGACGTCTTTGACTCTGCCTATGCCGACTTCCAACCTCAGATCACTATATCAAGGCTTTACTCCGTAGCTTCAGGAAACGTGATACATATCTTACAGCCGTACGTCAGCAGCTGTAGCGATACACTCATCTTGAAGCATGGCTGCAGCGGCGTCTCGCTCGTGACCAGTGGCCGAGACTCGAGCAGGCAAAACAATGAAGAGCGCTGAGCTCTGGTCCCGAAATGCAACATCGGGAGCGGATCCGACAGGGATTGTTGACAAGGGCGGGTATGTGAATGTTTTTTCTTCTTGAGTCGTTACGTTCTACATGCAAGGGTACCGGTACATACGAACCATGAGCTGACAAGGCCAGGACGAGTTGCGATTCCTGATGTCCTGTCGCCGCGATTACTCGACCCTCATCTACGTCACGTCCTGCTCATTCTATTTTCCGGCACAGATACATACTGTGGATGCGCGTGGACTGTGCTGATAGTCTCGAAACACAGCTTTATTTTGCTGCCAATATAATTGTCTTTGCGTTAAGCGACGAGTTCGGCTGGGGTGAATAGCAAGTTACATTCTTAATCTGCTGTGCGACCGAGACTACCCCATGTCAACACCCTCACATTCGCTCTCACGGCCGCACAAATGAGCCTGCACCACAACGGCCCTCCGCTAGCTGCAGTCAGCGGATGCACTGCACTTGTTCCGTCCCGCAACCATGATCGTCGCGCTGCTTCAACTGCTGCTGCTAAGCCAGCTGCATGACCAGGCATATTTTCGTTTGTTTGAGAGCGGTTGCCCGACAGAACGCCATCGACCAGGTGGCATGGGGACAAGTAGGCCTTCCCTTGCTTCTCATCTTCTCGCCTATGCTCCGCTGCCAAATCGAGGCCACATATGACGCCTTTGCGCCGCGTTGTGTAGCAGCCATTGGACAGGGCACTCAGCTTAGACCGCATCAAGCAGCCATCTACCTACCGAGATCTCGCTGCCGCTGCAGCTCATCGAAGAAGATCAATACAGCGCTGCGCTGTAGGATCCGGGGGACCGGTTCACGTAACGTCTTTCACCCCCTTGACCCTGGCATGCCCAGATATCGCTCCTTACCCCAGCCACCGCCCGAGTTTGGCTTGTCCTGGCCCGACCAGTTACTTGATAAACAATGTGTCTTACCCCTTGGGTCCGGTGCTCTGGCCTTGTGCTTGTATATATCGTGGGCAGCGCCGAGAGTGTTATCAACATTTATCGCTCTCTAAATCGACCCAGGATCTTCCTTCCCCCACTTGTGGTAATCGTCATCATTACCCTTCCAAGACTTGTGACCCTCTGGTAATCTTACCTGCTATCGATACTAGATCACCAACATTCCTCGGATGGCGACCACAACGGCCATGTTTGCCCCGCATCAGTCTTCTCCCCTGGCAAGGACAACATCACCGTTCAGAGACCCTCGACCACCGCCATGTACGCCGGCAAAAACGGCCAAACTGTGGGATGAATACGAGAAACGGGCAGTGGAGAATGCGAAAAAAAGGGACAGGTCTTCCAAGGAATCGCAGTCGCAACGTTCTTTGGCATCCGAGAGTGGGGGACTCGACACGAAGGTGACGCTCCCAACAACAGCTAGATCGAGCTTCGACTTCAAGTTTAGGAGGGGGCACGTCGCAACACCATCAACCACAGTCTCGACCTGTAAGACCTGTAGGCAGGCTATCACATACGCCTCTGGTATATGTGAGCGTTGCCAGCGGACCATCATCATCGCGTCGCCAAGCGGCGAAATAACACCCCCCACCAGCCCAACTGCTTGTACATTCTCATCAACAGATGAACATCAGTCTCGCAAGCCGTCAATGGAAGGAATCATCATGCTTGCACCCATCTCACCACCTCAAAAATCTTTCTGCCGCCTCCCTCCACAGGGCGTCGATCCACCTATCCGACTTGACTCCCTACGACCACCGCCCCCAGCAAGTGGCATAGCGGACCCAGCCCGATCTCGAAAAGTCTCCTTGACAGATCCTAACGAGCCCTTTCTCCGCCTACAAGTTACAGGGCAACAGACATATCAGCCTCGCACACATTCTCAGTCCCACCCAACATCACCAACATTCGTACCCACTACCCCACCTTCAACCTCGCACTCGCGTTCCTCGACAAGGCCGTCTAGCCTTGCCAACATTGCATCGCTCCCCACATCAGCTTACTCATACACCCGCAACAACAGTGTCACAGCCTCTGAACTCAGCACGCTTTTCCCATACACCTCAGCCAACACAACATCACCACCCAGTCTGTGTCGGTCCAGCTACGCCTTGCAAAACACAACTTCTGCATGGGATGACTGGGACAGTGACTCTGAAGGCGAAAAAGTACGGTTAGTAGGGTGGATAGGTCGGAGGAAAGCAAAGGGGAAAAGCAGCGACAAGGAAAGCAAAGGTAGCATGGATTCTTTCGGCAGTGATGGCGACCTATTCTACCGAGACAAAAAGTCAAGAGAAAGCAAGGAAGAGGATAAGTTAGAAAGAGCTCGGCTCGAAGCAGCAGAAAATGCGCGTGCGAGTAGGCTATTGCGGGATAGTCAGACGCGCGAGCAAAGTGTGAAGAAGAAGAGAAGACCGAGTGGTTTTGTGAGGGCACTTAGTTGTGGGTGCCGTGAGGCATGATCGTGTCTGCTCATTCAGGGGTGGGTTCGATCTTTAGCGCATTTAGCATGATGGTATTGAGAGCGTTTATGGTTGTGATAGTTTGGCGTTTGGAAAAGCTTCTTGTGTGGTATCCGAGAGACATTGGTATGATAATATGTATTATGGGTTATAGCGTCAGCGGGAACGAAATTTCAAAAGCGCCATGAGGTTTACAACGCTATAGCGTTAACAACTCTACTACCAAGAACATCACCACTATTCCATCACTATTATAAGACATGACTCGTCTGGCCATTCACTTATTTCCCTACTAAACTTCATCACTAAAGCACTATACAATAATGCCAGCATCATAGCACTCCCCCGTAGTGAACCGCGTACCAATACAAACAATTCATCTCCATTCTAGCCCGCTGGAAGCGACACCGAAGAATCGGCGAGTCT
>NW_003533865.1:0-154211 GCF_000230375.1 Plenodomus lingam JN3
AAGGCAAGAAAGATACTTAGAGGGGAAGATAATATAAGTTGCAAGTTGCTATATTATTACTTGCAAACTATCTATAACTAATTAAACTACCTGCATGTCTAAATCTTGTACTTGATAATAAAGAGCTATTTCTTAGCCGTGCCACGCTTTAAAGTCTGAGTACTCTTGCCACCACGAGAACCCTTGCTGCCTCCTGCCCCCTTCCTTGTTTGTTTTAGCGAAGGTTTGTCCTTAGCCTTAGCCTTAGCCTTATCCTTACGTTCTAGCTACTCTAGTTCTGCTTAACGACGCTTTAGCAACTTCGCCTTCTGCTTCTCCTTATGTTTCTTCTTAGTGGCTGCCATGAACGTCTCCTTTAGATCCTAGGGAATTCTGTGCTGCTTACCCCTATTAAGCTCTATTAAGTCCTTGTCCTCTTCCTGCACGCTAGCTAATGCCTTGTCTAGTATTAGTAGATTAACCTTGCCTTTACCTTAAAGAGTTAAAACAGGGGAAGACTTTAGGCTGCTAGCTCGCTAGGACTTCTTCTTAGGAGTACTAGTAGAAGAAGCTATAAGGGGCTAGTAGTTAGAGAAAAGGGCGGGTGTGGACTAGATGCGATATTTAGCGGCGTTTAATAAGTTTATAGCTATAGTCTTACCTAACGTGATATTTAATATGCGTAAGAACTTCTTATTAGGGTCTAGATTAGTGTCTACCTTGCTAGAGGCTAGTAGTGCCTAATACCCTAGCACTTGATTATTAACTAGAGTATCCTTAAATCTATAGAAGTGCTTAAGCTTAGAGAAGAACACACTAGGAACTAAAGTAAGGTTATTACTATCTATATGCACCGTGCATGTTAGGGCGGCGATCGTGAAGAGGGCGTTCTTTAGTATAGTAGAGAACTACTAGATGTTATACGTTTTTAGTATAATGTAAGTAAAAACTATGCAGTTATATAGCTAGCTAAAATGTGTAATCTAGCTAATAGTTTAGATCTAAATTAAGTATAAAGGGGCAGGAGAGGGCGTATAGAGGTTATAATAGGTTGCCTGTAAGTTTAGACTACTATTTATATAGTAAGATAATACTAGGACTTCTAGATCTTAGTCCTTTACACTGTTAAAGCTAGCGTTAGACTAGCGGGAAAGCGGTTTCTAGAACAACGAAATTATCTCCTCCTTTATATCACCCTTTATAGTAGATAGATATGCCTAACTCTTGTATCCTATAATATTTAATAGCACGCTGTAGAATATTTGCTTAAAAGGATTAAGGTAGAAGATAATTGCCTTTTTATTAGTATTGTTAACTTAGTTAGATATGTTAGTAAATAGGGCGCCTAAACGTAGAGATAAATAGACAAGGATTTAAACTAGCTATTTATTAGAAATTTCTTTAACTTCTTAGTTACTAAAGATGTCCTTGTACACCTTCTTATATAGCAGACGCGTGTTGTAGGCAATATCTTCTATAAGCTTGCAAAGCTATAATAAGTAATCCTTTGCTATATAGAACTTGCGATACTATGCTAGATATAGGCTCTCTATCTTCTTAACCTTAGGGCCATTATTTAGAAGAACGCCTAGTAGGGAATCTTCGTCGTTAGTGTTATAATTGTTAAGCGTCTCTAGATTGTCCTCTGCTACTAACTTAGTCTTATCCTCGCAAGTGCCTAACTCCTTAAGATTCTAATAATAGCAAACTTTAGATATAATAGGGTTCTAAATAGAGTTACCTTAGATATTAACCTTAACTGTGTGTGTATCGCGGGCAAGCAAGAGGAGCGGACTAATAGTACTAAGACCTATAATCCTAGTGGCTAACTAATTCTAGTATATAGCGTCTAAGGTACTGTCTAATATATACTTGCCTGTCTATTTATTAATAAGGCTGTTGTAGAGATGCTAGTAGTAGTTGTTGTTTGTTAAAGTTAGGTTAACGCAGTTAACCTTATATATTAACTAGCTAATAGTGTAACGCGTACTAATATTATCTATAATATAAGAAGAAGAATAATCGCGATGAATTATGTAGCGCTAAAATAATTTTACAAGAATAGGCCTAGTAGTAATAGTATTAAGACAACGCTTAATAACAAACTTCTTAAATGCGGCGGCAGTGAAGCAATAGTTATGGTCCTTAGGGCGCTTTAGACAATTCTGCGAGTTTATTTTGTAAGGGTTATTAAGGATAGCAGCGTATAACTTGTTAAACTTAGCTCTATTACTATAAATGCGATGCCTAGTAACTGCGGCGTCCTATAGTAACTAGAGGAAAGCTAGAAGGCTAGTAAAGTCACAATAGTGCTAGGGAAGCGGGGTAGCTATAAGTATAATATACTATAGAGCGCGTAGACTGCGTATAGCATATAAGGAATAAGACTAGATGCCTGTTAAAGTGTTAGTTAAATAGCTAAGGGGTAGATAAAAGAGAGGTTCCCACGAGGGCAACGAGCGGGGGGCTTTTCACAAGGGCAACTAATAGGGCTGGAGGGGGGCTTTTTATGAGGGCAACGGTTGCCCTTGTGAAAAGACCCCCTAAGACCCTACCTGTCGCTCCTATAGAACAATATAGAGAAACGTACCTTTTGTGTTTTACGCTTTATCTAAATAAATCTTAGAAAATAACTTATTAAGTTTAAACAAGGGCTGCCACACTAAGTCTCCCTTCTGCCTTACTAACTTAAACTAATTTAGGTAGGCCTTTTACTTTATTAAGCTAGTTTTACGTAAATATCTAGTAATAGCAGCAGGACTATAATAAACATGGAATGTTAGATATGCGCACACAATAAAGACCTAGCTATTTAATTTATTTTTTAGGTTAAAGAATAGACTATCCTGTGTAAGTTGTTTAATAATACGTGTAATGCTAGCTAGATCTAAGTTAGAACGCGCACTGTAAATGTAGACCTTAAAGACGCTAGAAAAGTTAGCTAAGGCGCTCGCTATCTAGGTAACAAGATATAGTTAGGTAAGCATTAAATACGGCTTAGGCGCTAGGTAACTCTCTAACGCCTTAATATTGCTGGCCTGTATTATGGTTAAGAGGTTAAGTTTGCGTTAGTTAATTTGCTGTCTTACTGTTAGCCATAGGTAATAGGGATAAGGCCTAGGTTTCCCTATAGGTAACAAGAATACTTATAATAAGGCACTGTGCGGCATATGTGTTAGTTTTCCTAATACTAACTTTATTAGTATAGATAATACCCTAAGGCACTCCCTTTTTAGACTTTATAAGCGCGTTTAGGTTATTAGCTTTAATTAGCTTTATTAATTGTGATGCGCGCAAGGCATCTACTACCTCTCTCCTCTTTACACCCTTAGTAGCACTAGTGGTCTGCCACCACAGCATTAAGTGCCTGTTAGGGTTCTGTCTAGGGATCCTTAGTACTTTACGATGCGCGATTTAACAGATGTTTAATACCTTCTTATAGTCTTTAGGCTAGTAGGTAGAGTTATCTATTAAGTAGATAGCAGTTTTAATATTAAGTTGTAGGCTAGGATTGTTAATATTAGAAGAATAGATGTTAGCACTATCTTTAGCTTTATCTAACTACTTGTTACCCTGCGCACTTAGCTTAATTCCTTTATAAGCCTTGTCTATTAGAAGCTATATTAAAAATAACAGTTCCTCTACTGCTTTAACGCTTGCACGTGCCTTTACCTTGTCCTAGCTAGTTACTTTGCGCATGTTAACAAGCTAGGACATGCGCTAGGCTATAGTTAATTTGCTAAGTTCTGCGGCTACCTAGTTAGCCTTTGTAATCTCTAGTGATGGCTGTTCTTTGTCCTTGTCTTCCTTGCTAGTGTTCTTGTTAAGGGAAGCGGCGCTAAGGCCTTTAGTAATTTTAGCAGCACTTAGCCTACTAGTGATAATTAGAGCTTTATATTAGGCATCGTGACCACTAATAGTAAACGTGGGATTGCTAAGGTACAAATGCTAATAGGTGTTATAGGAAAAGCACGTTAATTTAAAATCTAGAAGTTTGTCTATGTAGTGCTTAGTAACTCTAATTAGCAATTCTTAGAAGAACTATAACGCACGTAGGTTACTATTGTCCTTTGTGTACTTAGAGGTTATATAGTTAATTTAAGTTAAACCTTTAGACTTAGCTATTATATTAGCAAGACTAGTATTAGGAGGGTGTACAAGCTTAATTATATCTAGATCTAAATTGCTATAAGGACTTAACTATTTTATATTAGCAAGGCTACTAGTAGTAGTATTATGTTATAGTTTTAACTCTATTAAGAGCCTCTTCTTTTCTACAGCGTTAATATTATCTCTTTCTTTTAAGTCTGTGTACTTACCCTCTATATCCTACGCTTCTATAGCTAACGACGTCTCTAGTTACATCTTCTTAAGTTTGGCATGCTTACGTTAAAGATATTAGGTTTTGCGATTGCACTTTGCTACCGCTGCAAGGTAAGCCTTGTTATAGCTAGACTATTTTTGTAAGGGCAATAAGGGCGTACTAGTAGTATTAGTATCTTTAGCTAACTGTTAGGCAGCTTTAATAGTCCTGCTCTACCTAGTAATATACTTTAACTTACGTTTAGTATTAATAGCAAATAGCCTAGTCTTCTTTTAGTTATACAGTTTAAGCAGGGCATTAACGCAGTCTATGTATAGGGCTAGAGGGATTAGATAGCTACTAAAGGGAGTGTTGCTAGCCTAGAACTAAATATTAGCAAAGCAATTGCATGCGATCGCGTAGATGTTGTTAATATTAGATAGCAGATTGCTACGTATATCCTATAAAGATATGTTAAAGAGGTCTCTACTAGCAGTATTAAGATAAGTAATAGCTGTGAGTATGTGTGGTAGTTTAGGGCGCGGTTATTTCTCTAGCTTATACCTCTTGCAGAATTTACAACAGGTCTTGTTAAAGTTAAGAATATCTATTGCAACGCGCGTGGTTTTAATAAAATAGTAGAAGTCCTTAGGCTTTAAATAGCTAAAACTTTAACTAATATCTTTAGTAGAGCAGACACGAGTGATATATGCAGTTTTAAGTTTAGGGAAGATAGTATTAACGTTAGGGATTTCCTTATATTAATCTTTGCGAGGTTGTGCTTCCACAATAAGGGCAGCCTTGTGCTCTTGTACCTAAGCGGCTAAGGCGTTGTTATCCTTAAAGGTCTCGTTGTCTATATCACTTAGAGGGTCTATTGCGATGTTATAGGGTAGTGTGGTGGCTATAGCTAAGCTAATCTATAAGTATTGTTAGTAACGTGTGTAGTATAATAGCATAGGGCTGTTTTTATAAGGGTAACTAGGTATAGAGACTAGGGTTGTTTTTATAAGGGTAACTAGGTACAGGGAAGGGGGTTGTTTTTATGAGGGCAACTAGGTCCCTATAGGTAAGGGGGTTGTTTTTATAAGGGCAACTGTTGCCCTTGTAGAAAGGCCCCTACTAGACCCTGTGGTGTTGCCCTTAGGAAAAGACCTATCCTTATGAGTGTTTTTGCTACCCTTATGAAAATCGTTATTAGCAATTGATTCGTGCTAGCTAGTTTAAGTTTTGGTTGTTGCCCTAAAACCAAAGCGTTCTTCCTAATTCCTGCTTAAGGGTAGTAGTGGTAGGTAAGTAGGTTACTTACATCTAATAGGTCCTATATAAGGGAATTGCTAGGGGGGGGGGCTTTTGCTAAGGGTAACAAATATCCAATATTAGGGCGGTGGGTGGGCGGTAGGTAGCGGCTAGGTTAAGTCTGCTGCTAGCTTAAAGGACTACTAACTAATTAGCTTTGCGCGCGCAATTAACGCGCTAATAGACTTGCCTGTTACTAGTATTGGTATCTAACTGCTAGTATCAAGGATTAGTAGCAATAGGTAGGGCGGTAATGGGGTATAAGTAGCAGCTTAGCTAAGTTTGCTGCTAGCTATAAATACTACTAAACTATTAGCTTTGCGCGCGCAATTAACGCGCAAATAGACTTACCTGTTGCTTATACTAATTGCTAATATAGTGTTTGTGGTGGGTGGTGGTGGTAGGTAGGTAGGTAGGTAGTGGTGGGTGGGTGGGTGGTTAGCGTGGTTAGGTTGTTAGTGTAGTAGAGGAGAAGGTTTTTAAAAAAGATTTGGATTAAATATTTTTGCTAAGATCGCAACTAGCGCTGTTTACTAGCGCTGGCGTTAGGTGACGTTGTTGCCCACGCGAAAACACCGCCCCCCCCCCTCCACCCCCCTTCAATTTCTATTAACTAACGCTCCTATACTCTAGGGGGAAGGATATGGACTTAATAAATTAAGTGCCTAGTAGTAATCTAGACACTAATTAGCTTTCACGCCACGGTTAGTCTTTAACAACACAAATAACTTTTGATACTTAAATTAAGACTTTAGGTTGCAAAAAATATAGGTTATAGATTTTAGATATTAACGCCTAAGGATATCACTTGCGAAGACACTATCCTTAGCTAAGGGGGTAATTGCATAAGGGCAACTGGTTGCCCTTGTAGAAATAGCCCCCTCTATGCCTTTTACCCACGTTCTAACGTGGTTGCTTCCCTACCTGCCTTTATAGTTAATAGGTATGTCTATGTAATCTAATTTACGTCTATAATAATACGTAAGATAGGTTGTGTAAAGCCTGTGCTTATGGATTGTTAAAAGTACGCTGTGAAGTTAGCTTCCTCTTCCCTATTAAGAAGTCTATTACTCTGCTCCCTAATCTAGTCTAACTATTGTGATTTTATCTTACTAGAGAACTCCTATAGATAGGCCTATATATTAAGGAACGCTTGTGGATACGTGTAGGGTTTATTGCGCTTAGGCTAAGTAAGCGTCTTCCCTATCTCTTAATTTAACTACTTTGTACACATAGCAAATAGCAAAGCGCAATAAAAGTAGGACCCTATAGGAAGCTTGCCCTTTATCTGCTACCTTTAGTATTCTCCTACTAGGTTGCTAAGATATAGTGTGCACTCGCTTTGTAGATAGTTAAAATCTTCTCTATCTGCAAAGCACTTTACGCAATTGTCTATCTACTACTATCTAGTTTCCTTAAGCTTCTCTTATTTAATCCTAGCGCCTTCTTTATTCTATACTATAATACTTTGCTAGTTCTACTTTAATATCTAATTAACTCTTGCCTTCTTAATTATTGCTGTCGTCGTTAAGTCCGTAGTCTCTAGGGTAGCAGGAGATAACTAGGCCTACTTGCTTGCAGTTCTCTTATGTCCTCTTAAACCTAAAGGTAATAATTGTAGTAGAGTAGGCTATGACGCTAGAGACCTGCGCTTAACACTGCTAGGTTCTACTATATTAAGCGCTGCAAATGGCGTAACAGGAACGCGATAGCCTCTTACTACCTTAGAACTTTCTACTTATTATTAGGTTAAGATAGCAGTTGTGAATTGTAAGCCTAGTAGGGATAACAAAAGATTAGAGTCTAATACCATAGCTATAGCCTAGGAGTGTTGCTTTAATTATTGTGTGTTGCAGCTTGCTTCCCTTATTAGTGTAGCTATAACAGCTAAATATTTTTGCGCTATAGTATTTTAACTTTCTATCTAATATCTATATAGCCTCTAGCAGGCACCACACTAAGCCTTATTCTCCTAGTAATATATTTAGCTTTGCAGTCTATTAAAGTAATTATTAAGTAGAATCCTTATGCATCTTATATCCTTTTCTCCTTAGCAAACATACTCTTCTATTATAATTTTTTCTATACCTTGTAGCTTATACGCAAAAGATAGGATATTCTTCCTAAGAATAATTCTTGCAATGCATTTTCTCCTATCGCGTCCCGCTCGCCCTACTTCTTAATAGTAGGTAATAGGATAGTTAGGTATCCTAAATTAAATTATAATATTAATATTAGCTATATTAACTCCTACGTTGAATGCTATTATTGCAATTAAGACTCTATTAGTTTATATTAAAAAGGTTTGTTAAATCTTGTCGCGTTTAGCCTCCTCTAGTTTTCTATAGTAATATGCATATCCTAATGCCTTACTAAGGTCTTAGGCATCGCGGGCTATAGTAACATAGACAATTACCTTATTAGCCTCTAGCTCTAATTATTCTACATACTTTGCTATGTGTTCTGTTATAACTAGTTCCTTGTGTGGAAACCTTTCTACCTTATACTAGATATTAGACTAGCTAGTAGGTTCCTAGAAGGACTAGACACTATACTTAATTCCTAGCAGTTAAAATGCTTCCTTTTCTCGCCGTTTTAGTATTATTACTAATAGTAGAGTAATTCTAACACTATAGATAGCAATGTTATGCATGTCTAGTAAACTAGGCTAATATTTATAGTCTAGCAGCAGGATATAGTAATATTTATTAATTACTATCCTATCTAGGCTACTAGTGTCGCGCAATTAGTTAACTAAGTCTACAAACTTCTTATTGCTAAGGTGTTCTAGCATAGCAAAGATAATTTAAGTAGTGTTAGTAAAGCTCTTGCTACTAAAGACTAAAGTAGTAACCCCTAATACATAGCATCATTGCATTTAATTAGAGCGCAGGGCTACTAATAGTGTAATAATAATAGCTTAGCTATAACCCTTACAAAGTATAGGCAGTAGGAATGCAAGACTCTTCCCGCTGCCTATGCTAGCAATATAGGATACTGCTAGCTTACCTGCTATAATACTTTTAAGCATAACCCTTTGCTAACTGCAGAAGGTTGCTAACTAAGATATATTAGCTCTTAGGACTTGCTTAAGGTTAATATCTATCCTTTTTATAAACTGCTATACTTAATTATCCTCTATATACTACTTACTTGCTCTTAGCAGCTTAAAGGCAAGCGCACTGTGCTATTTAGCTAATATAGAGAAGAATACCTAGGCATCCCTATCTACTAATTAAAACTGTAGGGCTATTATTTAGCTATAAATTTAGAGGCTAGTGTTAGGTTTATGCGCTGCTTAACGCTCTGCAACCTTATCTTCTTAGCTGTCTAAGGCCTCCCTAACTTCTTCTAGTAAGAGCGCAACTAGCTTTCCTTGCTTAGTCTAGTCTTAATTGTGCCTAAATGCAATAAGCAGATGCCGCATAATGCTAGGGCTAATCTCTTGTCTAAGGTGCGATAAGGTAGCGTCTTTTATTCTAGATCTAAACCTAGTAGAGGACTAGTAGTGTTCACCTTTCTTGTTAGGCTAAAGAAAGGCGCTTCTTGCCTAGTACTATGCAGGTATCTTGTCTCCTTTGGCCTAGTTTATAGTAATAGTAATATAAAATAGCTTTACAAGCCAAAGATACTATACAAGCAATAATCTAATCTTCTAAGGGAGGAAGTAATACACCACCTTTAAAGACTTATCCCTGTTATATCCCTTATAGTATTAAGGAACTAGAGCTACTAATCTATTAAACATAAATAGGTTTTAGCTCCTATTGCTAATAGTATTCTAGGTTTAAATGCTAAGAACCTTAGTTAAATATCTAGGCTATCTACTAGTGAAATGCACAAGCAGGAAAAGAAGATCTAGGAACTCTTGTACCTAGGCGCAATATCGCTTTACTTAGTTAAAATCTTGCAGGTCTGTAATAAGAACCTTAGAGGGATGGATAGCCTGTATTGCTTAGAGCATTTGTTAGCTAGTAAAACTAGAGTGGCGAGTAAGAGCTAAACTTTTCACTAAAAATAGGGTGTAGCTAGGTTAATTATTAGAGGGATCGCAAGACAGGTCCTCCTATAGAATTACTAGTAGTAAAGATTCCTCTGCTATAAAGGTAATATCTAGTAGAGTATCTATAGCCTAGTTGTATATAGCCTATACTATGCTGCGGTATTACTTAAATAAGGTAGTAACATGTTAAATAGTTATAGTTAAGCTATTCTATTAAGTAAAGGAGTCTACTATTTATCTATATCTAAATTTAGCGATATAATGTGTAGTAGTAATAACCTAGCTAATAGAGGTTAAAAATTTACTAGTAAGGTAATAGTGAACCCAAGCTTTAAAGTCAGTGTTTTTTGCCTAGGCGTTCTCCTCGTCCTAGGCATATTCTAGCTTTATAGCATCTTGTTGTTAGATAAGAAAGGTAGCTTCTGCTTAACTTATAGGGGGCTCCTTGCTGCTAAGTAGGCTATCTACCTTTATATAGGTAGAAGTATCCTTATTATTATCTGCTCTATAGAATTTGTAGCACCCTGCTATGCGTGCATATTTCTTAATAGCTAAGCAGTCTATAGTAAAGTTGTATGCCTCTTAAAATTAGTCTTGCTAGACATCTATAGCTATAAAAGCTAAGGGTATAACAAGGGCAAGGTTAAAGTCGCTATATACGCTAGTTTGCTTAGTAAGAGATATCTAGAAGTTGTAATAGAGCTCTTTAAATGGTGTAAATGCTTGTTGCTTATAGTAGGTATTAATAGTAGGGTATTTATTATTTAGGCTGTCTAAGTGTGTCTAAATAGCAGTCTAAGCTACTGCTTGTCTTTTAGTAAGGGAAAGGGTTATTAGGGAGGGAAGCTATTAAGAGAGAACCTAGTAAAAGAATGTAAATATATAGATAAGTGTATTGCTATGCTTATTGTTAAAAGCTAAGTATAGGATAAGGGGTGCTATAGGAATATGTTAGAGATGCTCTTGCATAACCTAGATATGTGCCTAACGTGGTGTAGATGCTATTATATACTAGTACACAAGCGTAGTGCTCTAAATAGACTTTTTAAGGTAATTAAGGGCTAGGGTAGTAGTAGGGATAATATATTCCTAAATTTCTGCCTAGTCTAGCCCCCCTAGGTAGAGCTAAAATTTTGTGTGCTTAAGGTATAGGTTAGTCTAGCGTAGTAGGGCTAGTAGGATAATAGCAGTAGCTATTACCTCTTCTATATCTGCCTAAGTTTGTGCAGCCTCTAGCTATACCTTTAAGTTGTTAATTCTATTATATTGTGTTAGTTTAGTAGGCGGGGTTGTAGGTCTAGAGTCTAGAGTAAGCAGAGCTAGGTTAATTAGCGTATAGAGCGTAGGCTCTAGGGTTAGGATTGTAGTAGGGGTAACTAGGTTGTACACCTTAAAATACTTGGTAGCTTAGGTAGGCAGGCTGTGTCTCTAGAATATTTATTAGGTAGTAATAATAGTCTAGTAGGTAGCCTATATTTTCCTAGCTAGAGTCCTAATATTAGATACAAAGACACTATAGGAGCGTAGATAGGTTTTTATATTTCCCTCTACACTCTGCTCTATTGTAATATAGCCGCAATTATTGCATTTAAGGGAATTGTAATAAAGTTAGAGGGACTTAATAATAGTATATAGCTAAGGAGGTAGCAGGATATTAGTAACATCTTTGTAAAGATTGTCTATCTAGCTATTAACAAATTCCTAAAGCATTTCGCGCTTAAGGCAATCTGTGTAATTAGTATGCTTGCTAGAAAAGTGCTAAAAGACACAAGATAGGATAAGGCAATAACGATAATGTTTGCATACTACAATCCTAAATCCTAGTTTAGGATAAATAGTAATATAATTAGCAATGCTTATAATAGAGGAAGAGATGGAAGCTAATAGGTAGTGGTATGCAAGTAAGGTAAAAAGATTTTAAAAAGGAGGGTAAAGATAGGACACTACTTATTTTAACCAAGAATTAGACCCTAAATTGCCGTAAAACGTCTAACTTAGCTAATCTAACTATTTTAGCGTTAGGGTAGTGGCAGAACACTTGCACCTTGTAACTTTGAACCTTTCTCCTTCCTTACACACTACAACCTTCTACTTAGCACACAATACTATACTCTCTTTGCAATAAGCAAACTACTATTTGTACTAGTTAACCTATTAAATAATATTAAGCAGGTGAACGTAATCTTAGGCGTGGATAGTATGCTATCGCGTGCTAGTCTGGTTATATATAGCCAGGTTGCTAATAATTTTAATCCTACTAAGGCTTTAATTGCTAGAGATCTATACTGCGCCTTAGTTTAGATATGTCACAACACAAACCGCTAGAAGTTAATTAAGGCAATTAATAACATCTACAACAACCTAGTAACTAAAGCTAAAGAAAGAGATAGTAATAGTTAAGGCACACAGGGTTACAGCTAGTTAGTTATTCTAGCAATAGTACCTAAGGAGAGTAAGGTGGCAAATGTAGGTGGGCGTAAAAGGAAACGTGGCACAAAAGAAAAAAGTATAAAGCAAGTAAATAAGGCCCTAGTTAAAAAGATAAACCTTGTATTAGTCTAAACTGTTGCTAGCGAATAGGATTAGGAGTCTGCAAAGGCGGAGGTAACCCTTACAAATAAGCAGCAACGTTATTAGAATTTTGCAAGGAGCCTCCTAGGTATAGGGGTTAATGTTGTGGCCTAGATAATATTAAATATAGAGGTGGTTAGGTCTAGAGAGGCCTTTCTAGATTAGTAGGCAATTATTATTAGGTAGAAGAGGCAGTATTATAAGGCAAAGAAGCAGTTTAAACAAGTAATAATAGCCTACACAACCCTAGCAGCGCACGCATTCTAGATAGATAATTTAGGTCCTAATCTAACAAACTTATAACTTATCTACTCTTAGCAGGAGGGACGTAACGTGGTGGATGAAATAGGGCTTACTATGCTACAGCAGGAGACGTTCTAGTACTAACTTGTGGACGCACAAAAGAGCAGGATTAAGAGCTTTGCGGAGGAGATACGGCAAAGATAGAAGCTAGATATCCTCTATAAGGAATATCTTTCTCTTAAGAAGACAATTTGTAGCATAGCCTGCAGCATAGGTGCGAGGGGTGTAGGATATAGATCTATAGCAAAGGACTACCTCTTTAAGGTTGTATACGTGTCTAATAATAGTTATATACCTAATAAGAGAGATAACCTAGAACTATACAAGCTATTTAGGGGTTTGCTAGATTAGGGTAAGAAGTAGAACACTATAAAGAAACGCTTTAGCATAGTTAGGATCTTTAGGCTTCTTCTAAAGAGTATTAGAGTAAACGTCTAGTTTAAACAGGTGACCTAGACACAAGTCACGTAGTAGTTAGAGATAGTAGTAGAGTATAATAAGGATGCAATGTCCCTAGCGCAACGTATTAAGCTACTTTTTATAGCATTTATTAAGGAGCGTCTACTACTATAAGAGTTTCTCTTCTTAGAGCAGGTTAATTAGTATCTAGGGGAGCGACTACTACTAATGCTTAACAGGTATGTGTATATTAAGATAATTTACTCTAAAGCTAATAGTTATGTAGTTACTAGGGCACCCCCCCCGCAATAAGGAGAGTAGAGGAGGTGCAAGTTAACGAAGACAAGGCCCTTAAATTAACTATTAAGGGGGCGTTTAGGGCTAAGACTGCCTTAGAGATAGGCACTACGTATAGTGGCATTACTATCCTATAGTTAAGTATATAGATAGTAGTTGTTATTAACACATATAATTAGTTGTGCAAGTGCAGGTGTAGTAAGGTGTAGGAGGGGGACGTTTTAGTGAGGGTAATAGGGTGTATTTACAACGCAGCTACTAACCCTATTGCCCTTAAGTAAACCCTCTATCTATATTAAGACCTCCGCATTACTCTATTAGTAATAGAAATAATTTTAATAAATGCTGCACCCTTAAATAATAGTCTGTGCAAGAAGAATTCTTTACTAAAGGCAGGACTTTTATAAGGAAATAGGTGGTAGGGGTCGTAGGAGACAGGTTTTAGGTCTAGGTTTGCAGGAAATAGGTTTTAGGTGGTAGGGGTTACAGGAAATAGGTTTTAGGCAGGGGTCGCAGGAAACGGGTTTTAGGTCTAGGTTTGCAGGAAACAGGTTTTGGGTGGTAGGGGTCGCAGGAAACAGGTTTTGGGTCTAGGTTTGCAGGAAACAGGTTTTAGGTCTAGGTTTGCAGGAAACGGGTTTTAGGTCTAGGTTTGCAGGAAATGGGTTTTAGGTCTAGGTTTGCAGGAAACAGGTTTTGGGTCTAGGTTTGCAGGAAACGGGTTTTAGGTCTAGGTTTGCAGGAAACAGGTTTTAGGCAGGGGTCGCAGGAAACAGGTTTTGGGTGGTAGGGGTTGTAGGAAACGGGTTTTAGGTTTTGATTTTCCTCGCACGGTTATTTCCTGCAAGACGCTAGTAGCGCACAGTCCTCTTTGGAGTTGTTTCCTAGTAGGAAATAACTTTCCTATAATATATAGAGCGTAGAAATGCCTAGTAGGTTATTAGTCCTCTTATGCCTAGCATTTTGGGCGCAGTGTAGGTAGAAAATTCCTAAGGATCCCTATAATTACTAGCTTTGCCTATCGCAGTTACTAGCACTTACTATACTGCTATCGTCCCCTATTAACACTATTATAGTGTTTGCATATCTATAATTTCACGCCTCTTCTATAATTTCTAGCTATTTAAGGGATTAAATAGACGTTGCTAAATTGCTGTAAGTGTAGGAAACTATAGTGTTAATAGCTACCACACAGCTTTCCCTAGTTTTAACAACCAAGTTTGCGTCTAGGTTTTAGTATTCCTTGCTAAGCTAGCTTTTGCTATCTAGCGTACTTTTGCTATCTAGCGTACTTTTGCTAGTTTTAGTAGCAAAGTTTATTTAAAAGTTTTAATATTCCTTGCTAAGCTAGCTTTTGCTATCTAGCGTACTTTTGCTGTCTAGCGTACTTTTACTAGTTTTAGCGGCAAAGTTTGTTTAAAAGTTTTAATATTCCTCGCTAAGCTAGCTTTTGCTATCTAGCGTACTTTTGCTGTCTAGCGTCCTTTTGCTAGTTTTGGCGGCAAAGTTCGTGCAAAAGTTTTGATGTTCCTCGCCAAGCTAGCTTTTGCTATCTAGCGTACTTTTGCTGTCTAGCGTCCTTTTGCTAGTTTTGGCGGCAAAGTTCGTGCAAAAGTTTTGATGTTCCTTGCCAAGCTAGCTTTTGCTGTCTAGCGTCCTAACGCACAAGCCAATTTTTTCGTACTTTGACAGCAAAAGTTCGCAAACCAATATCCTTAGTGCTAAGCCCTAACGTACTTAGCTATGTTAGGTATATTTTCTTTGCTAGATAGGTTAATAGTTTGTACCTGCTAGGCAAGATTAGGTTATAAAGTAGAGACACGAAAGGGGATTGTATTAGTTAGCACGCCTAGTAGTTAAAAGGCATCTACTTACTGCTAGGCTAGTATAGTAGCTAAGAGGAGGGTAAGCCTTACCCTAAACTAAGTTACCTTTCTTAAATCTAGTAGGTAGGGTTAGTATGTGTGGTTAGGAAGTAGCATATAGTAGAACTTATTAACAACAATCTACTCTAGGCTACTAGTGCTACTAAGGCGCTATGCTATCTCTATAAAGCTAGGTTAAGTAATACATTTAGGCGTGGCTAGGATAATTAATACGCTTTAATTGTAATATCTATCTACCTATATACTAACCCTAATACTATACTACTTATATTGCTCTGCAATATTATATTAAAGGGTAGCTAGGGGCATAATAATAATAGTTTAACTATAGCTAGGAAAACATGCTAGAAGGAGAAAGGTTAAGCTTTTGCCGCTGCTAGTCCTAGTAATAAAGGCAACCACAGTTTCCCTACTTATAATAGCTCTAATTACCTTCTCTTATAGGGGCTAGAAGACTACTTGCTTCCTAAAGTTTTCCTATAGTAGCTATTTATAGTTGCATTAGATATAGTCTGCTATATCCTTTATTTTAGGTTTAGGCTTTAGCAAGTCTAGGGACTTATCTAGCTTAGTTGCTAGTTAAAATCTAAGGGTAGCGTGCTACTCTTTTAATACCTAGTACTATCTATAGGCCTAATTAAACCGCCTAGTAAATATATACTAGATATCTAGGGCGTAAATTATACGTGCTATTAGTGTAGTATATCCTGCTTATAACTTGCGTTCTTTATCTTCTACTATATCTACTATTTTATTTACTTCCTCTTTAGATAATTCGCCTAGCATTTAATTAGCGCTACTAATCCTTTATCCTATAGCAATTAGCAAGTGTTGCATTATACTAAGATTAATCTTCTAGCCTATCTATTATTTAGTTACCTATTTAATGCTCTACCTTAGCTATTTAGAAGAAGTGTGTTAGGTGCTACTAGCTTTAGACTAGAGTAGGGAGCTAGTAGCACGCGCTAAATAGCTTTCTTAGACACTTAGGTGGGCGTTATATTAAATTAGTGTGTAGAAAGGGCGTATAAGCTACAAGTACTATATAAAGAGACTACTAATACTTTAAGGTAAAAAGTAGTAGACTACCTTAAGTAATTTATCTCTATTATACCCCTTATAGTACTATAGAACTATAGTAACAAGTCCTTAGTACAAGAAGATATTGCGCAGCATGCTATTACTAGGATTCTTATAGTAGATACTAAGCAGTTCTATGCCTCTAGCTAGTTAACTACTACTATAGTAGAAAAGTCTAGCTAGATATTAAAGAAATTCTTGTACTTTCTTATAATACTTAAGCACCTAGCGTAAACTCTATAGGTCTTGTAGTAGCATAGGGAGTCCCTACTTGCATATAGAAAGGAGCTACTCTAAGATAAACTTTAACTACTTAGTAAGAAGTAGGTTATCTAGTAAGAAGACACTAAATCCTAGGGCCTTAGTGTTTAGGTCTTTAATAAGATTATCCTAAGGAATATTAGGTAGTATGCTACGCTATACTATAAAAGTAAGCTTATATAGTAAAGCAGATACCCTTTTATACTTATTATAGACTATAGATATAAACTTAAAGAGTGTAGTGCGCGTGCTACGTATAGTTATAGTGTTGCTACTCTAGTAGATAAAGGCATCTAGGTTCTTACTATAGCAAAAGTAGCTAAGGTACTAGGCTGTGTTAATTAACTAGTTTATTAGAGTAGGGTACTCTATTATTAGGTAGTTATATACCTATATCTTAAACATGTCTATAAGAGATTAGTATGCTACCTCTTATAGGTCCTATAAAGGTAACTTTTAGTCCTTATATACTTGTGGTTATTCCTAGAATAATAGTATAGCTTCTTTGTAGCTAATAGCGCTATCTATGCTAGTAGCTTATAATACTTTTAGGTTACTAGCAAACTACTCTCTAAACTTTTAGATACTAGCTAGGCAAATTATCTTCTTTAGAGTAGTAATATTAGTTATAAAGTTGTATCCTTCCTAGAAACGCTTAGCTTGTAGAGAGATTATTATAAAAGCTATAGCTACTACAAGGGCAAGCTTAAAGTTGTCCTCTATGCTAGTCTACTTAATAAGGGAGAGAAAGAAGGTGTAGCAAAGCTATTTAAGTGGCTCTAGGTAGGTCTAGTTATAGAATACGTTTACCTCTAAGGGATAGGTGTCCTAATCTAAGTAATGCATAACTTAATTCTAAGTATCTTGTTAGGGCAGGGATAGTTATAGTTAGGTAGGTGCCTCTAGTTTCTGCATATACACCTAGTAGAAGAAGATAAAGATCTTTTATAATAGTAGTGCATACTAAAGAGAGAGGGCTTAATAGGTCTTAAGAGGATATAATAGGATATTATATATATCCTCTTATATTACCTAAATCTAGGTATATTAAGAAGTTTTTACTATTAAATTTTGCTATATACGCACTATACTTTTAATAGTAGAGTAGAGATAGTATAGGGTAAGGTCTTATAGTGCTATTAGGGTTTATATATATTAGAGACCTTTATCCTAAGTTATAGGCAAAACCTCTAGGAACTAGGTATAGGCAAGCTATAGGTTAGTCTATATAGCATCCCCTTAAGGTATAGTATTAATATAATCCTTCTACTCCTTCTAGGCCTAATAGGTTGCGCTTTCTAGTTGCGCTTAGAGCTGCTCTAATAGGCCTAGAGATGTATTTCTAGATATATAGGTAGTGTCTTCCTCTAGGGTATCTTATAGCTAGTGCGTGGTAGGTAATAGTTATATTTACTTATTAGTAGGTGTAGAGGGAGCTAGGGTGCTAGTTATCTAGGAAGGGATTACTTTAAAAAAGTAGTTTGTATTTAGGCTACTAGCCTTGCCTAAAGTCCTAGTAAAGTATTGCTAGCTAAAACCTAACTGCACAAGGTTAGTAATATCCTCTAGAGTATTAGAATACTTAGCTTTAGGTAGATTGTGTGCTTTGCGTATATACTCCCTTATAGTCTTATAGGCACTTTTCTTAGTATAGATATACCTATAAGATTTATAGATTATATATACGTGTAATTTAAGAAAGGCAATTTTATTAAGAGGGCTACTATCTAGTTTAGAGAACTAGAAGTTAGTATAGGCTAACTTAAGTTAGGTAGTCTTGCATAGCTTATCTACTTCTACTTAAAGCTAGATATAGTCCTTAGGTGTAATATCTTAACTATAATATTTGTTAAAGTATTTTTTAACACAGCTAGGTAGGATAATAGTTCTATATAAAGCGTAGATAAGGATCCTATAGACTTTGTTTAGGTTAAGATAGTAGGAGAGCAAGGACATAGTAGAGGATATTTTAGAATATAGAAATAATAGAGATATAATAGGTGGTATTAAGGGAGATAATATTACAAAACTGTGACTAGAATAAGGAGTGTATAGTATAAGGATTCCCCTTGCTAGGTAGATTTCTACATACCTGCGTTAGCAAATCGTTAGCACTAACTAACCTTAGTGTAATAATTTAGCCACGCGTCGCGCTAGTAACCCTACTAGCTACTCCTAACTACTTAACCTGTATGTAAGACAGCTTTATAGCACTTTTCCTAGACACTACTGCCTATACTATAACCTAAGGGACTCTAGGATTGTCTCTAGTAGAGATTAAGGGCGATACTAACCTTTCTTACCTAGTCTATAGTGTGTTTAACAAGGTAGACTAGGATAAACTAAAATTCTACTTTATTACACATATAGCAGAGCCTATCTAAGTATTTATTATATATAACCTAGATGCTACACTAAAATAGATATATTAATATATTAGTAAGGACTAGCTTTTATAACTTATTAATAATATCTATAAGGAAGCTATTAGTGTAGTGCTAGATTCCTTTAATAAAAATGCTGCAAAACGCACCTGTACCTATAAAGCACCTATAACTTGCTAAGTTAATAAGTAACTTAAGGAGAAGTTTAATATTACTATATTAGAGGCTATTACAAATATATAGGACTTTATTAAAGCTAAGCAAGAATATATTATATATAATTCTACTAAGCAATAATACTAAGCGTTTATAAAGTTATTACGTGGTATTAGTATAAAGGAAGTTGCTAAAATAATACACTAGGCAAGTATAGTAGCTACAGTTAACTATTTGCAGGATTAGCGCGTTATCTTAGATACCTAGCGAGAACTTTATTAAGAGGGCAAGAGGCTCTTTATAAATATAGGGGTGTAGGTGCTAGGGCTAATAGACACTAGTATAATAGAATGTGCCACAGGCAACAAAAGTATGCTAGCAACCTAGCTTACCTAGACACGTAGCGCAGGGCAGGGAACAAGCCTTGCACTTACAGGAATTAAGGTTGCAAGCTTTTGTTAGCTATTAGCTATAGTAAAGCAGAGTAAAATAGCTAACATCTTAGGAGATATATAGCACTAGTAGGTAATAGTAGCACTATATAAGGAGTATAAACGTTTAGAAGGCCTCTTATAGTAGAGAGTAAAGTTAATAGGTTAGTAAGGGAGGGGCCTTACTATAGTAGCAAGAGAGCAGTTATTTAGTAAGGTCTATTAGGACGAGAATAGCAACACTATATTAGTGCAGGACAATCTAACAAGCTATTAATCCTAGTCCTAGTACCTAGAATATAGTAAATAATAGAAAATGTTAAAGGATAGGTTTAGGGTTAGGATTTTTGCCCTTCTACTAAGAGGTGGCGTACTAAACTCTTTTGTAGAAAGAAGACCCCTATAGGTCTTGCAAGAATAGATTAAAATAATTGCGCGATATAATAAGAGGGTTAAAGATATAGCTAAGGTAATTAAACTGTTATTGCTAAGCTATCTGCAAGAAGAATAGCTACTAGGGGAGCTATTGTTAGAAATAGTGGATAGTAGAGAACTTAGAGAGTACAACTTACTAGATTTGCTTCTACCTATAGTAGACACGTAGAGAAACTTTAAGGTAGTATTAGATAACATAGTGTTGCAGGAGGGATATCAACCGGATCACGGAGCATCTTGATCCAATCAATCCCGATCAATACCCCTGTATAACCCACTATCTAATCAACTGCCAGCTTACTGCCAAGCGCCTAACAAAAAGCAGGAGCTCTAGTAAGGAAGGTTTACCAATCATTCACCTTCTAGTAAGGGTAGCTGAAGCTCTATATATATAAGTCCGATCGTAGTAGATATAATCTAATAATCTATCTCCTAAATCATTCCTAACCTTAGTAATCTAATTTTCCACAGTTATAAGCCCGGTTCGCGCTTTACCTTATTAAAGATCGTCCTATCTATTTAAGCGTATTGTTTAACTTAGACACTAAGCTAGCAAAGCTTTACTCTTTCTTTATACTATTTCTTGAGCAGAAGCTTACTTATTACTCTTCTACCATAAGCGACTAAATCCCAAAGGGGGATATCCTACTCACTGGATTAACTGACTGGCCCACCTAGTACATTCAATTTAGATACCATGCCCTAACTAAAGGGATCTAGGTAGAGGTAGACCCTAAGGCTCTAGATGCTGAAAACCACTTTAAGAATAAACCTATTAAGCCTAACATGCCAACAAATATCGCGCTATCTAACACAACGAGCGAGCAGTACAAGCTCTAAATAGCTTAGTACTAAGCCCGCTTATTAGATTAGGCATTAAAGTTATCAGCAATCTAGAACCTCTTTACATAGGTTAACAACACAGTAGATTAAGGGATCCTTACCCTAGCCTATATAGAGCTTGTTAATTAAGGAAGAGTAACCCTCTAAGCACTTATCTAAGTGCTCCGCAACAACCTAGCGCTAACTAATTTAAGCGCTGCAACACTAGCAAGATCGCAGTACAAAGCTTATCTTACTAAAGCAAAGATAAGCAGTTAAGACGCTGATCGCTAGCAAAAGGAGTGGACGATCCTGTATACGCGAGCTAAGGTATACAACGTTCCTAATGTTAAAGGACAGCTCGTAGTACAGGATTATCTTAAAGCTCTATCTACTAGGATCTTACTAGATTAGGGTTAAACTATATTTTAAAGGATTATTAAAAAGTTAGTAATAGGAGAGCTAACATACAACCTCCCGCAGGTTGCTAAGATCTATTTATTACTTCTCTAAGAAAACGACATAAGATTAAGCTCTAGGGGTCCTAGAGTATTTGCAACAATAGGAGCTCCACCTTCTAATTAACCAAAGAAGGAGTCTTCATGCCCATGCGGTAGATCTCACCTATAGAAACCTCCTAAATGCAAAAACGTTATTAAAGCTTGGACTAATACAGGTGACAAGCTTACTACCACTTAATAATTAGAGATTAAGAAAAGGATTAATAGGAATCAAAAATTTAAAGAGTTAAGGAAAGCTCTAATCAAGTCCCATCCTATCAATCAAGATTATAGTGGTAAGGCAAGCACGATTACCTATCCAGGCAGTATCTAGGCGGCACTAATTAACCCTATGTTAATAGCGGAGAAAACGAACGGGATCTATTTAACTATAGACTTTAAAGCTTACGCTCTATCAAAGAGCACTATCTTTAACAATAGAGGTGCAGTGCACCTAGTTAATAATATAAGCTACCTAGAAGAAAGCTTGTTTAGATTAGTTAAATATAAGACAGTTAAAGCAGGAACTTAAGCTTTTCTAATCTTAGGCAGAGGGACTAGAGTAATCCCTAATACTCTTAATGGACCAAGAGGTCTAAAAACAGAAGATTTGGTGCTCACCAACGTGGTGTTGGTAGAAGGTTTTTATGTAAATATCATATCAGAAGCTTAATTGCTTAAAGTAGGAGTTTAGTTCCTTAGGCTAGATGCCACCTTGCAGTTTAGATTATTAGAGAAGAGCGTTATATTAGCCAAGTTACTGCGCAAGTTTAACTTAACTTTCCTAGAATACAAGCCCTCTACCCCTTACTAAATAATCTAAAGCATGGTGCCTAAACAACACCAACAATCCTAGACGACTTACCTAAGACACGACAGTGAGGAGCTTTAGCACTAACAATTAGGCCATTTAGGACCTAAGGCGCTTAAAGCTCTAGTTAAGTTAGCAATAAACGTTAGGATTAAAGGAACTCCTAGGAGCAAATGCGAGCACTGCGCTATTACACATGCCTAATAGGTTATATTAAGATAACTAAGGGAAAGATCACCACGTCCATACTACTAGGTATCATAGGATCTATTTGACATGCTAACAGGTATAGCTCACGAGCAATGGATCTTGGTATTAAAGTGCGATAACTTAGGAAAGCTTTATACCTATCTACTGCAAGCCAAAAACCTTAATAAGATTATGCAGGTGTTCGAAAATTTCAAGAGCTTGATACTTAACTAATATAAGCTTAGCATAGTTAAGATTATGCAAGATAACAACGTTGCAACGCTCCCTTAGCGTGGCGAATCTTGCTTTTAGATCTAGGTAGCTAACAATAGTATTAAAATTGAGAGCTCACCCGTATATACCTATAAACCTAATAGAGGAGCAGAAAGAGCAGGGCAAGAGATTATAACGAAATCGATCAAAATAAGGATTAGTGCTAACCTACTAACAAAGCTCTGGCCTAAAATCGTTAAAGCAGTAACTTAGCTCTATAATATAAGCCTGTCTTATGCTTATAATATAATATTACCTAACAAAGTGCTAGATTGTTAGTTTACTAGATACTTTAGGTGGTGGCAACTAGAGCAGATAAGGGAGGCAACTGCTAATCTCCGCCCTAATTAGAGCGGAATATACGCCTATGGCTGTTAAGCTTACCCCCTTAACCAAGATTAAGTAGCTAGGCGTCACAAGAGGGTTTTTAAGGTGAACCCTTAGGGTTATATTAGATATCTAGTAGGATATAGAGCATCTAATATATACAGGATATGGATCCCCTTGCTTAATTAGATTATTACAACGCGGAACGTTACCTTTAATAAGGATCTTTTCTACAAAGAGAAAGATCTAGAGCAGCTTTAATAGTTAGAAGCTTAAAAGATAGTTAACGTTATTAGCGAAGATAAGATCCGCGATGCAGGAGAAGCGTATAAAGAGCTTAATATCTTTAATTAGCTTTATATTGCGGCAGAGCAACATAAGGAGTCTAGTAAGCAAGGAGGACTAAACCTAGCGCAGGAGCTAGGGGGTGGGGTAGAGCTAGAGGAGGTAGATGATTAGGCTAGCTAGCCTAGTAATTCACAACCCCCTAAGCAGACACCTCTAGCGTAGGTACTAAGTACGGCTAGCTTGGCACAAAGGATCTATGCAAAGTCCCCTAAGCTAACAGGGCTCTAAACTCCTAAACTAACACTAGAACCAAACTTTAGTATAGGATACGAAGGATCTATGCAGGTTATGGATTAGGGTCTTACTACCTAAGATAGTAGTAATCTAACTTACTTTAACGCCACGATAGGTAGCTCCTAGGAAAGACCTAGAGGGGAGAGTGCTATTAATAGGTCACTCTATAAGAGCACGGAGATAGGTAAGGGCACCCTATCTAGTTCTTATAGGGGTGGTGAGTAGAGCTCCTGCCTACCCGCTTTAGGACTAGATTCTGTATCTCCTGCAGATCCCTTACAAGCGGCACCTAGAGCTCCTAGAAAAAGTAGAAAACCACGAGTTAAAGGACTGCCACCAACGCGTGTTAGTAAGCAAGCTTAGGGACAGGACCCTAATAAACCACTAGGAGGCTCTATAAGTGCGGGGATATACATGGTAATAGATCTATTAGATATAGATCTAATTAGAAATCCCTTGCACAATCTTTTGGTATATCCTAAACTAAACGCTACAATCCACGCTGTGATCGCAGCAGCGATAGGGAGCAAATCCCCTAAAAACCCTAAAAGAAATACGCACTAGGACGCCCTACAAAAAGAGCTAAAATAATAGAAGGATCTCTATAACTACTAAATAGGACAGCAATTTAGAGACGCAGCATATAAAGAAATTAATACTCTGCTAAAAGCTAGTACCTAGGAGGAGATTAATAGGCCAAATACAGGAGAGCGTCTACTCCTACTCAAATAGGTGTTTATATACAAGCTTAATTAGGATGGTTACCTAATTAAGTGCAAAGCAAGGATAGTAGTAAGAGGAGATCTATAGCTTACTAACTTAATTCATTTAACCTACGCAGCTACCCTAGCAGCTTGAACCTTTAGGACTGCAATAGCTATTAGAGCTAAGTTTGACCTTAAGATATATTAATATAACGTTGTTAGAGCTTTCCTTAACGCCTTAAGAGATTAACACCCTATAGTTATCTGCGAGCTACCTAAAGGATATTAAATACCTAGGAAGTGCGTTAAGCTTAAACGAGCTCTATATGGACTAAAAGACTTACTATTATTATGGTATAATAAGCTCTTAACTACACTCTAAGAAAATAAGCTTATTGCTTCTAAAGAGGAGCTATGCCTGTTCTTTAACAGAGATCGCAGTATCTTGTTGATATTCTATGTGGACGATATCCTATCGCTCTATTACTAAAACTACGCAAGCCAAGCTTACAGAGTTATCTAAGCTCTAAAGCAAAGATATAATATAGAGGAAAAGGGACCTGTAAGCTAGTTTCTAGGGGTAAGAGTAATCTAGGATAGAAAGAGACGGACAATAACGCTTGTTTATAATAAATACATTAACAAGATTGCAAAGAAATTTAATCTAGTAGAGACAGGAAAATTCCCTGCTATACTACTATTAAGTAAAGACATTAAAAAGAGCACAGGAGAAGCCACTAAAAAAGAGATTAAGGACTATTAGGAGCGCGTTGGATCAATCCTTTACACCTTAATTATGGTGCGCCCTAATATTGCCTATGCAGCCTCCTAGCTCTCCTAATACCTTACTAACCTATCCAAACAACACTTCGATGCGGTTAATCGAGTAATCATCTATCTATACTAAACTTGATACCAATTAATCTAATATAGGAATAGGGATCCTAATAAGCTTATAATATATAGTGATGCGTTATTTGCTAATAATATTAATACTCGGCAATCATCACATAGATACCTAATTACGCTCTTTAGAGGACCTATTATTTGGAAGGCAGCTTAATAAGCAACTGTCACTACTTTGACTACTAAGGCAGAGCTCCTTGCGCTCAAGCAAGTAAGCAAAGAAGCAATAGCGTTAAAACGCTTTTTAACTGAAATACATCTTACTTTAGATACTACCTAGACAATTAATTGTGATAATTAACAAACTATTAGGTTAGTAGTAGGCAATAACGAAAGGATCACCACTAAGCTGCGCCATATAGATATTTAAAACATGTGGCTTAGGTAAGAATATGCAAAGGGATCTTTCTATATTGCCTACCTACCTACTAGTAATATACTAGCTAATAGGCTTACTAAAAATCTAACTGCACAACAATTCATAAGGTTTAGGGAGCACCTAAAGTTACACAATAGTAGAGCATAGATTATATAACGTTAATTAAAGTAAGGTAGTATACAAGATCTATTAATATATAATACAAGAATAACTAACCACAGCCTACCTCTCTATTATTAACTAGGCAGCTTCCCTAAGGAGCTCTATTACGCGCGCGAAGCGTGCCTTAGAGTCTATAGGGAGCCGCCTAGGTTGCCCTATCCTAGGATCTACAGGGGGAACCTTAGAGGAGCTAGAGTCCTTATTTTCTAATAAGGAGCTTTAGGCGCCCTTAGCTGCTAAAGCAGCCTTGCGCGCAAGCTCGGCGGCAGCAGCAGCGGCTTTTACTAGCTCCTGCTGCTTAGCCTCGCTCTCCTTAAGGAGCACTAAGACCCTCCGCTTCTTATCCTTAAGAAGGTCTTAGCTCTTACCTGCCTGCTTCCTTGCTAGGAAAGATAGCGCAGAACGTTAGGCGAGCTTAGGGCTATTAGTTTGTTAGTATAAGATCTTGCTAAGCGTTATAAAGGAAAAATTCTTGTATAGATTATATATATTAGGACACAGCTATGCCTAGAGGAGCACTACTAGCACTAAGTCCCCCCTACTAGAAGAGTTATAGCACTTGCTATTAGACTTGTTAAAGAGCGCTAAGCGCAGATAATTTAGACAAGTTTTAGCACGACGAATACTAGGCTCTCCGCAGCAGGAGGATCTTAGGGTCTCCTTAGGAGCTAGAGAGGGAGCAGGAGCAGGGACAGGGGACGGGGTCTAGGGAGGAGCGGGAGCTAGAGTTAGAGCTAGAGTGGTAGGAGCTAGAGCAGGAGCGCCCTTCCTTAGCTTCGCGATCTTTACCACGGTAGCGGCAGCCGCGCGCTTAGCTGCTGCACACTCTGCAACAGCCTTACGCTTAGCAGCAGCGCGCTCTTCTTTAGCGGCGGCGGCTTTAGTAACTGCAGCTTTAGCTGCGCGGGAGGCGATAAGGGCAGCGTAGGCAGAGTAAGCGTAAGCAGCAGTTTTTGACTTTAACTAAGACACAGGTTAGTAGGGATATAGGCATGGTTTAGATCTTTAGGGTTGCACAATCTTATAATACAGGCTATAGTAAAGATTATAGTTAGGTAGATAGAGTTATAGAGCTAAGTCTGGGCAATATCTACGCGCGTAAGCGCAGGCCAAACAAGGAAGGCGCGCTAGTTAGTATCTAAAGGGTAAGCTAATTTAACCCTTTGGATATACAACGCTCTAATTAGCTACACCACCTACTAACCATAAGCGCAACCACAACAACAAAAGATCCACCTATACCTAGGGGGTGTGTTGCAGGAGGGATATCAACCAGATCACGGAGTATCTTAATCTAATTAATCCCGATTAATACCCCTATATAACCTACTATCTAATCAACTGCTAGCTTACTGCCAAGCGCCTAATAAAAAGCAGGAGCTCTAGTAAGGAAGGTTTACTAATTATTTACCTTCTAGTAAGGGTAGCTAAAGCTCTATATATATGAGTCCGATCGTAGTAGATACAATCTAATAATCCATCTCCTAAATCATTCCTGACCTTAGTGATCCAATTTTTCACACATAGATATTCCTAACTCTTAGTTAGTAGCCTCCTAGCTATTAATATAACGTAGGGATATAGCAAAGCACCTATTAGTGAACTATGCTATTCTATATAACTAATACTTAATTTTATAGTAAAGTAAGCTTAGCTAGCTAATAGTAGGAAATTACTTAGCTAGAAAGTCCCTAGTTCACCTAATATAACAGCGCAAGTAGCAAATGCCCTATAGCTAACTAGTCTATTCTAGGTTACCTTAGAGCGTGGAAATGCCTAGTAGGTTATTAGTCCTCTTATGCCTAGCATTTTAGGCGCAGTGTAGGTAGAAAATTCCTAAGGATCCCTATAATTACTAGCTTTACCTGTTATAGTTGCTAGCACTTACTATACTACTATTATCCCCTATTAACACTATTACAGTGTTTGTATGTCTATAATTTTGCGCCTCTTCTATAATTTCTAGCTACTTAAGGGATTAAATAGATGTTGCTAAATTACTATAAGTATAGGAAACTGTAGTGTTAATAACTGCTATATAGCTTTCCCTAGTTTTAACAACCAAGTTTGCGTCTAGGTTTTAGTATTCCTCGCTAAGCTAGCTTTTGCTATCTAGCGTACTTTTGCTATCTAGCGTACTTTTGCTAGTTTTAGCAGCAAAGTTTATTTAAAAGTTTTAATATTCCTTGCTAAGCTAGCTTTTGCTATCTAGCGTACTTTTACTATCTAGCGTCCTTTTGCTAGTTTTAGCAGCAAAGTTTGTGTAAAAGTTTTAATATTCCTTGCTAAGCTAGCTTTTGCTATCTAGCGTACTTTTGCTATCTAGCGTCCTTTTGCTAGTTTTGGCAGCAAAGTTCGTGCAAAAGTTTTAATGTTCCTTGCTAAGCCAGCTTTTGCTGTCTAGCGTCCTAACGCATAAGCCAATTTTTTCGTACTTTAATAGCAAAAGTTCGCAAACTAATATCCTTAGGGAAAGATCACTACGTCTATACTACTAGGTATTATAGGATCTATTTAACATGCTAACAGGTATAGCTTATAAGCAATAGATCTTAGTATTAAAGTGCGACTACTTAGGAAAGCTTTATACCTATCTACTGCAAGCTAAAAACCTTAATAAGATTATACAGGTATTTAAAAATTTTAAGAGCTTAATACTTAACTAATATAAGCTTAGCATAGTTAAGATTATGCAAGACAACAACGTTGCAACGCTCCCTTAGCGTGGTAAATCTTGTTTTTAGATCTAGGTAGCTAATAATAGTATTAAAATTAAGAGCTTACCTATATATACCTATAAACCTAATAGAGGAGCAGAAAGAGTAGGGCAGGAGATTATAATAAAATTAATCAAAATAAGGATTAGTGCTAACCTACTAACAAAGCTCTAGCCTAAAATTATTAAAGCAGCGACTTAGCTCTACAATATAAGCCTGTCCTATGCTTATAATATAATATTACCTAACAAAGTGCTAGATTATTAGTTTACTAGATACTTTAGGTAGTAGTAACTAGAGCAGATAAGGGAGGCAACTACTAATCTCTGCCCTAATTAGAGTAGAATATACGCCTATAGCTATTAAGCTTACCCCCTTAACTAAGATTAAGCAGCTAGGCGTTACAAGAGGGTTTTTAAGGTGAACCCTTAGGGTTATATTAGATATCTAGTAGGATATAGAGCATCTAATATATATAGGATATAGATCCCCTTACTTAATTAAATTATTATAACATAGAACATTACCTTTAATAAGGATCTTTTCTATAAAGAGAAAGATCTAGAGCAGCTTTAATAGTTAGAGGCTTAAAAGATAGTTAATATTATTAGCAAAGATAAGATCTATAATATAGGAGAAGTATATAAAGAGCTTAATATCTTTAATTAGCTTTGTATTATAGCAGAGTAACATAAGAAGTCTAGTAAGTAAGGAGGGCTAAACCTAGCGCAGGAGCTAGGGGGTAGGGTAGAGCTAGAGAAGGTAGATAATTAGGCTAGCTAGCCTAGTGATTCACAACCCCCTAAGCAGACACCTCTAGCGTGGGTACTAAGCACAGCTAGCTTAGTACAAAGAATCTATATAAAGTCCCCTAAGCTAATAGGGCTCTAAACTCCTAAACTAACACTAGAACTAAACTTTAGTATAGGAGATAAAGGATCTATATAGGTTATAGATTAGGGTCTTACTACCTAAGATAGTAGTAATCTAACTTACTTTAACGCCACGATAGGTAGCTCCTAGGAAAGACCTAGAGGGGAGAGTGCTATTAGTAGGTCACTCTATAAGACCACGGAGATAGGTAAGGGTACCCTATCTAGCTCTTATAGGGGTAGTAAGTAGAGCTCCTACCTACCTGCTTTAAGACTAGATTCTATATCTCCTGCAGATCCCTTATAAGCGGCACCTAGAGCTCCTAAAAAAAGTAGAAAACTGCAAGTTAAAGGACTACTACTAACGCGTGTTAGTAAGCAAGCTTAGGGACAGGACCCTAATAAACCACTAGGAGGCTCCACAAGTGTGGGGATATATATAGTAATAGATCTATTAGATATAGATCTAATTAGAAATCCCTTGCACAATCTTTTAGTATATCCTAAACTAAATGCTTTAATCCACGCTATAATTATAGCAGCGATAGGGAGCAAATCTCCTAAAAACCCTAAAAGGAATACGCACTAGGATGCTCTACAAAAAGAGCTAAAATAATAGAAGGATCTCTATAACTACTAAATAGGATAGCAATTTAGAGACGTAGCATATAAAGAAATTAATACTCTGCTAAAAGCTAGTACCTAGGAGGAGATTAATAGGCTAACTAAAGGAGAGCGTCTACTCCTACTTAAATGGGTGTTTACATACAAGCTTAATTAGGATAGTTACCTAATTAAGTGCAAAGCAAGGATAGTAGTAAGAGGAGATCTATAGCTTACTAACTTAATTTATTTAACCTACGCAGCTACCCTAGTAGCTTGAACCTTTAGGACTGCAATAGCTATTAGAGCTAAGTTTAACCTTAAGATATATTAATATAATATTGTTAGAGCTTTCCTTAACGCCTTAAGGGATTAACACCCTATAGTTATCTGCAAGCTACCTAAAGGATATTAAATACCTAAGAAGTGCGTTAAGCTTAAACGAGCTCTATATAGATTAAAAGACTTACTATTATTATAGTATAACAAGCTCTTAACTACACTCTAAGAAAATAAGCTTATTGCTTCTAAAGAGGAGCTATGCCTATTCTTTAACAGAGATTATAGTATCTTGTTAATATTCTATATAGACAATATCCTATCGCTCTATTACTAAAACTACGCAAGCTAAGCTTACAAAGTTATCTAAGCTCTAAAGCAAAGATATACTATAGAAGAGAAGGGACCTGTAAGCTAGTTTCTAGGGGTAAGAGTAATCTAGGATAGAAAGAGACAGATAATAACGCTTATTTATAATAAATATATTAACAAGATTGCAAAGAAATTTAATCTAGTAGAGATAGGAAAATTCCCTACTACACTACTATTAAGTAAAGACATTAAAAAGAGCACTAGAGAAGCCACTAAAAAGGAGATCAAGGACTATTAGGAGCGCGTTAGATCAATCCTTTACACCTTAATTATAGTGCGCCCTAATATTACCTATATAGCCTCCTAGCTCTCCTAATACCTTACTAACCTATCTAAACAACACTTTAATGCGGTTAATTAAGTGATCGTCTATCTATACTAAACTTAATACTAATTAATCTAATATAGGAATAGGGATCCTAATAAGCTTATAATATGTAGTAATGCGTTATTTGCTAATAATATTAAAACTTAGTAATTATTATATAGATACCTAATTACGCTCTTTAGAGGACCTATTATTTAGAAGGCAGCTTAATAATTAACTATTACTATTTTAACTACTAAGGCAGAGCTCCTTGCGCTTAAGTAAGTAAGCAAAGAAGTAATAGCGTTAAAACGCTTTTTAACTAAAATACACCTTACTTTAGATACTACCTAGATAATTAATTGTAATAATTAATAAACTATTAGGTTAGTAGTAGGTAATAACAAAAGGATTACTACTAAGCTGCGCTATGTAGATATTTAAAACATGTGGCTTAGGCAAGAGCATGCAAAGGGATCTTTCTACATTACCTACCTACCTACTAGTAATATGCTAGCTAATAGGCTTACTAAAAACCTAACTACACAATAATTTATAAGGTTTAGGGAGCACCTAAAGTTATATAATAGTAGAGTATATATTATATAGCGTTAATTAAAGTAAGGTAGTATATAAGATCTATTAATATATAATACAAAAATAACTAACTATAGCCTACCTCTCTATTATTAACTAGGTAGCTTCCCTAAGGAGCTCTATTACGCGCGTAAAGCGTGCCTTAGAGTCTATAGAGAGCTGCCTAGGTTACCCTATCCTAGGATCTATAGGGGGAACCTTAGAGGAGCTAGAGTTCTTATCTTCTAATAAGGAGCTCTAGGCGCCCTTAGCTATAGAAGTAGCCTTACGCGCAAGCTTAGCGGCAGCAGCAGCAGCTTTTACTAGCTCCTGCTATTTAGCCTCGCTCTCCTTAAGGAGCACTAAGACCCTTTACTTCTTATCCTTAAGAAGGTCTTAGCTCTTACCTACCTACTTCCTTACTAGGAAGGACAGCGTAGAGCGTTAGGTAAGCTTAGGGCTATTAGTTTATTAGTATAAGATCTTACTAAAAGTATTATAAAGGAAAAATTCTTATATAGATTATATATATTAGGACACAGCTATGCCTAGAGGAGTACTACTAGCACTAAGTCCCCCTACTAGAAGAGTTATAGCACTTGCTATTAGACTTGTTAAAGAGCGCTAAGCGTAGATAATTTAAATAAGTTTTAGCACAATAAATGCTAGGCTCTCTATAGCAGGAGGATCTTAGGGTCTCCTTAGGAGCTAAAGAGGGAGTAGGCGCAGGAGTGGGGGCCTTAGGCAGGGTCTAGGGGGGAGCAGGAGCTAGAGTTAGAGCTAGAGTAGTAGGAGCTAGAGCAGGAGCGCCTTACCTTAGCTTTGCAATCTTAGCTATAGCAGTAGCAGCTACGCGCTTAGCTACTGCACACTCTATAATAGCCTTACGCTTAGTAGTAGCGCGCTCTTCTTTAGTAGTAGTAGCTTTAGTAACTATAGCTTTAGCTGCGCAGGAGGTAATAAGGGCAGCGTAGGTAGAGCAAGCTGATCCTCGTTCGGCCCAGGTTTTAACTTTAACTAAGATATAGGTTAGTAGGGATATAGGTATAGTTTAGATCTTTAGGGTTATATAATCTTATAACTTAAGCTATAGTAAAAGATTATAGTTAGGTAGATAGAGTTATAGAGCTCTATCTAGATAATATCTACACGCGTAAGCGTAGGCTAAATAAGGAAGGCGCGCTAGTTAGTATCTAAAGGGTAAGCTAATTTAACCCTTTAGATATACAACACTCTAATTAGCTACACTACCTACTAACTATAAGCGCAACTACAACAACAAAAGATCTACCTACACCTAGGGGGTGTGTTACAGGAGGGATATTAACTAGATTATAGAGTATCTTAATCCTAATTAATCCTAATTAATCCTGGTTAATACCCCTATATAACCCACTATCTAATCAACTGCTAGCTTACTACCAAGTGCCTAACAAAAAGCAGGAGCTCTGGTAAGGAAGGTTTACTAATTATTCACCTTCTAGTAAGGGTAGGTGAAGCTCTATATATATGAGTCCAATTGTAGTAGATACAATCTAATAATCCATCTCCTAAATTATTCCTAACCTTAGTAATCTAAATTTCCACACTTCCCTATACTTATATTAATAGACTATAATACTTAATAATAACTATCTCTTTTTAAAGAATATTATAAGTATATATAATTTATATATACTATACTATTAAATATAGTATATTAGTACACTTATTACTTAACTATTTCTATATATAAATATTTAATTAATATACACTATATTTTTACTCCTTTATATATACTAATTATATATAAATATACTAATATATCTATTATATTTAGGTTATAAATATAGAAGTTAAAATATTATATTATAATAATATTCTTCTAGCTTTTAGGATATCTTAGTAATATTAAAGTAGATAATAGGAGCTACTTTTATAATTCCTAATAGGCCTAAGATAATATATATTTAAAGCTAACTAGTTATTAGGTATAATACTACTAGTATTAGTATATATATAAAATAGCTAAGTAGTAGATATATAGTAGTAGTATATATTATATTTTAATTAACTATAGTATTAGAGTACCTAAGTTAAATATATAGTTTATAAAAGTATATATATAATTAATACTTATAAATTTAAATAAAAATATATAGTTATTTAGATATATACCCTAATTCTTATAAAACTATTACTATCCTTCTATAACTAGATATATATAAATATTATTACCTTTTAATTATAATTAAGTTATAAGTTTTTATTCTAGTTCTATTAAATTATTATACTCTTACTTTTATATATATTAGCCTATTATTATATATATTCTTTTTTACTATTCTTTAAAATTATTTATATATATTATATTTATACTATCTTTAGGAGATATTAAATTAGATTAATATACCCCTTTTATTTTACTAAAGCTTAATATTCTTCTTTCTAGTATATAATCTTTTTTATATAAAGTATTTTATTTACTTTTTATTTATCTAGTATTAATTTTTTTTAACTAAAGTAACTATTAAACTTAGTTATAAGACTAATAGCTTCTTACTTAATATATATATCTAAGGTTATAGTTTTTTTTAATAGTACCTTTAAAATATTAATAAAAACCTAAGAATTATTATAGTTAAATCTAGTTAATTTAGAACTATTTTTTCTTAGGCTAGTAGGGTTAACCTTTAAACCTATTATAGTAACTAGATTACCTTATAGCTTTTAATAAAGATAGATACTTAATACTTAAATATATAGTATTTATAATAAGGAGTTAGTTTATATATAAATTTAATAAATCTTAATATAAGTATATATTTAACTCTTTATAACTATAATATATTTTTTTAGTAGTATTTAATAGATAATATCTTTTTAACTAAATATATTAAACTACTATTACTATTTTATATATCTCCTTAAATAAAAAAAGCTTTATTTTACTAAAGACTCTAATCTTTAGCTTAATATATAAGCTTAGTTATAAGATAGTAAAACTTTATATTATATACTTACTATATTAAGTTAAATACTTTTTAAAAATAACTAGTAATATATTAATATAGTATAACCCTATTTATAATACTATATATAATAAGAAATATTCTTAGGTATATATATATTTAATATATAGGGATAGGTAGGTAGGTAAATAGATATATAGATATACATATTTTATCTATAATCTTTTTTTGTTACCCTTGTGAAAAGACCCTACCCTTATAAGAACCTGTGTAATATCATTAACATATATATAGTTGCCTATAAGAAAACTCTAATCTAGGTTAGTTTATAGCTATTCTAAGTTTTAAATATAACTTAGTTATAATTTAATAGGAAATATAATATAAGTTATAGGTTGCTATATTATTTTGTTTAAACTATCTTAAACTAATTAAGCTACCTATATTACTAAATCCTCTTGCCTACTAACCTGTTACACTGCATAATATAAAGGACCTACTTCTTAGTAGTAATACGCTGTAAAGTCTAAGAGCCCTTGCTACTACAAGAACCCTTACTACCTCCTACTCCCTTCCTTGTTTGTTTAGGGGAAGGTTTATCCTTAGCCTTAGCCTTAGCCTTATCCTTACGTTCTAGCTGCTCCTATTCTGCTTAATAACGCTTTAGCAACTTTACTTTTTGCTTCTCCTTATATTTCTTCTTAGTAGCCGCTATAAATGTCTTCTTTAGATCCTAGGGAATTCTATGCTGCTTACCCCTATTAAGCTCTATTAAGTCCTTATCCTCTTCCTGCACGCTAGCTAATGCCTTATCTAGTATTAGTAGATTAACCTTACCTTTACCTTAAAGAATTAAAACAGGGGAAGACTTTAGGCTACTAGCTTGCTAGGACTTCTTCTTAGGAGTACTAGCAGAAGAAGCTATAAGGGGCTAGTAGTTAGAGAAAAGGGCAGGTGTGGACTAGATACAATATTTGGTGGTGTTTAATAAGTTTATAGCTATAGTCTTACCTAACGTGATATTTAATATACGTAAGAACTTCTTATTAGGGTCTAGATTAGTATCTACCTTGCTAGAGGCTAGCAGTGCCTAATACCCTAGCACTTAGTTATTAACTAGAGTATCCTTAAATCTATAGAAGTGCTTAAGCTTAGAGAAGGACACACTAGGAACTAAAGTAAGGTTATTACTATCTATATATACTATGCATGTTAGGGCAGCAATTATAAAGAGGGCGTTCTTTAGTATAGTAGAGAACTGCTAGATATTGTATATTTTTAGCATAATATAAGTAAAAACTATACAGTTATATAGCTAGCTAAAACGTGCAATCTAGCTAATAGTTTAGATCTAAATTAAGTATAAAGGGGCAGGAGAGGGAGTATAGAGGTTATAATAGGTTACCTGCAAGTTTAGACTACTATTTATATAGTAAGATAATACTAGGACTTCTAGATCTTAGTCCTTTACACTATTAAAGCTAGCGTTAGACTAGCAGGAAAGTAGTTTCTAGAATAACAAAATCATCTCCTCCTTTATATCGCCCTTTATAGTAGATAGATATACCTAACTCTTGTATCCTATAATATTTAATAGCACGCTATAGAATATTTGCTTAAAAGGATTAAGGTAGAAAATAATTACCTTTTTATTAGTATTATTAACTTAGTTAGATATATTAGCAAATAGGGCGCCTAAACGCAGAGATAAATAGATAAGGATTTAAACTAGCTACTTATTAGAAATTTCTTTAACTTCTCTATTACTAAAGATATCCTTGTACACCTTCTTGTGTAGCTAACGCGTGTTATGCGTAATATCTTCTATAAGCTTACAAAGCTATAATAAGTAATCCTTTGCTATGTAGAACTCGCGATACTATACTAGATATAGGCTCTCTATCTTCTTAACTTTAGGGCTGTTATTTAGAAGAACGCCTAGTAGGGAATCTTTGTTATTAGTGTTATAATTATTAAGCGTCTCTAGGTTATCCTCTACTACTAACTTAGTCTTATCCTTGCAAGTGCCTAACTCCTTAAGATTCTAATAATAGCGAACTTTAGATATAATAGGGTTCTAAATAGAGTTACCTTAGATATTAACCTTAACTATGTGTGTGTTGCAGGCAAGCAAGAGGAGCGGACTAATAGTACTAAGACCTATAATCCTAGCGGCTAACTAATTCTAGTAAATAGCGTCTAAGGTACTGTCTAATGTATACTTGCCTGTCTATTTACTAATAAGGCTATTATAGAGATGCTAGTAGTAGTTATTATTTATTAAAGTTAGGTTAATATAGTTAACCTTATATATTAACTAGCTAATTGTGTAACACGTACTAAGGTTATCTATAATATAAGAAGAAGAATAATTGCAATAAATTATATAGCGCTAAAATAATTTAGTAAGAATAGGTCTAGTAGTAATAGCATTAAGATAACGCTTAATAACAAACTTCTTAAATATAGCAGTGGTAAAGCAATAGTTATAGTCCTTAGGGCGCTTTAGACAATTCTGCAAGTTTATTTTATAAGGGTTATTAAGGATAGTAGTGCATAACTTGTTAAACTTAGCTCTATTACTATAAATATAATGCCTAGTAACTATAGCGTACTATAGTAACTAGAGGAAAGCTAGAAGGCTAGTAAAGTCACGATAGTACTAGGGAAGCAGAGTAGCTATAAGCATAACATGCTATAGCGCGCGTAGACTACATATAGCGTATAAGGAACAAGACTAGATACCTATTAAGTATTAGTTAAATAGCTAAAGACTAGATAAAAGAGGGGTTCCTATAAGAGCAATAAGTAGGGGGCTTTCTATAAGGGTAATAAACAGGGCTAGAGGGGGGCTTTTTATAAGGGCAATAGTTACCCTTATAAAAAGACCCCCTAAGACCCCACCTGTCGCTCCTATAGAACAATATAGAGAAACGTACCTTTTATATTTTGCGCTTTATCTAGACAAATCTTAGAAAATAACTTATTAAGTTTAAATAAGGGCCACCACACTAAGTCTCCCTTCTGCCTTACTAACTTAAACTAATTTAGGTAGGCCTTTTACTTTATTAAGCTGGTTTTATATAAATATTAGGTAATAGTAGTAGGACTATAATAAACGTGGAATGTTAGATATGCGCACACAATAAAGACCTAGCTGTTTAATTTATTTTTTAGGTTAAAGAATAGACTATCCTATATAAGTCGTTTAACAATGCGTGTAATACTAGCTAGATCTAAGTTAGAACGCGCACTATAGATGTAGACCTTAAAGACGCTAGAAAAGTTAGCTAAGGCGCTTACTATCTAGGTAATAAGATGTAGTTAGGTAAGCTGTTATGGACTAGCCTCAAGGGAGAATGCAATGAGCGTTGATAATAGTATTTAGTATCTTAAAGGAGAGGTAAGCCCTCCACGCCTTTTTATAGGTGTCTAGTGTGTTTGCTTAGTAGTGGTGTTAGACTTAGTCCGTCTTGTGTTAGACCTAGGCTTAGGCATAAGCCTAAGCCCTTTACATACCCCTAACCTTCCCCCATAAGCCATCGTGAAATCGTCTTTCTAGGGGTCTAGGGTTATATCTTTGTCCTCTATAATCTGTATTAGGCTTTATTACCATATTTTTTAGTTTTATTATTATATCTTTGTGTTCCTTCCTAATTTGTAATAGGCCCGTATATTAAGCGGTACGCGTGCGTAGCGTCCGTGCGCTTATTTTGGCACCCTACCATAAAAGTTCTAACATAGCTGTCCCACCCTACTATAAATTTCCTAACTTACTTTATAACACAGCAGATTCTCCTAGGTAATTAGTCTTATCTCTACTCTTGTTGTATTGATCCAGCCTATATAGCCTCTATTATGTCTCTATCTACCGCTACTAGTGCTAGTAGTAGGGATCTACCAAGAGGCGGTTAGACCCCGCGCTAGGCCCACTAAGATAAGGTGCGTACTTCTAGTGTCCTCCCTATGTTTCCTACACTAACTTTTTCTTAGCACACGCCTCCCTAAACATGGCTGCTTAGCAGCTTTATTGTTTCTAGTAACTTGGACAATAAGGAATACAACAGTAGCTTTGTAAAGCCACTTCCCTATAATTAGTATATTAACTAGCTTTGTCTCTTTAGCAAGTGTAACTATTAGGAAGGTAGTAGTAAGTTCCCCTTAATTTGTGTTTTCTTTATAGCGAGTTCTAACTGTGTCTAGGGCGTTCGTGCAAGTCTTGTTATCGCAGTTACAAAACCTGCACTAGGTTAGAGGCTATACTTGCTAACAATCCTAACGTCCGCTAAGCCCTCTGTAACTAGCTTTAGTTTTGTTACAGTTACTAGGAGGATCGCCTCTATATTGCGAAGAAAGGGACCCTTAGAACCTTTGTAGGAAAACCTACTAAAGGCACTCACCACTAGTTCGTGCCGCAGTTCCACTAGCTCCGCCGTTATTTTAAGGATCTTATGTTAAGGGCTTAAACTAATAATGCTATTGCTCTACTTGCCCCTACTGCCTACTCGCGCGCCTATAATTAGTATTAGCTTAGTGCTGTTATTCTGTCTGCTGCTAGTGCTCTAGCGTTTCCCCTTTAGTCTACTATTACGCCTTTGCGTGGTGGTCGTGGTAACGACAACGTTATGCAGCTTGCTGCCGCCGCTAGTGTCGCCTTCTAGCGTATCAACCAGCGTATAAACAAGACCTAGGCCTAAACTAACCTTTGCATTAACTAGCTTAAGAGCGCTGCTAAGCGCACCGCCTAAGGTATTAAGACTCTTATTATTAGTATTGTTTTTCCCTCGTTCCCTTTATATCTATTCTAACGTTTGTTTTCTTCAGGCCTAGGGTGCTGCGCGCTAGCAAGCTGTTAAAGCACCGCCCTCCTCCTAACGCCGCTACTACTACCGCTTGTACTTGTTAACTAAGTTGTCCCCCACCCGCGACGCGCGCAAGCGCTACCGCTGTCGCCAAGAGACGTAGAGGCGTTAGAATAATATAAACAATGGTTTAGGGGGGGCTAGGGGGGGGTTAGTTACAGATAGTGACAGTATGGATACTGCCACCTAATTATCAGCCACATTATGAAACTTTGGTAGTAGGACACTTGCTTAGAGTGTTGTAAGGATAATTAAAAGATTTCTCCTATACCTTTCTACTTCTTAATTGTAACAAAGGTCTAAGTTATTATTCTAGTTTCCTTTCGCCCTTACTTCTTAGTTTTTATGCGCATTAGGCCGTTGTTATGCGCGGCATCCCTATACTATTCCTTAAACCTATCTAGAGCCTTAGCATCCTACACTACCTCTAGCGGGTGCTATGTTAGATTAACATACCCCTTCTATTTCACTAGGACTTAACGCTTCCCTTTTCCTCTTGCATTCTTTGCACAAAGGATCTCTTCCACTTCCTATTTATCTAGCGTTACATCTTTATTTTCTAGAGTGACTGTTAGACCTAGTCGTAAGTCCTAAAGCTTCTGGCTCAGCAGCGGGTCGTTAGCAGCTCTCTCTAGCAGATCCACATGCACGGTCTTATACAAGCTCCCTAGTAAGTCTAATACTACTGTAAGTAGAGTAGGAACTTCTATTACTTTATACTTTACCTACAGCTAGTTAAACTTTTTGCTTAGTTAGTTTGTCTTTATATTGCGCATTGCAAACTAAACCATGTCGCCTTTTAGGAACTTTTTAGCTAGGCGTTAGGACTAGTTTGTTGCTTCCTGTTGTCGTTGCTGTTAGAACGCGATAGCAGCTTGCGCTAGCTCTACACCCCTCTGCAGGTGTAACAAGAACGCTACAGCCTCCCTATAAGGATTCTTAGGCTTTACTAGTAGTAATATTAATTTTTGTAGCGTGTCTGCAGTATACCTATTTAAAAGCAGATTTAGGCTAACACTAGTTGTGCTAGAGTCCCTGTTATTAAGTGCAAGTTAGCAGGCTAGTAGGTAGTTAGGCTAGTTAGTCTGCTTAAAGCATACCATTATGCGCAGCACCGCCTGCACTTCTTGGTTTGCCCGCTCTATCCTGCCGTCTGTCTAAGGGTAGTATGCAGTGGACAGTAACTAGTTTATCTTTGTTATCTAGCATAACGTTGTCTAGAAGGATCCTAACTAGTCTAAACCTTAGTTAGTAATAATAGAGGATAGGAAGCCCTAGAACTGCCACTAGTTGTCCTAGAAGATCCTTGCACAATAATTAGCTGCTATAGAGACTATTGCTTTAAGCTAAACATATTTAGACAATCTGTTAGTAATAACTAATAGGGACTAGGGTTTGCTATTATCTTTTGCAGGTAGGTTAACCATAAAATCTATAGATATTTAGGATTAGTATCGTAACGCGACTAGTATAGGTTGCAATAGACCCTGTTAGCGCTTCTAGGAGATGTAAGCACTGTAACAATAGCAGTTTTAAACATACTGCGCAACGTCTCCTAACATTCCATCCTAATAATAGTCGCGGCGCAGTATTTAAAATATTGTGTTCTTTTCTAGATATCCTGCTAAACCTAATTTATGTGCTCGCTGTATAATAGTAGTTGTAAGGGGTTCCTATATTAGTAACTAAATAACACCCCTCTAGAGCAAAGTACCGTGTGCGCTAATCGCATAGTCCCTAATCTATTGCTTTATATTAGCTAAAACTAGGAAAGACCTGGCGCCTTTCTAAACTGCATTAAGACGTACTTAGTATGTCTTATCTTCTAGTACCGCTTTGTCCTATAGTGTCTGCATATGCAGGTTAGCAAAGAGGCTAGCGCCCTTTAGTAACTTAGACGCCTCCTCCACTTCTAACACTACAACCTAAATTAATTTAGGGCGCATTACTAACTGTAGTGTTGCTTTAGAGGAGTTTAAATCTTATAGTCGTCTGCTTAAGGCATTAGGTTGTCCTGCAAGACGGCTAGGCCTGTACTGTAGGATGTACCAATATTTAGAAAGTTCCTCTGCCTAGCGGCACTGTTGCTTGCTTAAGCTTTAAAGGCTAGTAAAGTACTTTAAGTTTTTATAGTCCGTGAATATTGTGAACGGCTTATAAACGCTCTATAACTCTACTAACTAACTTTTAAGACACTCTATAATAGCAAGCAATTCCTTGTTGTGTATAGTGTAGTTTTATCTCTCTAGCGTTAGTACTGCAGAGTGGTAAGCAACTAGGCGCTAGACGCCCCTAACTTTTTGCGATAAGCAACCCCTAAGAGCATATCCTAAATAGTCCGCTTCTAATAACATTTCTCTAGCTAGGTCCTATTGTGTTAATACTAGTCCTAACATAAACGCCTTTTTTAGCGCATTAAATGTACTTTGTTCCTCCTCTCCCTATTAGAATAGGGTGTTCTTCCTAGTTAGTTAGTTCAAAGGTGCTGCCACTTTAGAAAACTTCGCGATAAAATTACAGTAGAAGTTAGCAAAACCTAGAAAACTCCTTACCTCTCTTATATTCCTAGGGGATTCCTATTCCTGTACTGCCCTAAGCTTCTTAGGGTTAGGTCTAAGTGATTTGCCCACCTTAACGATATAGCCTAGGTAGCGTACCTCCTTAACACTAAACGCACATTTCTCTAAGTCTAGGTGTAATCCTGCTTCTTTTAACAGCGTGAGTACACGCTTTACTTTTTCTATATAGTTAAACTAGTCTCCTCCTAAATAAATCAAGATATTGTTAAGGTAGGCTATTGCATACAATCCTAGTAACTCTGCAAGCGCGGTATTAATATATTATTAGAAAGTAGATAGCGCACTACTAAGACTAAACAGACATACTAACCATTTATACAACCTAAACTAGGTGCGGAAAGTAGTTAAGGACTTATAACCTTCTACTATTCTAACTTTATAAAAGGCGGCGCAAATATCTACTTTTGTAAACCAATTTGCGCTAGATAGTGTGCGCAAAGTTTCCTTAATAAGTAGTAGTAGGTATTAGTCTAAGGTTATTATACTGTTAAGCATCTAGTAGTCCACACACAGACGCTAACCGCCTAACGGCTTCTTTACTAGCAACACTAGAGCTCTAGCTATAGAAGAGCTTACTTAGATCTAGCCCTTGTCTATTAATCTAGTAAGTTGTGTTCTTAGTTCTAGCAATTAATCACGCGACATAGGGTACAGGGGACCCTATAGGGGGTTAGGCTAGGTTCTATCTAGGAGAGTTGTTAACTAAACATAGTGGTCTATACTGCCTTAATAAGGCGGTAAACTGCTTGCCAACTCTTTGTTAAACAGGTCCTTAAACTCTTGCAGTTCTAGTGGCAACTTTGTCTTTCTAGTCTTATGCTTAGGTTTATAGGGAACTATATTACTAGCAACATGGATAGTGTGTATGTTAATAGGACCTCCCTTGTTAACACTTTCTAGGTGTTTTATTAGGCGCAAGTTGTATATTGCCTATAATATGTCTAGTATATTAGTTACAAAAATTTGTACCTGTGTGTCTTCCTATTAGGGTTCTTAGTTTAACAACCCCGCTATAACTAAACCTAAGATAATAGAGATGCAGGTAGGATATAGGCGTCTCCCGCTCTCTTATACTACTATATTTCCCGCCTTCCTAATTATTAATTCGCCTTGTAGAATGTCTATAACAACGCCCTCTCTGCAAAGCCATGGCCTGCCTAGTATTAGTTAATAGGAAAGACAAGGTACCACATAAGCTAAAAGCTAAGACCGCTAACTATCCAAATTATAATCTAATGCTACTAACTGTGAAATTCTTGTACCCTTAGCAATTCTCTAGGCATATTGCAAGGGTCGCGGGGGAATGTTAATAAAGTTCCTACTAATCTGTCTTGCTAACTTTTCCTTAACCGCACTAAAACACTAGCACCCTAAATCAACCATCGCTTGCACGTTCTCTACTCCACCTAGGAGGAGGGGAATAAAGAAAGGAGGATTATTTAACCTGGCCTTAATATCTAGGGGACACTTAACAGCCTCTGCTATTAATAATTCCTCTGTTATAGTGTCCTCCTCATACCCCTAACTTGGCCTAAGGTTAGGGGCGGCTAGTTTCCTAAATTAGGGCCACTTGCTAATACTGCAACTGTCTTAACACCCACCAGTTACAGCAACAGGGCATTAGGGCATGCACGCACAAAATAACCGCCCTATCTACACTAGGTGCAGACCTTCGCCAATTTCCGTGCATTAAATAGGTCCTGTAGGATCTAGTTAGGACGTAATGTTAGTGGTTTAGTAGGTGCACTTAATAAGGCTGCTACTTCTACTATGTTTGTGTCGCTGTCCTAATCCAAGTTAGACTTCTGCTAGGGTTCCTTAGACTTGCTAGCCTAAAGAAAACCTAGTTCTAGAGAGGCTGTTTTAATGTCCACCACAATTATCTTGTATTCCTCTACAGCTGCGTTGTAGTTCGTCCTAGAGACTCCCCTGTTAAGGGAAACTAAGCGCATGCAACTGTTAAGAGATCGCCAAAGTTATGAAAGCTTCTATTCGTCGTCCTAGTGTAAACCTCCTAACTGTGTGAGGAGCTGCACAAAATTCACAAAGAATTCTGTAAAAGGCTAATTTTAGCCCTAATATAAGTGTTCCAAAGCGACTTAGGCGCGCTCCTACCTGTGATGGTCGCTATAACAGAACGCTAGGTAGTTAAGAAACCTGCTTACATCCTAACGCTTGCGTGCACTATCCTTAAAGTATAGTGCTATAGCGCGCTAGACTACAGGCGATAACTAGGACTAAATATACATAAACCTTGCCTCCTTATCCCTAATAAAGACCTTGTCTGCACGCAGTTTAAACTCTATAGTTATTCGCTAGGAGGAGAAGTTTGCCTTAGTGCTATTATATAGCAAGCCAACTAGGAAAGGTTTGCAGCGTAAGGCAGGAGAGGGCGGAGGTAGCATGTTATTAAACCTAGCGGGCTTGGAGGAGGGTTAGGATAGAATCTAATTGCGTATTTCCTCGTTCTATTAACGTAGTATAGCCATTATAGCGGAGTCTTAAGCCTATTATTCTATTAATCTATAGACCTGTTGCATTAGCCTTTCCACCATATTAGGTTGCACCTAGTTATTCTAAACATCTAGTGCGTCCATCTCTTATTACTGTTATAGTATGTTTAGAAGAAGATACTAAAATGTTATAGACTAGCCTTAAGGGAGAATGCAATAAGCGTTAATAATAGTATTTAGTATCTTAAAGGAGAGGTAAGCCCTCCACGCCTTTTTATAGGTGTCTAGTGTGTTCGCTTAGTAGTGGTGTTAGACTTGGTCCATCTTATGTTAGACCTAGGCTTAGGCATAAGCCTAAGCCCTTCACATAAGCATTAAATGCGGCTTAGGCGCTAGGTAACTCTCTAACGCCTTAATATCGCTAGCCTATATTATAGTTAGGAGGTTAAGTTTGTATTAGTTAATTTGCTATCTTACTATTAGCTATAGGTAATAGGGATAAAGACTAGGTTCCCCTATAGGTAATAAGACTACTTATAATAAGGCACTGTGTGGCATATATATTAGTTTTCCTAATACTAACTTTATTAGTATAAATAATACCCTAAGGTATACCCTTTTTAGACTTTATAAGCGCGTTTAGGTTATTAGCTTTAATTAGCTTTATTAATTGTAATGCGCGCAAGGCATCTACTACCTCTCTCCTCTTTACACCCTTAGTAGCACTAGTAGTCTGCCACTATAGCATTAAGTGCCTGTTAGGGTTCTATCTAGGGATCCTTAGTACTTTGTAATGCGCGATTTAATAGATATTTAATGCCTTCTTATAGTCTTTAGGCTAGTAGGTAGAGTTATCTATTAAGTAGATAGTAGTTTTAATATTAAGTTATAGGCTAGGATTATTAATATTAGAAGAATAGACGTTATTACTATCTTTATCTTTATCTAACTACTTATTACCCTACGTACTTAGCTTAATTCCCTTATAAGCCTTATTTATTAGAAGCTGTGTTAAAAATAACAGTTCCTCTACTACTTTAATACTCGCACGTGCCTTTACTTTATCCTAGCTAGTTACTTTGCGTATGTTAACAAGACAGGACATGCGCTAGGCTATAGTTAATTTACTAAGTTCTGCGGCTACCTAGTTAGCCTTTGTAATCTCTAGCAATAGCTATTCTTCGTCCTTATCTTCCTTATTAGTGTTCTTGTTAAGGGAAGCGGCACTAAGGCCTTTAGTAATTTTAGCAGCGCTTAGCCTACTAGCAACAATTAGAGCTTTATATTAGGTATTATAACTACTAATAGTAAATATAGGATTGCTAAGAAATAAATACTAATAGGTGTTATAGGAAAAGCATATTAATTTAAAATCTAAAAGTTTGTCTATATAGTGCTTAGTAACTCTAATTAGCAATCCTTAGAAGAACTATAACGCACGTAGGTTACTATTATCCTTTATGTACTTAGAGGCTATATAGTTAATTTAAGTTAAACCTTTAGACTTAGCTATCCTATTAGCAAGACTAGTATTAGGAGGGTAAATAAGCTTAATTATGTCTAGATTTAAATCACTATAAGGACTTAACTATTTTATATTAGTAAGGCTACTAGCAGTAGCATTGTGTTGTAGTTTTAACTCTATTAAGAGCCTCTTCTTTTCTACAGCGTTAATATTATCTCTTCCTTTTAAGTCTATATACTTACCCTCTATATCCTACGCTTCTATAGCTAATAATATCTCTAGTTATATCTTCTTAAGTTTAGCATGCTTACGTTAAAGATGTTAGGTTTTATAATTGCACTTTGCTATAGTCGCAAGGCAAGCCTTGTTATGGCTAGACTATTTTTGTAAGGGTAATAAGGGCGTACTAGTAGTATTAGTATCTTTGGCTAACTATTAGGCGGCTTTAATAGTCCTGCTCTACCTAGTAATATGCTTTAACTTGCGTTTAGCATTAATAGTAAATAGCCTAGTCTTCTTTTAGTTATATAGTTTAAGTAGGGCATTAACATAGTCTATATATAAGGCTAGAGGGATTAGATAGCTACTAAAGGGAGCGTTGCTAGCCTAGAACTAAATATTAGTAAAATAATTGCATGTAATCGCGTAGATGTTATTAATATTAGATAGTAGATTGCTGCGCATATCCTGTAAAGACATGTTAAAGAGGTCTCTACTAGTAGCATTAAGACAAGTAATAGCCGTGAGTATATGTGGTAGTTTAGGGCGCAGTTATTTTACTAGCTTATACCTCTTGCAGAATTTATAATAGGTCTTGTTAAAGTCAAGAATATCTATTATAACGCGCGTAGTTTTAATAAAGTAGTAGAAGTCCTTAGGCTTTAAATAGCTAAAACTTTAACTAATATCTTTGGTAGAGTAGACGTAAGTAATATATGTAGTTTTAAGTTTAGGGAAGATAGTATTAATATTAGGAATTTCCTTATATTAATCTTTATAAGGTTATGCTTACGCAATAAGGGTAGCCTTGTGCTCTTGTACCTAAGTAGCTAAGGTATTATTATCCTTAAAGGTCTTGTCTTCTATATCGCTTAGAGGGTCTATTTTAATGTTAACGTTGTTAGGTGGTATAGTGGTTATAGTTAAGCTAATCTGTAAGTATTGTTAGTGACGTGTATAGTATAATAGTATAGGGCTATTTTTATAAGGGTAACTAGGTATAGGGAAGGGAGTTATTTTTATAAGGGTAACTAGGTCCCTATAGGTAAGGGGGTTGTTTTTATAAGGGCAACTGTTACCCTTATAGAAAGGCCCTTACTAGACCCTGTGGTGTTGCCCTTAGGAAAAGACCTATCCTTATAAGTGTTTTTGCTACCCTTATAAAAAGCGTTATTATTAATTAATTTGTGCTAGCTAGTTTAAGTTTTAGTTGTTGCCCTAAAACTAAAGCGTTCTTCCTAATTCCCGCTTAAGGGTAGTAATAGTAGGTAAGTAGGTTACTTATATCTAATAGGTCCTATGTAAGGGAATTGCTAGGGGGGGGGGCTTTTGCTAAGGGCAACAAATATCTAATATTAGGGCAGTAGGTAGGTGGTGGGTAGTGGCTAGGTTAAGTCTGCTGCTAGCTTAAAGGACTACTAACTAATTAGCTTTGCGCGCGCAATTAACGCGCTAATAGACTTACCTATTACTAGTATTAGTATCTAACTACTAGTATTAAGGATTAGTAGTAATAGGTAGGGCAGCAATAGGGTATAAGTAGTAGCTTAGCTAAGTTTGCTACTAGCTATAAATACTACTAAACTATTAGCTTTGCGCGCGCAATTAACGCGCAAATAGACTTACCTATTACTTGTACTAATTGCTAATATTGTGTTTATGGTGGGTGGTAGGTAGGTAGGTAGGTAGTAGTAGGTGGGTAGGTAGGTGGTGGTGGGTTATTAGCGTGGTTAGGTTATTATTGTAGTAGAGGAAAAGGTTTTTAAAAAAGATTTAGATTAAATATTTTTGCTAAGATCGCGACTAGCGCTGTTTACTAGCGATAGCGTTAGGTGACGTTGTTGCCCACGCGAAAACACTGCCCCCCCCCTTCCTCCCCCCTTTAATTTCTATTAACTAACGCTCCTATACTCTAGGGTAAAGGATATAGACTTAATAAATTAAGTGCCTAGTAGTAATCTAGACACTAATTAGCTTTTACGCGATAGTTAGACCTTAATAATATAAATAACCTTTAATACTTAAATTAAAACTTTAGGTTGCAAAAAATATAGGTTGTAGATTTTAGATATTAACGCCTAAGGATATTACTTGCAAAGACACTATCCTTAGCTAAGGGGGCAATTGCACGAGGATAACTAGTTGCCCTTATAGAAATAGCCCCCCCCTATGCCTTTTACCTATATTCTAACGTAGTTACTTCCCTACCTACCTTTGTGGTTAATAGGTATATCTATATAATCTAATTTACATCTATAATAATACGTAAGATAGGTTGTGTAAAGCCTGCGCTTATAGATTGTTAAAAGTACGCTATAAAGTTAGCTTCCTCTTCCCTATTAAGAAGTCTATTACTCTACTCCCTAATCTAGTCTAACTATTATAATTTTATCTTACTAGAGAACTCCTATAGATAGGCCTATATATTAAGGAACGCTTATAGATACGTGTAGGGTTTGTCGCGCTTAGGCTAAGTAAGCGTCTTCCCTATCTCTTAATTTAACTACTTTATATATATAGCAAATAGCAAAGCGTAATAAAAGTAGGACCCTATAGGAAGCTTGCCCTTTATCTACTACCTTTAGTATTCTTCTACTAGGTTGCTAAGATATAGTGTGCACTTGCTTTATAGATAGTTAAAATCTTCTCTATCTATAAAGCACTTTACGCAATTGTCTATCTACTACTATCTAGTTTCCTTAAGCTCCTTTTATTTAATCCTAGCGCCTTCTTTGTTCTATACTATAATACTTTACTAGTTCTACTTTAATATCTAATTAACTCTTGCCTTCTTAATTATTGCTATTATTGTTAAGTCTGTAGTCTCTAGGGTAGCAGGAGATAACTAGGCCTACTTACTTGTAGTTCTCTTATATCCTCTTAAACCTAAAGGTAATAATTATAGTAGAGCAGGCTATAACGCTAGAGACCTGCGCTTAACGCTGCTAGGTTCTACTATATTAAGCGCTGTAAATAGCGTAATAGGAACGCGATAGCCTCCTACTACCTTAGAACTTTCTACTTATTATTAGGTTAAGATAGCAGTTATAAATTATAAGCCTAGTAGGGATAACAAAAGATTAGAGTCTAATACTATAGCTATAGCCTAGGAGTGTTGCTTTAATTGTTGTGTGTTGCAGCTTGCTTCCCTTGTTAGTGTGGCTATAATAGCTAAATATTTTTGCGCTATAGTATTTTAACTTTCTATCTAATATCTATATAGCCTCTAGCAGGCACTATACTAAGCCTTGTTCTCCTAGTAACATGTTTAGCTTTGCAGTCTATTAAAGTAATTGTTAAGTAGAATCCTTATATATCTTGTGTCCTTTTCTCCTTAGTAAATATACTCTTCTATTATAATTTTTTCTATACCTTGCAGCTTATACGTAAAAGATAGGATATTCTTCCTAAGAATAATTCTTGTAATGTATTTTCTCCTATCACGTCCTACTTGCCCTACTTCTTAATAGTAGGTAATAGGATAGTTAGGTATCCTAAATTAAATCACAATATTAATATTAGCTATATTAACTCCTGCGTTAAATACTATTATTATAATTAAGACTCTATTAGTTTATGTTAAAAAGGTTTGTTAAATCTTATTACGTTTAGCCTCCTCTAGTTTTCTATAGTAATATACACATCCTAATACCTTGCTAAGGTCTTAGGTATTGCGGGCTATAGTAATATAGATAATTACCTTATTAGCCTCTAGCTTTAATTGTTCTATATACTTTACTATATATTCTATTATAACTAGTTCCTTATATAGAAACCTTTCTACCTTATACTAGATATTAGACTAGCTAGTAGGTTCCTAGAAGGACTAGATACTGCGCTTAATTCCTAGTAGTTAAAATGCTTCCTTTTCTTGCTGTTTTAGTATTGTTGCTAATAGTAGAGTAATTCTAACACTATAGACAGCAATATCGTGCATGTCTAGTAAACTAGGCTAATATTTATAGTCTAGTAGTAGGATGTAGTAATATTTATTAATTACTATCCTGTCTAGGCTACTAGTGTCGCGTAATTAGTTAACTAAGTCTACAAACTTCTTGTTACTAAGGTGTTCTAGTATAGCAAAGATAATTTAAGTAGTGTTAGTAAAGCTCTTGCTACTAAAGACTAAAGTAGTAACCCCTAATGTATAGCATTATTGCATTTAATTAGAGCGTAGGGCTACTAATAGTGTAATAATAATAGCTTAGCTATAACCCTTATAAAGTGTAGGTAGTAGGAATACAAGACTCTTCCCGCTGCCTATACTAGCAATATAGGATACTACTAGCTTACCTGCTATAATACTTTTAAGCACAACCCTTTGCTAACTATAGAAGGTTGCTAACTAAGATATATTAGCTCTTAGGACTTGCTTAAGGTTAATATCTATCCTTTTTACAAACTGCTGCACTTAATTGTCCTCTATATACTGCCTGCTTACTCTTAGTAGCTTAAAGGCAAGCGCACTATACTATTTAGCTAATATAGAGAAGAATGCCTAGGTATCCCTATCTACTAATTAAAACTATAGGGCTATTATTTAGCTATAAATTTAGAGGCTAGTGTTAGGTTTATGCGCTGCTTAACGCTCTGCAACCTTATCTTCTTAGCTATCTAAGGCCTCCCTAACTTCTTCTAGTAAGAGCGCAACTAGCTTTCCTTACTTAGTCTAGTCTTAATTACGCCTAAATATAATAAGTAGATGCCGCATAATACTAGGGCTAATCTCTTGTCTAAGGTGCAATAAGGTAGCGTCTTTTATTCTAGATCTAAACCTAGTAGAGGACTAGTAGTGTTTACCTTTCTTATTAGGCTAAAGAAAGGCGCTTCTTGCCTAGTACTATAGTAGTGTCTTGTCTCCTTTAGCCTAGTTTATAGTAATAGTAATACAAAATAGCTTTATAAGCTAAAGATACTATATAAGTAATAATCTAATCTTCTAAGGGAGGAAGTAATACACTACCTTTAAAGACTTATCCCTGTTATATCCCTTATAGTATTAAGGAACTAGAGCTACTAATCTATTAAATATAAATAGGTTTTAGCTCCTATTACTAATAGTATTCTAGGTTTAAATGCTAAGAACCTTAGTTAAACATCTAGGCTGTCTACTAGTAAAATGCACAAGTAGGAAAAGAAGATCTAGGAACTCTTATACCTAGGCGTAATATTGCTTTACTTAGTTAAAATCTTGCAGGTCTATAATAAGAACCTTAGAGGGATAGATAGCCTGTATTGCTTAGAGTATTTGTTAGCTAGTAAAACTAGAGTAGCAAGTAAGAGCTAAACTTTTTACTAAAAATAGGGTGTAGCTAGTTTAATTATTAGAGGGATCGCAAGATAGGTCCTCCTATAGAATTACTAGTAGTAAGGATTCCTCTGCTATAAAGGTAATATCTAGTAGAGTATCTATAGCCTAGTTATATATAGCCTATACTATACTACAGTATTGCTTAAATAAGGTAGTAACATGTTAAATAGTTATAGTTAAGCTATTCTATTAAGTAAAGGAGTCTACTATTTATCTATATCTAAATTTAGTAATATAATATATAGTAGTAATAACCTAGCTAATAGAGGTTAAAAATTCACTAGTAAGGTAATAGTAAACCTAAGCTTTAAAGTTAGTGTTTTTTACCTAGGCGTTCTCCTTATCCTAGGTATATTCTAGCTTTATAGTATCTTGTTATTAGATAAGAAAGGTAGCTTCTACTTAACTTGTAGGGGGCTCCTTGCTGCTAAGTAGGCTATCTACCTTTATATAGGTAGAAGTATCCTTATTATTATCTACTCTATAGAATTTGTAGCACCCTACTATGCGTGTATATTTCTTAATAGCTAAGTAGTCTATAGCAAAGTTATATACCTCTTAAAATTAGTTTTGCTAGATATCTATAGCTATAAAAGCTAAGGGTGTAACAAGGGCAAGGTTAAAGTCGCTGTATACGCTAGTTTGCTTAGTAAGAGATATCTAGAAGTTATAACAGAGCTCTTTAAATAGTGTAAATGCTTGTTGCTTGTAGTAGGTATTAATAGTAGGGTATTTATTATTTAGGCTATCTAAGTGTGTCTAAATAGTAGTCTAAGCTACTACTTGTCTTTTAGTAAGGGAAAGGGTTATTAGGGAGGGAAGCTATTAAGAGAGAACCTAGTAAAAGAATATAAATATATAGATAAGTGTATTACTATGCTTATTATTAAAAGCTAAGTATAGGATAAGGGGTGCTATAGGAATATATTAGAGATGCTCTTATATAACCTAGATACGTGCCTAACGTAGTGTAGATGCTATTATATACTAGTATACAAGCGTGGTGCTCTAAATAGACTTTTTAAGGTAATTAAGGGCTAGGGTAGTAGTAGGGATAATATATTCCTAAATTTCTGCCTAGTCTAGCCCCTCTAGGTAGAGCTAAAATTTTTTGTGCTTAAGGTATAGGTTAGTCTAGCGCAGTAGGGCTAGTAGGATAATAGTAGTAGCTATTGCCTCTTCTATATCTACCTAAGTTTATATAGCCTCTAGCTATACCTTTAAGTTATTAATTCTATTATATTATATTAGTTTAGTAGGCAGGGTTGTAGGTCTAGAGTCTATAGCAAGCAGAGCTAGGTTAATTAGCGTATAGAGCGTAGGCTCTAGGGTTAGGATTATAGTAGGGGTGACTAGGTTGTACACCTTAAAATGCTTAGTGGCTTAGGTAGGCAGGCTGTGTCTCTAGAACATTTGTTAGGTAGTAATAATAGTCTAGTAGGTAGCCTACATTTTCCTAGCTAGAGTCCTAATATTAGATGCAAAGACACTATAGGAGCATAGATAGGTTTTTATATTTCCCTCTACACTCTACTTTATTGTAATATAGCCGCAATTATTGTATTTAAGGGAATTATAAGAAAGTTAGAGGGACTTAATAATAATATATAGCTAAGGAGGTAGTAGGATATTAGTAATATCTTTATAAAGATTGTCTATCTAGCTATTAATAAATTCCTAAAGCATTTCGCGCTTAAGGCAATCTATATAATTAGCATGCTTGCTAGAAAAGTGCTAAAAGATATAAGATAGGATAAGGCAATAATAATAATATTTGCATACTATAATCCTAAATCCTAGTTTAGGATAAATAGTAATATAATTAGTAATGCTTATAATAGAGGAAGAGATAGAAGCTAATAGGTAGTAGTATACAAGTAAGGTAAAAAGATTTTAAAAAGGAGGGTAAAGATAGGACACTACTTATTTTAACCAAGAATTAGACCCTAAATTGCTATAAAACGTCTAACTTAGCTAATCTAACTATTTTAGCGTTAGGGCAGTAGTAGAACACTTATACCTTATAACTTTAAACCTTTCTCCTTCCTTACACACTACAACCTTCTACTTAGCATATAATACTATACTCTCTTTATAATAAGTAAACTACTATTTATACTAGTTAACCTATTAAATAATATTAAGCAGGTAAACGCGATCTTAGGCGTGGATAGTATACTATTGCGTGCTAGTCTAGTTATATATAGCTAGGTTGCTAATAATTTTAATCCTACTAAGGCTTTAATTACTAGAGATCTATACTACGCCTTAGTTTAGATATGTTGCAACACGAACTGCTAGAAGTTAATTAAGGCAATTAATAATATCTATAATAACCTAGTAACTAAAGCTAAAGAAAGAGATAGTAATAGTTAAGGTATATAGGGTTGCAGCTAGTTAGTTATTCTAGTAATAGTACCTAAGGAGAGCAAGGTGGCAAATATAGGTAGGCGCAAAAGAAAACGTGGTATAAAAGAAAAAAGTATAAAGTAAGTAAATAAGGCCCTAGTTAAAAAGATAAACCTTATATTAGTCTAAACTATTGCTAGCAAATAGGATTAGAAGTCTGTAAAGGCAGAGGTAACCCTCACAAATAAGTAGCAACGTTATTAGAATTTTGCAAGGAGCCTCCTAGGTGCAGGGGTTAATATTATGGCCTAGATAATATTAAATACAGAGGTGGTTAGGTCTAGAGAGGCCTTTCTAGATTAGCAGGCAATTATTATTAGGTAGAAGAGGCAGCATTATAAGGCAAAGAAGCAGTTTAAACAAGTAATAATAGCCTGCACAACCCTAGTAGCGCACGTATTCTAGATAGACAATTTAGGTCCTAATCTAATAAACTTATAACTTATCTACTCTTAGTAGGAGGGATATAATATAGTAGATAAAATAGGGCTTACTATACTATAGTAGGAGATATTCTAGTACTATCTTATAGACGTATAAAAGAGTAGGATTAAGAGCTTTATAGAGGAGATGCGGCAAAGATAGAAGCTAGATATCCTCTATAAGGAATATCTTTCTCTTAAGAAGATAATTTATAGCATAGCCTGTAGCATAGGTGTAAGGGGTGTAGGATATAGATCTATAGCAAAGGACTACCTCTTTAAGGTTATATACGCGTCTAATAATAGTTATATACCTAATAAGAGAGATAACCTAGAACTATACAAGCTATTTAGGGGTTTACTAGATTAGGGTAAGAAGTAGAATACTATAAAGAAACGCTTTAGTATAGTTAGGATCTTTAGGCTTCTTCTAAAGAGTATTAGAGCAAATATCTAGTTTAAACAGGTGACCTAGATATAAGTCACGCAGTAGTTAGAGATAGTAGTAGAGTGTAATAAGGATACAATATCCCTAGCGCAACGTATTAAGCTACTTTTTATAGTATTTATTAAGGAGCGTCTACTACTATAAGAGTTTCTCTTCTTAGAGCAGGTTAATTAGTATCTAAGGGAGCGACCACTACTAATGCTTAATAGGTATGTGTATATTAAGATAATTTACTCTAAAGCTAATAGTTATATAGTTACTAGGGCACCCCCCCTGTAATAAGGAGAGTAGAGGAGGTGCAAGTTAACAAAGACAAGGCCCTTAAATTAACTATTAAGGGGGCGTTTAGGGCTAAGACTGCCTTAGAGATAGGCACTACGTATAGTAGCATTACTATCCTATAGTTAAGCATGTAGATAGTAGTTATTATTAACACATATAATTAGTTATGCAAGTGCAGGTGTAGTAAGGTGTAGGAGGGGGACGTTTTAGCGAGGGTAACAGGGTGTATTTCACACGTAGCTACTAACCCTATTACCCTTAAGTAAACCCTCTGTCTATATTAAGACCTCTGTATTGCTCTATTAGTAATAGAAATAATTTTAATAAATGCTGCACCCTTAAATAATAGTCTATGTAAGAAGAATTCTTTACTAAAGGCAGGACTTTTATAAGGAAATAGGTGGTAGGGGTTATAGGAGACAGGTTTTAGGTCTAGGTTTGCAGGAAATAGGTTTTAGGTAGTAGGGGTTATAGGAAACAGGTTTTAGGTCTAGGTTTGCAGGAAACAGGTTTTAGGTGTAGGTTTGCAGGAAACAGGTTTTAGGTGTAGGTTTGTAGGAAACAGGTTTTAGGTGTAGGTTTGTAGGAAATAGGTTTTAGGTGTAGGTTTGCAGGAAACAGGTTTTAGGTCTAGGTTTGCAGGAAACAGGTTTTAGGCAGGGGTCGTAGGAAACAGGTTTTAGGTAGTAGGGGTCACAGGAAACAGGTTTTAGGTTTTAATTTTCCTCGCACGGTTATTTCCTGCAAGACGCTAGTAGCGCACAGTCCTCTTTGGAGTCATTTCCTAGCAGGAAACGACTTTCCTATAATATGTAGAAAGTAAGGTTTAGCATCCTTAGGGAATGTGTAATGTTTATCTAGAGGTAGTAATACTACTCTAATTAGGGTACTTCTCCTCTAATAGCAAGACTCTAGAATTATAACTTAAAAGTAGGGAATGTCTCTATATTATATATATATAGGTAGTTAAATATAGTCTAACTCTTAGCTATCTTATTTTCTATAATAAAGAAGGTTTAAAGAAGGGTAATTATATCTTTAGCTTTTTAGAACTAAAGACTTAAGGAGTTAGATAGGTAAAATAGCTCTAAGTATTCTCTTACTAGTCCTAAGTAGTGTCCCTAGACTAACGCTATCTATGCTCTAGAAGAGGGGTAGTAATTAGCGTTAATCTCTAGCTAATCCTAAATAGACGCTTGCTATTATCTAAAAGTAGGATTAGCACTATTACTAAGTATAGAGATATTTAGCATCTTTTTAGATTATCTATTAGCTTTTATAGTATATACTATAGGGTTTAATATAGAAGCTAAAGACTAGCTAGGTTAGGTAGTACCCTATATCTCTTTATAGAGAGAGGTGTTATATAGCTAATTAGTAAGTTACTTTACTTATTCCTCTAACCTCTTCTTTTTAGATAGGGTTAATATATATTTATCTTTAAGGGAGGTGTTACTTTAAGATTTCCTAGGACTATAAGGTACCTTAAGAGATAGATAGGAAGCAGGTCCTTCTAGGAGGGCATTATTAATCAAGTCTTCCTTATCTAATTTCTTTCTATTATTAAATAGGCTTTTAAAAGTAGCTAAACTAGATACTCTTCCTTTACCTTTATCTAATATTTTATAGTTAATAAGAATAATAAATCTTTTCTTTTTCTTTTAGGGGGTTTACTTATAGAAGGATATTAGCTTTACCTCTAATTCCTCTAGGCTTTTAGTAGTCTCTAGGTCTCTACCTTAACGCAATCTAACGCGATTTTTCTAAAGGTAATCTAGCACTCCCTATAGGTCTAGAAGTCTAAGCCTATAGGCTTTAGTTATTAGAAGTTCTAATAGCTATTCTAACTATAGAGTTATAGGGTTAGATAACTACTAGAACTAAATTAGTAGCTTAAAATAATAATAAATATAATATTCTTAAATACTATTACTAGCTAGGATAATATTCTTCTTATAATATAATAACTTAAGTAGGTAGGGTATCTAAAAGGTATCCTATATAACTTAAATGTATATAGGAGTGCGCGTCTATGTAGAAAAGAATAAGATTCCTACACCTATAGGTCTTGTATAAAAGGATAAGAAGAATATACCTATTCTAACTATAGGCGAGCTGCTCTCTATATATATTAGTAAGTCGGGCCTTTATTAGGCCTAACTTGGCATAGAATAATAGGTAGGCAATTCTGCCTTATTGTTACAGAGTCGTTTCCTAGCAGGAAACGACTTTCCTACAATATGTAGATATTATAGTAATAGATAAAGGTTTAGTAGTAGATTTAAATAATACTAGTTAATTTAATATTAAATAACTTAATACTATATATATTAATTCTTACGGGTATTTATACTACCTATAATCACGTAATCTATCTAGCTTAGGCCACTCTAGCCTATGCTTGGGTTATTAGGGTCGGTAGGGCCTTGTGTCCTAACAGCTATAAGCGCGTTATTAATAGGTGCTATAGTTATTAAGAAATTTGGTGTTAAAAATTTGGTGATTTTGGTGTTGGTGGGCGCTCGGTGGGGGTGGGCGCTCGGTGGTGGATCACGTTACTCATGCGCTCGGGTAGTTTGAGTATCATGTGATTTGCCACTGCTATATCCCAGGCCATATTGATGCTACAAGACAAGTAACGTGATCCTCAAACTAGCCGAGATAACTAGTACCACTCTTGACAGCGAGCCTACATTGTTAAATCAGCCTGTCGCTCTTGTAGAATAGTTCTCGCCATGAACCACCTTATTTCCGAGGTTGGCGCTGTGCAGCAATCACAATGTCCGGTCCATATTTCCAAGCGACGCAAAAGGCGGCATGTTGACCCCGAGACGCGCCACACATCTCCGTCCTATTCGGCTCCATCGAATTTATCAAACCCAACGTCACAATTGTCGGTCGCGCCCACACGGTTATCAAAACACGTTACGGAAGCGCTTAACAATACAAATCAGTTCGTGTCAGACGAGCGCGCATTGTTAATACAGCATTGGCTTAAGACGTGCCGAGTTGATCTGATGGCACCACCAACACCACGAAGCGCATCTGTGTCATCCAGTCGTGGAAGACGCTCCTCTAAGCATTCTACACGTGCATCCCGGACGCCCAGTCCTAGCAAGCGAATATCGCCGCAAACGTACCGTACACAGAACATGTCTTACGCTGGAGTCCTGATCGACGACCTGGATCAACTTCCTCAGGAGATCGAACGCAGAATGCAGCATATACTGGAAGCTGAATCCTTAGAGGACGTGATCGGTATAACAGATCACGAGTCGCAGCATGCGACCCATGTGAGAAGGTTTCTGGATCAGTCGCGTTATAACGCAAGAAGTTGTTCGCTCGAGGGGGACTGGAAAGCTAGTTTGTTCAGTCTTCTGGGAGATTTAGCGCAAGGAAACTTCCAATGCCATACATCAGAGAAGCGTGAGTTCAACGGCCATGCCTGGACCGCTTTTTGAAGTGCTGACTCTCCTCCAAGTCTGGAACACCGACCTCAAGCCCTCGCCGCCTGGCTTGGCCCAGCTCGACGATGAAAGTGGCGCGTCAACACCGCGCTTTCCACAGCCGCAATCCATGCTCCCCGACTTCGATTCACAATCAGGTTCTGGTTTCCCAGGGCCGGTGCCTTCTCTGCGACCATACACACCTTCTATCACTTATACTACCAACAGCGAAGCAGCCGACCCATTCTACATATCGACACCAAAGCCAGACATTGTGATAGGACTTGAAGACAGGGCTTTTGCGCGAACGCATCGAGTTCGGCTAGCCAAACACCAAAGCTCTGGATCGATTCTGAGCGACCCACATACGGCTGCCATGGGCTTGCGTTTTCCCTTTCTAATTGTAGAGACGAAGGGCCTGAGCCTAAATGGGGGTCTAGTGGCTGCGCAGAATCAAGCTGCTATTGGTGCGGCTTGTATGCTAAAGATACTGGAAGATCTTGAGAATCAGGCTGTATTGCCTACGGCACCCGCATCTCTAGCAGAAGCCCCACTCTGTTTCTCCATTACGACCGAAGGTCCAGTGCATGAGTTGTGGGTGCATTTTAAGCTTGGGGACGCGACTCATATGCACAATATCAGGACGTGGCGCATGACACACGAACGTCACGTGCGGGAGCTAGTGTGTTGCCTCGCTCGAATCTTGAAGTGGGCGAAAGACGACTTCATGGAGAAGATACGGGAGAAGCTAGATGCGCTACCGGGATAAATGGTTGTTACCAGCGTCTTGCTTCGACTATCAGTCGCGTTAATCTCTGAATTCTGGGCGGCCCTACGGCAGACGACATATATGGTACGCTTTTCTCCTTTGTAGTTCAGTAGTCTGCCCTCGTCAGTCTTAAAGCTCGGCCAACACCATCATATCTCCCCTTGCCTTCCATGTACATCTTCATCATCTCTCATCCTACTATACTGGCCGATCTGTTTCCCACCGCTTGCTTTCCCGCCCCACAATAACGGCCTCGTCTACCGCTCTCCCTGTTTACTGCTCTCCTGCGCACAGTCTAGCACCGTGTATGGCCTGTCTATATTGAAAACGCAACAGAAATCCTCCAGCCCGCTCTTCCGCTAAGCGGACGGATTATCCAAAGTGCTTACGGACGTCAATTGTGGTCAGCCTGAGCCAGCTAGTAGGAGGTTCTCAACTTGCTCCAGACGGCTACCAGGACAACTGCCTCGCAAGGAGACATGCCGTGAACCTTGCCTACGTAAATGCACTCAGATTGCATTATAGTTTCACAATTAGTAACACATAAATTTCTTACTGTTCTACCTAAAAAGGACCTAATCTATCTCCTGCGTGATTATGTTTATTTTATCTTCTTTAATTTAAGTAAATATCCTACACAAGCAACGTTACGTCAGTGTACCCCAATTGCTATAGAAACAACCCTAGTAATAGCGGACACAGCACAGATCTGCAACACTTTGACAACGCAATTTTGCAAACGCTAACTAAAATAGAAAGATACCACTCAAAACGAACAACGTTTAGTGTCTCTAAAAGTCGCGTATGAAGTTACAAAAGGATTGGCAAAGACACTTTAGCCTACCTCATGGGTGTCTTTCAATGCTACCGTCATGCTTATTCGACAGGTGCTTGGAGTAGTGGCAAGTTGACTATCCTCTTAAGAATGCATCAGGACAGGAACTATAGAGTAGGCGCTAATAATGACATACATGAAAGTCAATACAAGACGTTATTGGACCATGCCGCGGCATTGGAGCAGTTAAGCGAGTTTGTCTTCCTATACCGTAATGTCGGAGTTTGCGACGAGCACTCTGATCATAGATGAAATTTGTTCCTTGATCTATTCATTCAGAAATTTTCTTAATTCGTCCTAGTTGCTCCAGTCCCCTGATAGATAGTGTTGGACCAGTTTAGATGGGATAAATCATTTGCGGGTATGGCAGTCCATGCAACACCAAAATCACCAAATTTTCAACACCAAATTTCTTAACAACCATGGCACCTATTAACGACGCGCTTACAGCAATTAAATCCTTAACTCTTAGAGAAGATTTTACATACTTAGAAATAGTAGAAAAGTATAGTTACTTGTAGTTAACCTTATCTAGACGCCACTAGAAAATTTAGTAGGCGCGCACTACTACTCTACTAAATAGTTAAATACTTAATACCACGCAAGAAAGCAAGCTTATAGAGTATATTAAAGAGCTTTATAGGTAAGGATTACCCCCTATATAGACTATTATTTAAAATTTTATAACTAAAATAATAGGGAATCTAGTAGGCAAAAATTAAGTGTAGCGCTTTATTAACTACTATAATATTAATCTTATCTCCTATTAGGCTACTAGGCTTAATTATAACCGCTTTAAAGCTAATTCTACCTTTAAGTATAGCTTATACTTTAAGCTTTTATACTAAAAAATAGAGTAATATAATATTAAGAGTTAGTATATCTATAATATAGATAAGAAGGGTTTTCTTATTAAAGTACTATTAAAAACTAAATATATATTTAATAAGAGCGCCTATAAGCAGAGAAAGATTAGAGCTATACTCTAGGATAGTAATAGGGAGTAGATTACTACTATAGCTTGCATATGCGCTAATAGTACTGCTCTTACCCCTACCCTTATTTATTAGTCCTAATCTAGAGCTGTTGCAGGAGGGATATTAACCGGATCACGGAGCATCTTGATCCGATCAATCCCGATCAATACCCCTGTATGACCCACTATCTGATCGACTGCCAGCTCACTGCCAAGCGCCCAACAAAAAGCAGGAGCTCTGGTAAGGAAGGTTTACCAATTATTCACCTTCTAGTAAGGGTAGCTAAAGCTCTATATATATGAGTCCGATCGTAGTAGATACAATCCAATAATCTATCTCCTAAATCATTCCTAACCTTAGTAATCTAATTTTCTATAGTTATAAGCCTGGTTCGCGCTTTACCTTATTAAAGATCGTCCTATCCATTTAAGCGTATTGTTTGACTTGGACACTAAGCTAGCAAAGCTTCACTCTTTCTTTATACCATTTCTTAAGCAGAAGCTTACTTATTACTCTTCCACCATAAGCGACCAAATCCTAAAGGGGGATATCCTACTCACTAGATTAACTAACTGGCCCACCTGGTACATTCAATTCAGATACCATGCCCTAACTAAAGGGATCTAGGCAGAGGTAGACCCTAAGGCTCTAGATGCTAAAAACCACTTTAAGAATAAACCTATTAAGCCTAACATGCTAACAAATATCGCGCTATCTAACACAACAAGCGAGCAGTACAAGCTCCAAATAGCTTAGTACTAAGCCTGCTTATTAGATTAGGCATCAAAGTTATTAGCAATCTAGAACCTCTTCACATGGGTTAACAACACAGTGGATTAAGGGATCCTTACCCTAGCCTATATAGAGCTTGTTAATTAAGGAAGAGTAACCCTCTAAGCACTTATCTAAGTGCTCTGCAACAACCTAGCGCTAACTAATTTAAGCGCTGCAACACTGGCGAGATTATAGTACAAAGCTTATCTTGCTAAAGCAAAGATAAGCAGTTAAGACGCTGATTGCTGGCAAAAGGAGTGGACGATCCTATATACGCGAGCTAAGGTATACAACGTTCCTAATGTTAAAGGATAGCTCGCAGTACAGGATTATCTTAAAGCTCTATCTACTAGGATCTTACTAGATTAGGGTTAAACCATATTTTAAAGGATTATTAAAAAGTTAGTAATAGGAGAGCTAACATACAACCTCCTGCAGGTTGCTAAGATCTATTTATCACTTCTCTAAGAAAACGACATGAGATCAAGCTCTAGGGGTCCTGGAGTATTTGCAATAATAGGAGCTCTACCTTCTAATTAACTAAAGAAGGAGTCTTTATGCCTATGCAGTAGATCTTACCTATAGAAACCTCCTAAATGCAAAAACGTTATTGAAGCTTGGACTAATACAGGTAACATAGCTCACTACTACTTAACGATTAGAGATTAAGAAAAGGATTAATAGGAATCAAAAATTCAAAGAGTTAAGGAAAGCTCTAATTAAGTCCCATCCTATCAATTAAGATTATGGTGGTGAGGCAAGCACGATCACCTATCTAGGTAGTATCTAGGCGGCACTGATTAACCCTATGTTAATAGCGGAGAAAACGAATAGGATCTATTTAACTATAGACTTTAAAGCTTACGCTCTATTAAAGAGCACTATCTTTAACAATAGAGGTGCAGTGCACCTAGTTAATAATATAAGCTACCTAGAAGAAAGCTTGTTTAGATTAGTTAAATATAAGACAGTTAAAGCAGGAACTTAAGCTTTTCTAATCTTAGGCAGAGGGACTAGAGTGATCCCTAATGCTCTTAATAGACCAAGAGGTCTAAAAACAGAAGATTTGGTGCTCACCGACGTGGTGTTAGTAGAAGGTTTTCATGTGAATATTATATTAGAAGCTTAATTACTTAAAGCAGGAGTTTGGTTCCTTAGGCTAGATGCCACCTTACAGTTTAGATTATTAGAGAAGAGCGTTATATTAGCTAAGTTACTGCGCAAGTTTAACTTAACTTTCCTAGAATACAAGCCCTCTACCCCTTACTAAATAATCCAAAGCATAGTGCCTAAACAACACTAACGATCCTAGATAACTTACCTAAGACACGATAGTAAGGAGCTTTAGCACCAATAATTAGGCCATTTAGGACCTAAGGCGCTTAAAGCTCTAGTTAAGTTAGCAATAAACATTAGGATTAAAGGAACTCCTAGGAGCAAATGCGAGCACTGCGCTATTACACATGCCTAATAGGTTATATTAAGACAACCAAGGGAAAGATCACCACGTCCATACTACTAGGTATTATGGGATCTATTTGATATGCTAACAGGTATGGCTCACGAGCAATGGATCTTGGTATTAAAGTGCGATAACTTAGGAAAGCTTTATACCTATCTACTGCAAGCCAAAAACCTTAATAAGATTATGTAGGTGTTTAAAAATTTTAAGAGCTTAATACTTAACTAATATAAGCTTAGCATAGTTAAGATTATGCAAGATAATAACGTTGCAACGCTCCCTTAGCGTGGCGAATCTCGCTTTTAGATCTGGGTAGCTAATAATAGTATTAAAATTGAGAGCTTACCCGTATATACCTATAAACCTAATAGAGGAGTAGAAAGAGCAGGGCAAGAGATTATAACAAAATCGATCAAAATAAGGATTAGTGCTAACCTACTAACAAAGCTCTGGCCTAAAATTGTTAAAGCAGTAACTTAGCTCTACAATATAAGCCTGTCTTATGCTCACGATATAATATTACCTAACGAAGTGCTAGATTGTTGGTTTACTAGATACTTTAGGTGGTGGCAACCAGAGCAGATAAGGGAGGCAACTGCTAATCTCTGCCCTGATTGGAGCGGAATATACGCCTATGGCTGTCGAGCTTACCCCCTTAACTAAGATTAAGCAGCTAGGCGTCACAAGAGGGTTTTTAAGGTGAACCCTTAGGGTTATATTAGATATCTAGTAGGATACAGAGCATCTAACATATACAGGATATAGATCCCCTTGCTTGATTAGATTATTACAACGCGGAACGTTACCTTTAATAAGGATCTTTTCTACAAAGAGAAAGATCTAGAGTAGCTTTAATAGTTAGAAGCTTAAAAGATAGTTAATATTATTAGCAAAGATAAGATCTGCGATGCAGGAGAAGCGTATAAAGAGCTTAATATCTTTGATTAGCTTTATATTGCGGCAGAGCAACATAAGGAGTCTAGTGAGCAAGGAGGACTAAACCTAGCGCAGGAGCTAGGGGGTGGGGTAGAGCTAGAGGAGGTAGATAATTAGGCTGGCTAGCCTAGTAATTTATAACCCCCTAAGCAGACACCTCTAGCGTGGGTACTAAGCACGGCTAGCTTGGCACAAAGGATCTATACAAAGTCCCCTAAGCTAATAGGGCTCTAAACTCCTGAACTAACACTAGAACCAAACTTTGGTACAGGATACGAAGGATCTATGCAGGTTATGGATTAGGGTCTTACTACCTAAGATAGTAGTAATCTAACTTACTTTGACGCCACGATAGGTAGCTCCTAGGAAAGACCTAGAGGGGAGAGTGCTATTAATAGGTCACTCTATAAGAGCACGGAGATGGGTAAGGGCACCCTATCTAGTTCTTATAGGGGTGGTAAGTAGAGCTCCTGCCCACCCGCTTTAGGACTAGATTCTGTATCTCCTGCAGATCCCTTACAAGCGGCACCTAGAGCTCCTAGAAAAAGCAGAAAACTACGAGTTAAAGGACTGCCACTAACGCGTGTTAGTAAGCAAGCTTAGGGATAGGACCCTAATAAACCACCAGGAGGCTCTATAAGTGCGGGGATATACATAGTGATAGATCCATTAGATATGGATCTAATTAGAAATCCCTTGCACGATCTTTTGGTACATCCTAAACCAAACGCTATAATCTACGCTGTGATCGCAGCAGCGATAGGGAGCAAATCCCCCAAAAACCCTAAAAGAAATACGCACTGGGACGCCCTACAAAAAGAGCCAAAATAATAGAAGGATCTCTATAACCACCAAATAGGACAGCAATTTAGAGACGCAGCATATAAAGAAATCAATACTCTGCTAAAAGCTAGTACCTAGGAGGAGATTAATAGGCCAAATACAGGAGAGCGTCTACTCCTACTTAAATAGGTGTTTACATACAAGCTTAATTAGGATGGTTACCTAATTAAGTGTAAAGCAAGGATAGTAGTAAGAGGAGATCTATAGCTTACTGACTTAATTTATTCAACCTACGCAGCTACCCTAGCAGCTTGAACCTTTAGGACTGCAATAGCTATTAGAGCTAAGTTTGACCTTAAGATATATTAATATAACGTTGTTAGAGCTTTCCTTAACGCCTTAAGAGATTAACACCCTACAGTTATCTGCGAGCTACCTAAAGGATATTAAATACCTAGGAAGTGCGTTAAGCTTAAACGAGCTCTATATAGACTGAAAGACTTACTATTATTATGGTATAATAAGCTCTTAACTACACTCTGAGAAAATAAGCTTATTGCTTCTAAAGAGGAGCTATGCCTGTTCTTTAACAGAGATCGCAGTATCTTGTTAATATTCTATGTGGACGATATCCTATCGCTCTATTACTAAAACTACGCAAGCTAAGCTTACAGAGTTATCTAAGCTCTAAAGCAAAGATATAATATAGAGGAAAAGGGACCTATAAGCTGGTTTCTAGGGGTAAGAGTGATCTGGGATAGAAAGAGACAGACAATAACGCTTATTTATAATGAATACATTAACAAGATTGCAAAGAAATTTAATCTAGCAGAGATAGGAAAATTCCCTACTACACTACTATTAAGTGAAGACATTAAAAAGAGCATAGGAGAAGCCACCAAAAAAGAGATTAAGGACTATTAGGAGCGCGTTGGATTAATCCTTTACACCTTAATTATAGTGCGCCCTAATATTGCCTATGCAGCCTCCTAGCTCTCCTAATACCTTACTAACCTATCTAAACAACACTTTGATGCGGTTAATTAAGTAATCGTCTATCTATACTAAACTTAATACCAATTAATCTAATATAGGAATAGGGATCCTAATAAGCTTATAATATGTAGTGATGCGTTATTTGCTAATAATATTAATACTTAGCGATCATTATATAGATACCTGATCACGCTCTTTAGAGGACCTATTATTTGGAAGGCAGCTTAACAAGCAACTGTTACTACTTTGACTACTAAGGCAGAGCTCCTTGCGCTTAAGCAAGTGAGTAAAGAAGCAATAGCGTTAAAACGCTTTTTAACTAAAATACATCTCACTTTAGATACTACCTAGATGATTAATTGTAATAATTAATAAACTATTAGGTTAGTAGTAGGCAACAACGAAAGGATCACCACTAAGCTGCGCTATGTGGATATTTAAAACATGTGGCTTAGGCAAGAATATGTAAAGGGATCTTTCTATATTGCCTACCTACCTACTAGTAATATGCTAGCTAATAGGCTTACTAAAAATCTAACCGCATAACAATTTATAAGGTTTAGGGAGCACCTAAAGTTACACGATAGTAGAGCACAGATTATATAATATTAATTAAAGTAAGGTAGTATACAAGATCTATTAATATATAATACAAGAATAACTAACTATAGCCTACCTCTCTATTATTAACTAGGCAGCTTCCCTAAGGAGCTCTATCACGCGCGCGAAGCGTGCCTTAGAGTCTATAGGGAGCCGCCTAGGTTGCTCTATCCTAGGATCTATAGGGGGAACCTTAGAGGAGCTAGAGTCCTTATCTTCTAATAAGGAGCTCTAGGCGCCCTTAGCTGCTGAAGCAGCCTTGCGCGCAAGCTTGGCGGCAGCAGTAGCGGCTTTTACTAGCTCCTGCTACTTAGCCTCGCTCTCCTTAAGGAGCACTAAGACCCTCCGCTTCTTATTCTTAAGAAGGTCTTAGCTCTTACCTGCCTGCTTCCTTGCTAGGAAAGACAGCGCAGAATGTTAGGCAAGCTTAGGGCTATTAGTTTATTAGTATAAGATCTTGCTAAGCGTTATAAAGGAAAAATTCTTGTATAGATTATATATATTAGGATATAGCTATGCCTAGAGGAGCACTACTAGCACTAAGTCCCCCCTACTAGAAGAGTTATAGCACTTACTATTAGACTTGTTAAAGAGCGCTAAGCGCAGACAATTTAGACAAGTTTTAGCACGACGAATGCTAGGCTCTCCGCAGCAGGAGGATCTTGGGGTCTCCTTAGGAGCTAGAGAGGGAGCAGGAGCGGGGACAGGGGATAGGGTCTAGGGAGGAGCGGGAGCTAGAGTTAGAGCTAGAGTAGTAGGAGCTAGAGCAGGAGCGCCCTTCCTTAGCTTCGCGATCTTTACCGCAGTAGCAGCAGCCGCGCGCTTAGCTACTGCACACTCTGCGATAGCCTTACGCTTAGCAGTAGCGCGCTCTTCTTTAGTAGCAGCAGCTTTAGTAACTACAGCTTTAGCTGCGCGGGAGGCAATAAGGGCAGCGCAGGTAGAGCGAGCGTAAGCAGCAGTTTTTAACTTTAACTAAGATATAGGTTAGTAGGGATATAGGCATGGTTTAGATCTTTAGGGTTGCACGATCTTATAATATAGGCTATAGTAAAGATTATAGTTAGGTAGATAGAGTTACAGAGCTAAGTCTAGGTAATATCTACGCGTGCGAGCGCAGGCTAAATAAGGAAGGCGCGCTAGTTAGTATCTAAAGGGTAAGCTAATTTGACCCTTTAGATATACGACGCTCTGATTAGCTACACCACCTACTAACCATAAGCGCAACCATAATAACAAAAGATCTACCTATATCTAGGGGGTGTGTTGCAGGAGGGATATTAACTAGATCATAGAGCATCTTGATCTGATTAATCCTGATTAATACCCCTGTATGACCTACTATCTAATTAACTGCTAGCTTACTGCTAAGCGCCTAACAAAAAGCAGGAGCTCTAGTAAGGAAGGTTTACTAATTATTTACCTTCTAGTAAGGGTAGCTAAAGCTCTATATATATGAGTCCGATCGTAGTAGATACAATCTAATGATCTATCTCCTAAATTATTCCTGACCTTAGTGATCCAATTTTCCACAAGAGCTCTATAGGATACCTAGTTATAAGATTTTAACCTATTATAATACTAAGCTTTCTTTATAGGATTACTAAGTAGGTAGACAAGCCACACCCTAGGGGTATCCTAGCTTAAGGAGGTGTTTAATCGCAAGATAAAAGCTAAAGCTTATACTTTATACTAGCTCCTTATCCTTAATAGCTATAGATCTTATATAATAATAAAGTTTATTAAGTACTATAATAAATATAAGATCCTACTTATAATATATCCCCCTTATAGCACTTACACCCTTTAGCCACTTAATATTATAGTATTTGCTCCCTTTGTAGCTTTATATAAAGCTTAACTATCTAGTTTTCTAGATAGCTCCTAAGGGCTTACAAGTATTACTAAGAGGGATTTCTACTAGTTATTTAATACTACATAGAGCAATACCTTTAAGGAAAAGCTAATATTAATAGCTTTTAAAGTAACAGGTATCTTACTACTTAACCCTAATATTATCCTTTTAAGGTTTAAAGCACCTATAAATAATAGTAACTAGCCTTCTTTAAGTAATAGTATAACCTTAATATTAAGTGCAGGTAATTAGAGAAAGATAGAGTAGTTACTCTATAATACTATAATTAATATCTATAATAAATAGTTAAAGAAGCTTAGCTAGATAATCCACACTATATTAGTAAGAAATACTCTACTTAACTATAAAAATAAACACCTAAGGGCTACCCTAGCTAATAAGAAGAAGTGTAGGAAGTGTAGTAAACCTCTATTATTACCCCCTAATAATAATTATAGTAGTAGTGCCTAATTTATTTTACTATTAAAGGTAGAGCAAGTGTTTAAGCTCTAGGAGTAAAAGAACCTTAAAGAACAGGAGCTATAATACTAAAAAAGCAAGGTAATTAAGCTTTATAAGTAATAGAAGCTTGCTAAAGCTTAACTTATAAAGGAGCGTTACCTAAATTAAGTAATTACTAAGAAAGAGCAGAAGGAGAAAGCTACCTAAAAAGCTACTACACGTAATAAGTAGAAAACTACTAAGCAACTAGAAAAGTAACTCTAAAATAATATTAAAACGTCCTAAATAGGTAAGAGGTAAATCCTTAAGCCTCCTACTATTATACTAGCTAAGGTGGTTAATAAGGAGCTAGTAGAAGAGGATATAGTAGTAGAGGCAACTTTACAGCGTGGGCGCCTAATCAGACCCCCTAAAAAGCTGCTTACATAATCTAAAATATTTAATCTACTCTAATAGATCTAATAATCGCGACTCTAAGAAATCTCGTAATAATAGCTATTGTGGGTGGCGCAATATCCTCATTTAGTGGGTGGTGGATTTTGGTGTTGGTGGGCGCTCGGTGGGGGTGGGCGCTCGGTGGTGGATCACGTTAACCTGTTTGGATGATCGAGCAACAAAACGTGAATCTCCCTGCCTGAAATAATGACGTTATCGCAACACCACAACATACACTTCACATCAACAGGCTAACTTGCCTAAGGATGCTAGATCACAACATTTACAATCCAGAATGAATCCAGATCCAGGAATCTTGAAGCTCCTCGGCGTAGATGCTGATGAAACGAGCATATCTCCGTCTGGCAGAGGAGGCTGCAGCTCCGCTACAACATCGGAGATGTATCACGGCTCGACAATGGCATCTAAAAGACGTTTTTCATGAAATCAGGAACTGGCAAAGAAGCAGAGATCAAGTTTAAAGGTTTTTGGGTCCTTTCGAGGCTTTAGAGGCTCGAGACAAGCTAATACCCTGACTGTAAGGTGAGCACGCATCACTCCAAGCCCTTCACAATGTCGTGCCATCGATTTGTCCACGATCCTTTGGCCATGTTCGCTTTGAGATGTAGCCTAGTGTATCCTTTCTGGCCATTGAATTCCTCCACCTCACATCACGTTCGACTTCAAAGTCAAGGACGGCGAAATCGCTCGCAACCAAGCTCGCAAAACTGCACACGACGCCTGCGCCTGTCCCTGTGGGTTATGACAAGCCCGCATTCGTCTTCCTGGTGACCACATTTTGCGGGGATACACCACAGCGCGATACATTCAAGGAGAGTTGGGTGGACTTTTACGCTAAGAACCTGCTCATGTTCATATTGGGGAGAGCTGAGACGAAACACGGCAAGGACAAGGACCTCCGCACGCTCGTTGAGAATACAGCATACAAAATAGCTCCGCAAATCATTGGTGATATGCATCTTAATAGTGGCGACGGCGTTGCTCCAGTCGTTGTGCACGGCGACCTCTGGAGTGGCAATGCCGGTACTAGGGTAATTGGCAATATCAAAGGTGAGCCAGAAGACGTCACATATGACCCTTCAGCGTGCTATGCGCACAGCGAGTACGACCTCGGCGCTATGAAGATGTTTGGCGGTTTCAATGCCAGTTTTATAAAGGAGTATCATGAGCTGTGCCCTAGGACCGAGTCAGTACACGAGTATGAGGATCGAGTCAGCTTATACGAACTATACCATCATCGCAACCACTACGCCATGTTTGGGGGCGATATCGCAGTGGCTCTGTAAGCATCATGAAAGAAATAATAGCAAAGTGTGGACCAGATGTATATATTTGTTAGAAAGGTAAGGACTGTGAAATTATATATCAAAACCCCACATGATACATGACAAAATATTCAACTCTGTAAAGTCGCCGTGCTCTGTCTTGATCGAACCCGGTCACGGCTCATAATAGGAGCTCAAGAGAGGCCAGCAACTTGGATTGCAAAGCTTGCAGCGATGTTTGCTGAACTGCCATAGCTGATGTGACTTCCAGTGGCACCTCCATCCCCTCCACCACCGCAGATCATATCGGAAGTACCACAGAATTGCTTAACTTTATTTGCTGGCATATCACCAACTGGCGAACGCTTCAATGGGTCACCGAAGAGGACCGCACCAGCAACCTTAGACGTAGAGAGCCCGTTCCCGAAGGCATTGTGCACCACCATGCTGCCTTGACTGTATCCAGAGACGATAATCTTGGTGTCTGGACACTGAGAAAGAGCTGTTTGGACGAGGCTTGCCATGATTTTGCCACCATCTGCGCCTTGGTTGATGTTGCCCTAGATGAATCAGCAGACATTCAGAAGCTTTCACAAATCTGTATTGTACTTACAGCAGCAGAGGCAGGATAGTCGACACCCTGAACCATCACGCGGTTGGCTCCTAGTGCTGACCTAATGGCCTTGAACATGGGCGGTCCAGACAAAGTGCCAACATTACCCAGCTCCCCTGTCCCACGAGCAAAGATAATGGTCATGTCAGTGCAGCAGCCCTTGTTCTGGAGCCCATTCTCAGTCGCTCCTCCACCAGCCGCAGGCGTGCACTCTGATCTACCGTCCTCAGCTGCGCCAGAAGGGGGGGCTGTTGCATTGGGACTTGTTGGGAGCGCAGGCGTCTGTCCCGAGCTAGAGCCAGATCCAGATTCTGGTCCAGGGTCAGGGCCAGATCCAATGTCAGAGCCAGAACCAAGCCCTGGGAGACCACCAGCAGGTCCAAGCCATGGGATACCACCACCAGATCCAAGCCCTGGACCACTACCACCAGGACTGAGGCCCGGAAGGCCTCCGCTAGCACCACCGAGCCCTGGAATGCTGAATTGAGGGCGAGGGATCGCGCTGGAAAGACCCACAAGAGCAATGAGAGGGACAGTAGTGTACTTCATGATGACTGGCAAAGAAGCACGTATCTAGTGGAATGCAGAACACGTTGAAGCGAAAGTATGTGCACTGCACGAAAGTGAAAGTAATGGGGGAAGAAAAGAACGAGAGACCAAGATGGCTGGAGTGATGTTAATGTCTATTTCATTCTGCTAGAGACGGTCAGTTCTTATATACACAACGGAGAGCTTTCAATCTTCTGCTCATCTAAGCCTTGGATCTTCAGGATTAACGCCCCAGGTATTCATTGACTTGTTTTGAAACGAGACTATGTCATTCTGCTACTCCCTATATGAGCGAGCATCCAGGTCCATGGCGTGGTGATACGAATCGGCGTTGCTTTTGCACTCATCGGCATCGGATAGTGGAAGCGCTTGGCATGGCCTCCATGGACGGCATTGCTTGCATGACTCAAAAACACTTCAATTACACTGAGGAGCAAGCTCAAAGGATCTGCATGAGGTGTCGATCAGTAGGGATATCGTCAATAACAGCCATAAGGCCCAAGGCCTGCGGACCGAACCCAGTTGAACATGCGATGGCCCTTGGCTGCAGACAAGTGGGTCGTTTCACGATGCTCCTAGTGCAACATCACTGTTGAATCACTAATGGCAAATAAACTTTCACTCCCGCAACTGCACCAATCGTTTCAATTCCCATCCTCCAGTTACCGAGACTAGTCATTGCTTGCTCCTCAACGTTCGGCAATCTTATTTCATCACACATGTCACCCCTGCAGCCTAGTGTATCACTACCTACAACTCGCGAGAATGGATGACGGCCTCCACCTCCTTGTGTGCATCGTATCCGTACAGCCACGGCTGCACCTCTGGACATGTCCAGCGACTTGGGAAGGCGCCACGCAACTCTTGGCCAAGCTGCCGTAACATCAATGCATCTCGCCTCTCCTGATCTGGCCCGTCGCGCATGTGAAAGTCTTTCCTTTGCTTGAAAGTCTCTCGCACAATGTCCTCGCCCCGTGACTTGCGCAGTTGCTGAAAGAGTTGCAGATTTTCGGCCAATTGCACTTTTGACCCCAGGGCCTCTGGTCCAAGTAAAAGGCCTAGAACGGCACCGTCTTCAATGGATGAGTTTGCGCCCTGAGCCAGGTACGGTAGCATCGGGTGGCATGAGTCGCCGATCAGCACGAGGTTGTTCTGTGGGTTGATCCACGACACCAGTTCCTTCCGGTGCATCAATTTCCATTTATCAACCCTGTTCACGCAGCCAAGGAACTGGGTTAACCTAATGCGAGTTGAGCATACGAGTGACATGAGGAAAAAGGTGAGTATACGCACACTGGGTCCCATCCCTCAAATAGCTTCTTCATCTCCTGCGTATCGCCTTGTGTTCTTGCCACCCCTTCTTCAAGATCGTCTGGCACGAGCAGGACTATGTTGTACATGTTTCCGCCTCGCATACTGTAGGCGACCACGTGCGCGTCTGGACCGGCCCAGAATCGGCAGGCGGGTGTTTGAACCATTTCTCGCAGCTTGTCGTCTTCGATCTGGTTGATGTCGAGCACGATGCGGTATGCGAGATCGCCTGTGGGCAACGGGGGGTCATTTCGATCCAGCAATGTGGAGCGACAGGTTGACCAGAGGCCATCTGCACCCACAACGAGATCTGCGACATACGTCTTTCCTTCAGTTGTTGTGACCTGAGCTTTGCTTCCAGAAGCGTCTCCAAAGTCGATATGTGAGACTTTTGCGTTTAGCTCGACTGTTATACCGAGTTCTTTTGCCCGTCTAGCCAGCGCTTGCTGAAGATCCACTCGATGACAGTCGGAAAATGGAGCACTGTACTTCTTTCGGATATTGCTGCCAAAATCCTTCTCTTCAGCCAGTGTCTTTCCTTTATAGTTGTACACGCTCAGTGTGTTTGGCTCGCACACTCGATCACGGAGCATATCATAGACCCTCCATTGTTGAAGAAGCCGTGTGGCATTTGGTGTGAGTTGGAGGCCAGCGCCAATCTATTTGGAACGTCCATCAGATCTGAGATGTGTAGCCTGTCCACAAGAATCTCGACATACCTCGGTAAGTGCCTTTGCTGCCTCAAGCACTCTAATTGAGTGTCCAGAGAGCGCACACTGTATGGACGCAGCAAGTCCCGACAGCCCAGCGCCCACAATCAAAATATCCAGTTGGTTCGACATGTCAATTTCTCCATTCACACTTTCATTGAGTATGAAGCACAGTGGTGGTGTTGGCTAAGACTTGCTTGAATACACTCCAACTTGCTGCGACACGTGACCCCATTGTAGCCAGTACCTATGCCTACCGGTCGCAGTTCTACAGCCGAGCCAGTGGTCCTCCAGCAGCCAGGCGCGTTCATCCCGCCTCCGCTCTTCGCGACTGAGTGGGCTAACGTGGTTTCCGTTCTTCCATAGTACCGGTAGCCTACCGAAATGCGGGGAAGGTTTTGCAGAGGTGTCGGATGTTCCCCCCTCTACCCGATGGCTGACGCAGTTTGGAAATCATATGGAACCAAGAACTTTTGTTTATCACCGATCAGCACATCATCAATATCCTACAATGGAAAAAATCATTCTTACCAGCCTCAATTATTTTTTGGTATCGCGCAAGTCAATTGTCACGTGAGGCATCCCCAGCAAACCTTCCCCAAAGGCAGAGTTGTCAACAATCAAGCCAATCAAGCTGGGTACCCTAGCTTGGATTAGCTTAACCTATTAGCTAAAAAAGACAGCTTAGCTTAGCTTAATAAGGTAAAATTAGGCAGCTTAATTAGCTTAATTAATATGCTTAATAGTTATAGTATTTTTAAGGCTATATATATAGGTAGTATTAACTATTCTTAGTATTAAGTTTTAGAATTACTACTAGAATTAATATTAATCCTAATATCCCATATACCTATACTATATAACGCCTCTATCTTATTATTAGTTATAGAGTTTCTATTATTAAGTTTATTATAACTTAAACTAGCTCTATACTACTATTATACATGCTATACTACTACTAGTGTGCCGTGGCATGGGATGTATAGGAGAAAAACAAGGCTTAGCCTAAAAGGTTAGGCGGGTTAAATAGTATAAAGGTATGAAGGATTAGAGGATAGAATAGGACAACGCTAGGAGACTTTACTTAAACTTAACAATCTTAACTATTCTCTTATAATCCTGCATTAAATTTATATCCTCTACTATAGGATCTCTACTATTAAACCTTGCCCCTCCTACTTCTCCTTATTTAAATAGGTTACTCTCCCTATTAGTTTAAATGTGAAGGACTTAGGCTTATGCCTAAGCCTAGGTCTAACACAAGATGGACTAAGTCTAACACTACTACTAAGCGAACACACTAGACACCTATAAAAAGGCGTAGAGGGCTTATCTCTCCTTTAAGATACTAAATACTATTATTAACACTTATTATATTCTCCCTTAAGGCTAGTCTATAATATTTTAGTATCTTCTTCTAAATATACTATAATAGTAATAAGAGATAGACACGCTAGATATTTAGAATAACTAGGTGCAACCTAATATAGTAGAAAGGCTAATATAATAGGTCTATAGATTAATAGAATAATAGGCTTAAGACTCTGCTATAATAGCTATACTACGTTAATAGAACAAGGAAATACGTAATTAGATTCTATCCTAACCCTCCTCTAAGCCTGCTAGGTTTAATAATATGCTGCCTCTACCCTCTCCTACCTTATATTATAAACCCTTCCTAGTTAGCTTGCTATATAATAGCACTAAGGTAAACTTTTCCTCCTAGTAAATAACTATAGAATTTAAACTGCATACAGACAAGGTCTTTATTAGGGATAAGGAGGCAAGGTTTATATATATTTAGTCCTAGTTATTGCCTATAGTCTAGCGCGCTATAGCACTATACTTTAAGGATAGGGCACGCAAGCGTTAGGATATAAGCAGGTTTCTTAACTACCTAGCGTTCTATTATATTAACTATTACAGGCAGGAGCGCGCCTAAGTTATATTAGAACACTTATATTATAGCTAAAATTAGCCTTTTATAGAGTTCTTTATAAATTTTATATAGCTTTTTATATAGTTAGGAGGTTTATACTAGGATAATAAATAGAAGCTTTTATAACTTTAGTAATCTCTTAATAGTTATATACGCTTAGTTTCTCTTAATAGGGGAGTCTTTAGGATAAACTACAACGTAGCTATAGAGGAATATAAGATAATTATAGTAGATATTAAAATAGCCTCTCTAGAACTAGGCTTTCTTTAGGCTAGTAAGTCTAAGGAACCCTAGTAGAAGTCTAACTTAGATTAGGACGGTGATACAAATATAGTAGAAGTAGCAGCCTTATTAAGTGCACCTACTAAACTACTAATATTACACCCTAACTAGATCCTATAGGACCTATTTAATATATAGAAACTAGCAAGGGTCTACACCTAGTGTAGATAGGGTGGTTATTTTATGCGTGTATACCCTAATACCCTATTACTGTAACTAGTAGGTGTTAAGATAGTTGCAGTATTAGCAAGTGGCCCTAATTTAGGAAACTAGCTACCCCTAACTTTAGGCTAAGTTAGGGGTATAAGGAGGATACTATAATAGAGGAATTATTAATAGTAGAGGCTATTAAGTGTCCCCTAGATATTAAGGCTAGGTTAAATAATCCTCCTTTCTTTATTCCCCTCCTTCTAGGTAGAGTAGAGAACGTGTAAGTAATAGTTAATTTAGGGTGCTAGTATTTTAGTGCAGTTAAGGAAAAGTTAGCAAGATAGATTAGTAGGAACTTTATTAACATTCCCCTATAACCCTTATAATATACCTAGAGAATTGCTAAGGGTATAAGAATTTTATAGTTAGTAGTATTAGACTATAATTTAGATAGTTAGTAGTCTTAGCTTTTAGCTTATATAGTACCTAGTCTCTCCTATTAACTAATACTAGGCAGACTATAGCTATATAGAGAGGGCGTTATTATAGATATTCTATAAGGCGAATTAATAATTAGGAAGGTAGGAAATATAGTAGTATAAGAGAGCAGGAGACGCCTATATCCTACCTATATCTCTACTATCTTAGGTTTAGTTATAGTAGGGTTACTAAATTAAGGATCCTAATAGGAAGATATATAGGTATAAATTTTTGCAATAAATATACTAGATATATTATAAGTAATATATAACTTACGCCTAATAAAATATCTAGGAAGTGTTAATAAGGGAGGTCCTAATAATATACACACTATTTATATTACTAGTAATATAGTTCCCTATAAACCTAAGTATAAAACTAGAAAGATAAAGTTACTACTAGAACTATAAGAGTTTAAGGACCTGTTTAACAAAGAGTTAGCAAGTAGTTTGCTACCTTATTAAGGTAGTATAGATTACTATATTTAGTTAATAACTCTCCTAGATAGAACCTAGCCTAACCCCCTATAGGGTCCCCTGTACCCTATATTGCGTGACTAATTACTAGAACTAAGAATATAACTTACTAGATTAATAGATAAGGGCTAGATCTAAGCAAGCTCTTCTATAGCTAGAGCTCTAGTGTTACTAGTAAAGAAGCTATTAGGCAGTTAGCGCTTTTATATAGATTACTAGATGCTTAATAGTATAATAATATTAGACTAATACCTACTACTACTTATTAAGGAAACTTTGCGTACACTATCTAGCGTAAGTTAGTTTATAAAAGTAGATATTTGCGCCACCTTTTATAAAGTTAGAATAGTAGAAGGTTATAAGTCCTTAATAGCTTTCTGCACCTAGTTTAGGTTATATAAATAGTTAGTATATCTATTTAGTCTTAGTAGTGCGCTATCTACTTTCTAATAATATATTAATACTACGCTTATAGAGTTACTTAGATTATATATAATAGCCTACCTTAATAATATCCTAATTTATTTAGGAGGAGACTAGTTTAACTATATAGAAAAAGTAAAGCGTATACTTACGCTATTAAAAGAAGTAGGACTATACCTAGACTTAGAGAAATGTGCTTTTAGTATTAAGGAGGTATACTACCTAGGCTATATTATTAAGGCAGGCAAATTACTTAAACCTAACCGTAAAAAGCTAAGAGTAGTATAGGAATAGGAATCCCCTAGGAATATAAGAGAGGTAAGAAGTTTTCTAGGTTTTACTAACTTCTACTATAATTTTATTATAAAGTTTTCTAAAGTAGTAGCGCCTTTAAACTAACTAACTAGGAAGGACACCCTATTCTAATAGGGAGAGGAAGAATAGAGTGTATTTAATACACTAAAAAAGGTATTTATATCTAGACTAGTATTAACGCAATAGGACCTAGCTAAAGAAATATTATTAGAAGTAGACTATTTAGGATACGCTCTTAGGGGTTACTTATTATAAAAAGTTAGGGGTGTCTAGCGCCTAGTTACTTACTACTCTATAGCACTAACACTAGAGAGATAAAACTATACTATATATAATAAGGAATTGCTAGCTATTATTAAGTGTCTTAAAAGCTAGTTAGTAGAGTTATAGAGCGTTTATAAACTATTTATAATATTTATATACTATAAAAACCTAGAGTACTTTACTAGCCTTTAAAGCTTAAGCAAGTAATAGTGCTACTAGGTAGAGGAACTTTTAAAATATTAGTATATCCTATAGTATAGACCTAGCTATCTTATAGGATAACCTAATACCTTAAGTAGGTAACTATAAGATTTAAACTCCTCTAAAGCAACACTATAGTTAGTAATACGCCCTAAATTAATTTAGGTTGCAGTGTTAGAAGTAGAGGAGGTGTCTAAGTTACTAAAGGGGGCTAGCCTTTTTACTAACCTATATATGCAGACACTATAGGACAAAGTAGTATTAGAAGATAAGATATACTAAGTGTGTCTTAATGCGGTTTAGAAAGGCGCTAGGTCTTTCCTAGTTCTAGCTAACACAAAGTAATAGATTAGGGACTGTGTAATTAGCGTATATAGTACTTTGCTTTAGAGGGGTGTTATTTAGTTACTAATATAGGAACCCCTTATAACTACTATTATATAGTAAGCATATAAATTAGGTTTAGTAGGATATCTAGGAAAGAATATAATATTTTAAATACTACGCTATAACTATTATTAGGATAGAATATTAAGAGACGTTGCGTAGTATATTTAGAACTACTATTATTATAGTGCTTATATCTCCTAGAGGCGCTAATAGGGTCTATTATAACCTATACTAGTTGCGTTATAATACTAGTCCTAAATATCTATAGATTTTATAGTTAACCTACCTATAAAAGATAATAGCAAACCTTAGTACCTATTAGTTATTACTAACACATTGTCTAAATATATTTAGCTTAAAGTAACAGTCTCTATAGTAGCTAATTATTATGTAAGGATATTCTAGGATAACTAGTAGTAGTTCTAGGGCTTCCTATCCTCTATTATTACTAACTAAGGCTCTAACTAGTTAGGATCCTTCTAGATAATGTTATGCTAGATAATAAAGATAAACTAGTTACTATCTACTATATACCACCCCTAGATAGATAGCGGGATAGAGCGGGTAAACTAAGAAGTGTAGGTAGTGCTGCGTATAATAGTATGCTTTAAGCAGACTAACTAGCCTAACTACCTACTAGCCTACTAACTTACACTTAATAATAGGGACTCTAGTATAACTAGTATTAGCCTAAATCTACTTTTAAATAGGTATATTATAGATACGCTATAAAAGTTAATATTACTACTAGTAAAGCCTAAGAATCCTTATAGGGAGGCTATAGCGTTCTTATCGCACCTATAGAGGGGTGTAGAGCTAGCGCAAGCTACTATTGCGTTCTAATAGTAATAATAATAGGAAGTAATAAACTAGTCCTAACGCCTAGCTAAAAAGTTCCTAAAAGGTAATATAGTTTAGTTTATAATACGTAATATAAAGATAAACTAACTAAGTAAAAGGTTTAACTAGCTATAGGTAAAGTATAAAGTAATAGAAGTTCCTACTCTACTTATAGTAGTATTAGACTTACTAGGGAGCTTATATAAGACTATATATATAGATCTGCTAGAGAGAGCTACTAATAACCTACTACTAAGCTAGAAGCTTTAGGACTTATAACTAGGTCTAATAGTTACTCTAGAAAATAAAGATACAACGCTAGATAAATAGGAAGTAGAAGAGATCCTTTATGCAAAGAATACAAGAGGAAAAGGAAAGCATTAAGTCCTAGTAAAATAGAGGGGGTATGTTAATCTAACATAGCACCCGCTAGAGGTAGTATAGGATACTAAGGCTCTAGATAAGTTTAAGGAATAGTATAGGGATACTACGCATAATAATAGCCTAATACGTATAAAAGCTAGGAAGTAAGGGTAGAAGAAAACTAGAATAATAACTTAGACCTTTGTTACAATTAAGAAGTAGAAAGGTATTAGAGATATCTTTTATTTATCCTTATAACACTCTAAGCAAGTGCCCTACTACTAAAGTTCTATAAGGTGGCTAATAATTAGGTAGCAGTATCTATACTATTACTATCTATAACTAACCCCCCTCTAGCCCCCCCTAAACTATTATTTATATTATCCTAACGCCTCTACGTCTCTTAGCGATAGTAGTAACGCTTACGCGTGGCGCAGGTAGGGGAGGACTTAGTTAACAAGTATAAATAATAGCAGTGGCGGTAGTAGGAGGAGGGTAGTGCTTTAATAGTTTACTAACGTATAGCACCCTAGGCCTAAAGAAAGTAAATATTAGAATATAAAAAAGGGAATAAAGGGAAATTAATAATAATAATAAGAGTCTTAATACCTTAGGTAGTGCGCTTAGCAGCACTCTTAAGCTTATTAATATAAAGGTTAGTTTAGGCCTAGGTCTTGTTTATATACTAGTTAATACGCTAGAAAGTAACACTAGTAGTAGTAGCAAGCTATATAATATTGTTGTTGCTATAACTACTATATAAAGGTGTAATAGTAGACTAAAGTAGAAATACTAGAGTACTAGTAGTAGATAGAATAATAGCACTAAGCTAATACTAATTATAGGCGCGTAAGTAGGTAGTAGAGGTAAGTAGAGTAAGAGTGTTATTAGTTTAAGCCCTTAATATAAGATCCTTAAAATAATAGTAGAGCTAGTAGAACTATAGCACAAACTAGTAATAGGTGCCTTTAGTAGGTTTCCCTATAAAAGTGCTAAGGGTCCCCTTCTTTATAATATAAAGGTAATCCTCCTAGTAACTATAATAAAACTAAAGCTAGTTATAGAGGGCTTAGCAAATATTAGGATTATTAGTAAGGATAGCTTCTAACTAAGTATAAGTCTTGTAGCTATAACAGCAGGACTTATATAAGTGCCTTAGATATAGTTAGAACTTGCTATAAAGAAAATAAAAATTAAGGGGAACTTACTACTACCTTCCTAATAGTTACACTTACTAAAGAGACAAAGCTAGTTAATATACTAATTATAGGGAAGTAGCTTTATAAAGCTACTATTATATTCCTTATTATCTAAGTTACTAGAAATAATAAAGCTACTAAACAACTAGGTTTAGGGAGATGTGTGCTAAATAAAAAGTTAGTGCAGGAAATATAGGGAGAATATTAGAAGTACGCACATTATCTTAGTAGGCCTAGCGCGGGGTCTAACTACCTTATAGTAGATCCCTACTACTAGCACTAGCAGCGGCAGATAAGGATATAATAAGGGCTAGATAGGCAGGATTTAATAGAGAAAGAGTAGAGAGAGGGCTAATTAGTAGGGAAAATCTATTATATAATAAAGTAAGTTTAGGAAATTTATAGTAGGGTAGGATAGCTATATTAGAACTTTTATAGTAGGGTGCTAAAATAAGCATATAGATGCTATGCGCGCGTACTACTTAATATACAGGCCTCTTATAAATTAGGAAGGAATATAAAGATATAACAATAAAACTAAAGAATATAGTAATAAAGCCTAATATAGATTATAGAGGACAAAGATATAACCCTAGACCCCTAGAAAGACAATTTTACAATAGTTTATAGGGGAAGGTTAGGGGTATATAAAGGACTTAGGCTTATGCCTAAGTCTAGGTCTAACACAAGATAGACTAAGTCTAACACTACTACTAAGCAAACACACTAGACACCTATAAAAAGGCATAGAGGGCTTATCTCTCCTTTAAGATACTAAATACTATTATTAACGCTTATTATATTCTCCCTTAAGGCTAGTCTATAATACTTACGCGCCTATAATTAGTATTAGCTTAGTGCTATTATTCTATCTACTACTAGTGCTCTAGCGTTTCTACTTTAGTCTACTATTACGCCTTTATATAGTAGTTATAGCAACAACAATATTATATAGCTTGCTGCTGCTACTAGTATTACCTTCTAGTATATTAACTAGCGTATAAACAAGACCTAGGCCTAAACTAACCTTTATATTAATAGGCTTAAGAGCGCTACTAAGCGCACTACCTGTAGTATTAAGACTCTTATAGTTAGTATTAATTTCCCTTTATTCCCTTTTATATATTCTAATATTTGCTTTCTTTAGGCCTAGGGTGCTATATATTAGTAAACTATTAAAGTACTACCCTCCTCCTACAACTACTACTACTATTACTTATACTTGTTAACTAAGTCCTCCCCTACCTGCGCCACGCGTAAGCGTTACTACTATTACTAAGACAGTAGAGGCGTTAGGATAATATAAATAATAGTTTAGGGGGGGCTAGGGGGGGGTTAGTTATAGATAGTAATAGTATAGATACTACTACCTAATTATTAGCTACCTTATAAAACTTTAGTAGTAGGGCACTTACTTAGAGTATTATAAGAATAAATAAAAGATATCTCTAATACCTTTCTACTTCTTAATTATAACAAAGGTCTAAGTTATTATTCTAGTTTTCTTCTACCCTTACTTCCTAGCTTTTATACGTATTAGGCTATTATTATGTGTAATATCCCTATACTTTTCCTTAAACCTATCTAGAGCCTTAGTATCCTACACTACCTCTAGTAGGTGCTATATTAGATTAATATACCCCTTCTATTTTACTAGGACTTAACACTTCCCTTTTCTTCTTGCATTCTTTATATAAAGGATCTCTTCTACTTCCTATTTATCTAGTATTGCGTCTTTATTTTCTAGAGTAACTGTTAGGCCTAGTTATAAGTCCTAAAGCTTCTAGCTTAGTAGCAGGTTATTAGCAGCTCTCTCTAGCAGATCTACATGCACAGTCTTATATAAGTTCCCTAGTAAGTCTAACACTACTATAAGTAGAGTAGGAACTTCTATTACTTTATACTTTACCTATAGCTAGTTAAACTTTTTACTTAGTTAGTTTATCTTTATATTACGTATTATAAACTAAACTATATTACCTTTTAAGAACTTTTTAGCTAGGTATTAAGACTAGTTTATTACTTCTTATTATTATTACTATTAGAATATAATAGTAGCTTACACTAGCTCTATACCCCTCTATAGGTGTAATAAGAACGTTACAGCTTCTCTACAAGGATTCTTAGGCTTTACTAGTAGTAATATTATCTTTTATAGCGTATCTATAGTATACCTATTTAAAAGTAGATTTAGGCTAATACTAGTTATACTAGAGTCCCTATTATTAAGTGCAAGTTAGTCTGGTTAAAGCATACTATTATACGCAGCACTACCTATACTTCTTAGTTTACCTGCTCTGTCCTGCTATCTATCTAGGGGTGGTATATAGTAGATAGTAACTAGTTTATCTTTATTATCTAGTATAATATTATCTAGAAGGATCCTAACTAGTCTAAACCTTAGTTAGTAATAATAGAGGATAGAAAGCCCTAGAACTACTACTAGTTGTCCTAGAAGATCCTTGCACAATAATTAGCTACTATAGAGACTATTGCTTTAAGCTAAATATATTTAGATAATCTATTAGTAATAACTAATAGGGACTAGGGTTTGCTATTATCTTTTGTAGGTAGGTTAACTATAAAATCTATAGATATTTAGGACTAGTATTGTAACGCGACTAGTATAGGTTATAATAGACCCTATTAGCCCTTCTAGGAGATATAAGCACTATAATAATAGCAGTTTTAAATATACTACGCAATATCTCCTAATATTCTATCCTAATAATAGTTGCGGTGTAGTATTTAAAATATTATATTCTTCCCTAGATATCCTACTAAACCTAATTTATATACTTACTATATAATAGTAGTTATAAGGGGTTCCTATATTAGTAACTAAATAACACCCCTCTAGAGCAAAGTGCTATATGCGCTAATTATATAGTCCCTAATTTATTGCTTTGTGTTAGCTAAAACTAGGAAAGACCTAGCGCCTTTCTAAACTACATTAAGACATACTTAGTATATCTTATCTTCTAGTACCGCTTTATCCTATAGTGTCTATATATATAGGTTAGCAAAGAGGCTAGCGCCCTTTAGTAACTTAGACGCCTCCTCTACTTCTAACACTGCAACCTAAATTAATTTAGGGCGTATTACTAACTATAGTATTACTTTAGAGGAGTTTAAATCTTATAGTTATCTACTTAAGGTATTAGGTTATCCTATAAGATAGCTAGGCCTATACTATAGGATGTACTAATATTTTAAAAGTTCCTCTACCTAGTAGCACTATTGCTTGCTTAAGCTTTAAAGGCTAGTAAAGTACTCTAGGTTTTTATAGTATATAAATATTATAAATAGTTTATAAACGCTCTATAACTCTACTAACTAGCTTTTAAGACACTTAATAATAGCTAGCAATTCCTTATTATGTATAGTATAGTTTTGTCTCTCTAGTGTTAGTGCTATAGAGTAGTAAGTAACTAGGCGCTAGACGCCCCTAACTTTTTGCAATAAGCAACCCCTAAGAGTATATCCTAAATAGTCTACTTCTAATAACGTTTCTTTAGCTAGGTCCTATTATATTAATACTAGTCCTAATATAAACGCCTTTTTTAGCGTATTAAATGTACTTTATTCTTCCTCTCCCTATTAGAATAGGGTATTCCTCCTAGTTAGTTAGTTTAAAGGTGCTACTACTTTAGAAAACTTTGCAATAAAATTATAGTAGAAGTTAGCAAAACCTAGAAAACTCCTCACCTCTATTATATTCCTAGGGGATTCCTATTCCTATACTACCCTAAGCTTTTTAGGGTTAGGTCTAAGTAATTTGCCCGCCTTAATAATATAGCCTAGGTAGCGTACCTCCTTAATACTAAAAGCACATTTCTCTAAGTCTAGGTATAGTCCTACTTCTTTTAATAGCGTAAGTATACGCTTTACTTTTTCTATATAGTTAAACTAGTCTCCTCCTAAATAAATTAGGATATTATTAAGGTAGGCTATTATATATAATCTAAGTAACTCTACAAGCGTGGTATTAATATATTATTAGAAAGTAGATAGCGCACTACTAACACTAAATAGATATACTAACTATTTATATAACCTAAACTAGGTGCAGAAAGCTATTAAGGTCTTATAACCTTCTACTATTCTAACTATATAAAAGGTGGCGTAAATATCTACTTTTATAAACTAACTTGCACTAGATAGTGTACGCAAAGTTTCCTTAATAAGTAGTAGTAGGTATTAGTCTAATATTATTATACTATTAAGCATCTAGTAATCTATATAAAAGCGCTAACTGCCTAATAGCTTCTTTACTAGTAACACTAGAGCTCTAGCTATAGAAGAGCTTGCTTAGATCTAGCCCTTATCTATTAATCTAGTAAGTTATATTCTTAGTTCTAGTAATTAGTCACGCAATATAGGGTACAGGGGACCCTATAGGGGGTTAGGCTAGGTTCTATCTAGGAGAGTTATTAACTAAATATAGTAATCTATACTACCTTAATAAGGTAGCAAACTACTTGCTAACTCTTTGTTAAACAGGTCCTTAAACTCTTATAGTTCTAGTAGTAACTTTGTCTTTCTAGTTTTATACTTAGGTTTGTAGTATACTGTTAGGGAGAGTAACCTATTTAAACCAGGAGAAGTGGGAGGGGCAAGGTTTAATAGTAGTAATCCTATAGTAGAGGATAGGGGTTTAATATAGCAACATAAGTGAAATAATAATATTATAGAGTTAAAGTTAAGTCTCCCTAAGTTATTATTATCCTATCCTCTAATCCTTTATACCTTTATACTATTTAATCTACCTAACCTTTTAGGCTAAGCCTTGTTTTCCTCCTATACATCCCTTACTACAGCACAAACCTCCCCCTCCTTTAAGCTTAGCCCTATTAAGCTTAGGCCTTACTCTCCTCCTCCTAGTCTACAACCCTAGTTCCTAGCTTGTTAAGCTTTAGGTAAGGGAGTAGGAGTATCTAGGGTCTTTAATCTTAAACCTAAACTTAACAAGATAGTTCTCCTCTGCGCCCTAGCTAGACTTCCTAGATAGCCTAGCCCTAGACGCCTAGATCCCTCCACCTTCCATTCCTCCTTAATAGCTCCTAGATGCTTTTTAATAGCATCTAGAGTCTCTAATTGCTTAATCTATCTATTATACCTCTACTACTCTCCTGCCTTAGTAGGCTGTACTCCCTTTATACTAAAGTAGGATTAGTCTAGTACCCTAGCGTCCTTATCCTCGCTAAATGCAAGCTTCTTATTCTTAATGTAGATAGCCTAATTCTTCTTTAACTCTTTCACTATCTTAACCTAACTCTTCCTAATCTATACTCCTATCTTTTCTCTATTTAAATCTCCTATTAGGTACTTCTAGATCTCTGCCTTTACTAAAGGGTTATCCTATTAAACCTAACACATAATTACCTTTAAGATCTAGGTTAGGTAGGTAGCCTAGACGTCCCTAGGAAACTGCTATTAAACTTTACTATATTTAACTAGGTGCCCTAATAGAGTCTTTAGGGCTATACTTATCTATAGGTAGGCTAGTGCAATCTCTATATATATCCCTATCTCTAGCACCTCTATTATTATTATATTGTCCTACACTTTTATATACTACAGCAGAACTATACGCCGCGTTTAAGTAGTAGGTCTAGTAGATCTATACGGCATTACTAGGCTTATAATCCTTGCCTATCCTTTTTAGTAGATCTCCTTCTCCTATTTTACTATAGGGCACTTCTCCCTTAGCTCTTTAGGCTAGTGCACCCTATCTTCCTATACTTAGATATAGGCCCTCTTGTTCCTCCTTAATCCTCTATCTATCTAATTTACCTAATTCTTCTATACTTCTTTAAACCTAATTAGAAGCTTAGTATAGTTATCTTAGTCCTTATTATTAAAAGAAACTAAGCCTTAGATTATCTTAAGCCCTTATCCTAACTACGCTGCCTTAGAAAGGTTTACGTCCACGTAACAAAAGAAGGTCTAGTCTCCTACCTAGGCGTACTTAGTGTAGTATAGGTATAAGATTAGGTTTATAGTATCCTAGATTATAGCGTATTAGAGCTAGTATCCTATATCCCCTTATACTAGCTATTAAATAATAGAGTGGTATATAGTCCTGCACTACCCTAAATTAGCTACCTACTTTATCTCCCTTAAGTGCTATTTATATATCTTAAAGCACTTATCTACTATCCTTACTAGTTCTAGGTCTTTATAGATCTAGGTAAAGGTGTCTAGGGTTATACTTCCTTTCTATAAGAAGCCTTAGTAACTCTACTTAAATCTTATTACCTATTATAGTTAAGCCTAGTTAATTATTAGTGCTGTCTTCTTTAGCTAGTAGCGATAAGCTTGTAGATCCTTAGAGGTGTAATCTTAGTTAAATAGCTTAGTAAAAGCTACTACAGTAACTAGGTTAGCTTACAAATTTCCCTATTCTCTAGGCTTATAGTATAGCACGTTTAGCTATCTATTGCTTGCCTCTGCGTTTAGAGTCTAAGTGCAGAGCCCTATCTTGCTAGTAATAAACTTTAAGTAGCTAAAGCATACCTAATTTAAATCCTATACTATCCTCCCCTTAGCGTCCTAGATAGTGCTGTAATTAGTGACTTTATAGTACTATGCTTTAACTAGCTTCCTTTGCTTAGTGTTGTTAAGTGCGCCACTCCTAATCCTAGTAGCAATTAATTGTAGTGCGGAGCGTTAGTTTTTGCACTAATAGGGTGCTTTATTCTTAACTATAGCATGCTTATCTTTAGTAATACCCTCTTCTTCTAGTATTATTATCTTAGTATCTAGAGTCTTGTTAAGTTCCTTAAGTAGTCTAAGTAAAGAGTTGCGCAATTTATTTATTACCTCTATATTAGTATCCTATAGTTATAGGCCTGCTACTATATATTAGCTAATAATACTAAACTCCTAGTAAACGTTCTCTCCTATCCTTTTTAAGAGCTAGGCAGCGTGTCTTCCTTATACTCTTATTATCCTCTGTATAGGCAATTCTGCTAGAGATTCTTCCTCTAAGATATAGGCGGCTAATTTAATTTCTCCTAGAGTAGTATCTAGTATGTCCTCTGTCCTCTTCTTGTAACTCTATAACTCCCTTGCTATACTTCCTAACCTTAATAGTCCTCTATTCTAGACCACACTCCTATCTAGTAGTATAGTCTAGGCACGTCTAGCGTAGGATATAGTCCTAGGTAGCTAGTTATAACCTAGATTCTTAATCTCTTGTGTTACCCTCTCCTCCTCTGCTTTCTTTTTAGCTACTTCTCTGCTTCCTTATAGAGAGCTAGCTAGGATATCTTTAATTTCTTTTAGCACTAGTATCCTATAGTTTATTAATAACCTTATGCCCTCTTTCTATATCTATTTACTAGGGGGGATTATACTAAGTAGCACCCCTACCTAGTTCTCTAACTTCCTGTACTATTGTAGCACTAGGCGCTAAATCCTAGCGTAAGCACTATCCTCCTCTCTATAGCGCATGTTAAAGTTGTGTAGGTTGCTTATACCTTTAAGCGTTAGTCTAGGTAGGGCATGTAGGCCTATTACGTAGTAACAAACAATTACCCTAACATGTTATAAGAAATAGTCCTCTAGTTCCTCCTTTACCTTTAAGATAGTATCTACCTTTCCTATTAGCTTAGCAATTATAACCTAGACCCTATGCTAGTTAGTAATATTAATAAAATTGTCTTTTAACTAGTTTTAACCCTATATTCTATAGTATACCTCTAAGTTTAGGAAGCTAGCAAGCTAGTCTAGACCTACGTAATGTAGGAGGTACCTTACGTCCATATATCCTTAGTGTGTCTAACTAACTTGCAGGGTAAATTAGCTTAGGTATTTCTAACTAAATTTAGTATAATTAGCGTAGATATACTATATTACTAAGCGTATTTTATTAAGTTGCTTCTTATATATATTGCGCGCTTCCTTTATAAATAGGTACTATAACCTAAAATTAGCTACACTACTATATAACTATATAAGTGCTAGGCTAGACTCTATAAAGCTCCCTACTACTATTATTAATCCTAAAGTTTTATTAAAGTGCTCCCCTAGTGCTCCTATAAAGTTATCTATAATATTCCTCTATTACGCAATAGTGCTTACACGCATCTTGTTAATCTAGCTACCTATAGTTATACCTCCTTTCTATAGAAGAGGGATACCTTTATAAAGTGCCTAGGTCCACGCGTTAAACTCTTTAGGCTAAACTAAGTCTAACCTTTTAATAGCTAAAAGACTCCTCTATTATAACGTATGCTAAAGGTCTAGTGTGAAACTTCTAGGTATTATAGGCTATAGCTGCAACCCTCTAGGTTATAGGCTTAACCTTTAGGACTATAGAGAACCTATTAACATTAGGGATCCTAGTAAACTTAGCTTAACTACTAGCTATTTTCCTTTCTAGACTTCTAATAACTATTTAGGGCTTATTATTTTATTTAGGATCTTCTAGTAGTAGCTTTATGTAGATACTTGTAGCTTTATTAGATATCTAAAGTTTTTAGTGTAGCTTATTATAGTAGTAGCAGCGTAGGTAGAATATATATAGGAATACGCGTGCCTTCCTATTATACTTGCGCCTTTCTATTATTCTCCTACCTTTACTTTGTTCTACCTTTACTTATTTATTATCCTTCTACCTTTACTTATTTATTATTCTTCTACCTTTACTTTCTTATTATCCTTATTATAATTACTTATCCGCGCGTAGGTAAGTAGTTAGTGTAGCTAATTAGAGCGTTGTATATCTAAAGGGTTAAATTAGCGCACCCTTTAGATACCTATTTAGGACTAGCGCGCTTCCTACCTTTCCCCTACTAATCTTGCGCCTGTCCTATAGCGTATCTTTTCCTAAGTTTTAATACTAAAGTATTAATACTATTAACTCTTAATTATTAATTATCCTCCTCTTAATTACTTTTGCTAGAATCTAAGATGTTAAAATATTAGTATTCTGCTTATTCTTTATCTAAGAGCGTCCTAGGCCTAATCTTAAGAGTAGGACCCGCTATATCTAGTTGCAGGATTTCCTAGTCCTAATTCTCTAATTTAGCTTCCTTATTTTCTTCTCTTCTCTCTATACCTGAACTTAATTAAGACCTGCACGGTCAGGCAGCGCCTAGAAGATATGCCTATTTTCCTATAGTGCCCTATCCTATAACTTTATAAGTCCTTAGTCTTCCTAGTTTACCTTATCCTAGCTTCTCTAGTAGAAGATCTTTACCCTCTAGCCTAGCGTTATATGTGCAAACTTAGCTCTATCTAAATCTTTTAGCTAATACGTCCCTAACTCTAGAAAGCTCTACGCTACTAGGTATAGACCTAGCTATTTATTACTAAGTTTCCTATCTCTAGATATATCTATTTAGCAGACTAAATCCTACAGTAGTACTAATAAGCTAGGGCTAATTTCCTCTCTTTAAATTTCCTTGTAGTTGTCCTAATATTCTTTCTTCTATAAGCGCAGCCTCTTAATTCTTAATACTATATCTTTAATAAACTAATCTCTTAGGTTAACCTAGGTGGCCCTTACTACTAGTAGCTAAGCCCTATCTATTATCTACCTAAAGGGAAGCGTCTGCTATATTAGAAGAGCTAGTTTAATTAGGAGCACTAGGTTCTAACTAGTAACTAGCTAGTATGCGGAGTATCTAGTATTTTCTTAAATAGATATTTAGTTAGCTAGGAGTACTATTAGTAGATTAGAGACCTAGCTCCCCTAGAGCTTTGCAAGTGCGTTGATAATTAGTTTATACCCTCCTTTAATTTTTCTATTAGCCTAAGGGTTATAGGCGGAGATCTAAACCCTATGTATGCTATAGATAGTAGCTAAATTATAAATAACTTTTTAGAAGTTAGGCCCCCTATTAACTATAATCCTTCGCGCTATACTCTATCTATATAGGATGTCTTTGTATATAAATTTAGTAATAGTTTTTAATCTATTATTTAGCAATACTTGTACTTTAGGCCACCCGCTTAAATAGTCCTAGGCTATTACTAGGAATTATTTCCTAGAATTATAAGGCATGTAGACTACGTTAATAGCTACCATCTCCTATAGCGCATAGGAGTAGGTGTTAGTAAGCATATTAACCTTCTTCTTGCTACTTCTTTTCTAACACTTATAACACGTGCGTAGAGTAAGCCTTACTATCTTATATATCCTTTCCTACTAATATTGCTAAGCTATTATTAAGTAGATAGTATTTACCCTATAATAACTAATAAGGCGATGTATTTCCTATATAGCAGTAATCCTAACATCTTTATTATTACCTACTTGTCTTACTACTATATTTTAAGATATCTTGTAGAAGAGGAACCTATCTCTTATAAAGAAGTTTAATACTTATTTCTTCTATGCCCTTAACTCCTTCTATAGAACGTCTAGGATTTTAAACCTAACTAGAAACTAGGCAATTCCTTCTAATTTAGCGCTATATTTAGGACGTAGTACTTTGTCCTTTATTAGATTATATAACTTAACGTTAGTAATTATGTGCTTAATAAAGTTTTTAACGTTATCTTTGGTTTTATCTAGGGGTTTCTATCTATCCTCTTTTAGATATTAGGATAGAGCATCTGCAACTATATTCCTCTTGCCTAGAATATGTTAAATTTTAAAGTCCTATGCTAAAATAGTAGCAAGCTACCTATTTATTACTCCTCCTAGTATTTAGCTTAAGGACTAATTAAGCTAAGTAATTAAGGTTTAAGTGTCTATCTTAATAACAAATAGTGTTCTATAGAGCTAAACTCTAAACTTTTTTAGAGCCTATAGCACTACTCTATACTCTAGCTTAGTAGAGTGCTACTTTGCTTTAGACTTTAACTACACAGTACTTTTAAACTAGCATAGATATTGCCTTCTATCTAGCCCTATTTGTTCTAGGGAAGCTCCTACGCCTTCCCTACTAGCGTCTACTATAAGGTAGACAGTCCCTCTAGTCTTGTAATTAATAGTTATTAGGGCTAGTGCTGTAGTAATAAAATACTTAAGCTCTTTTATTACTACCCTCTATAGTTCTTCCTATATCTACCTAGTGTTGCCTTGCAGGAGTATAAATAATAGCTTTGCTTAGATAGCAAAGCTAGGAACCTATATCTAGTAGTAGACATAGATCCTAATAAATATCTAGACTTCCCTTATATTTCTGTATTCTAGCTATTTTACAATCTTTTCCACCTTTATATAGTTAGGGTATCTTCCTTTAAAGCTAACCTTATAGCCTACAACACTAAGATAAGCTATACCCTAATAATATTTCTTTCCTAAAACTATACCCCCTACTTGCTTAATATCCGCTAGGACTTAGTTAAGCTACTGCACATGCTTAAGCACAAATCTCTAGACCCTAGGAAGCGCCTCTTTGCCCCTATAGTTAGTCTTAGGCCCCCCTATAGTTATATTGTCTATAAATAGCATTGTATAAGGGGAATAATTACGTAGTATTTTTATTATAATTCTCTAAAAGGCTACTACTAAGTTTGTTGCTCCTTGTACTATAGTGTAGGATTATAGTAGGCTAATAGGGGTGTGTATAGTAGTTATATCTCTACTATCTAGGTATAGGGTAATCTAGTTGTATCCTAAAAACATGTCTATTAGGGATAATATCTTATACCTAGCAAATTTCTTAGAGAATTTATCTGCAGTTAGAGGTAGGTTTGCGTCCCTCTAGCTAACCTTGTTTATATAGACAGTATTCTAGACTAGATAGTGCTTCCTATCTTTCTTTACTACTAAGAAATATAGGTTCTAGTACAGGCTGTTACACCTCTTAAGTGTTCCTTAATCTAGACGCTCTTCTAATATCTAAACAAATTCTTCTTCTACTACTTTAGCTACTAGGAAACTGCGTATTTGCTATGCCTTATACAGGATTATCTTTATTTAGTAAGGCAGGCTAACGTCTTAAGTAATACGTCTACTTTCTCTAAAGTTAAAGGCAATAGCTACTTCTCTATTAAGAATTATTTCTTAAAATAGAGTCCTTTCTACTACTAATAAGTCTGGACTAAATTTCTATTCTCGCATCCTCTTAGTAGTTAGCCTAGACCCTCTTAGAAATAATGCATATCTTTTCTTAAAAAGATAGTTAAAAGGGCTAAGGTTAACTCTTTCGCGAATACTAAGCTTTAGCAGTTAGTTTTCCTTAGCTACTATTTTCTAGTCCTCCCTTCTAAACTCTATATCCTTATCCTTCTCTTTTAGTTTGTCTACTAGTTAGATTTTCTTGCTAACTTTTTTATACTTAGTGCTTACCTTAGCAACTATTTACGCTACTTTTTATTATGCACCTTAATTTAGCTTATATATTACTAATATTAGGTTTAGCTCTTAGATAGCCTGCAGGTCTTTACTTACCCCTACACTATATCCTATAGTTTGTGCTGCCTATTTTACTAGTATCTTCTTATCTTCTAAGGTAAATAGTTATCTATATTTACTAAATCCTGCTTATAGCTCTATATAGTCTACCTCTTGTAGAAATTTTAAATATGCTATATATTCTGCTATATAGCATTTATCTCCTAGGTATTAATTTTGCAGGATCTCTTTCCTAAGTAAGGGTCCTGCTGTTAGTTTTCTAACTCGTCTTCCTCTTCTATTTTATCTCTATCTTCTAGCTTTAGATCTAAGGCTATAAAGACTGCATTCCTTTCCCTATCTAAGGATCAAGCACCTAGTAGGTAACCCTCCTGTAGATATTATACTAAATAGCTAGCCTAGTAGAGGTACACTATAGCCCCCCTAATATAGTTAAGCAGGTTAGGTTTATAATTACCCTAAAATAAGTTAGGGTCTCTACCTCCCCTATACGTACTAGCATATTCCACGCGGTTCTAATAAATAGGTCTATCCTGCTATTAGCTGTGACTACCCCCTGCGTATGCCCTAGGGTCTAGGTTAGTGTCTTAATAGGTACCTATAACGCCCGCGCAGCACTTAACCTTAAGAGATTTATTTATGCCCCTATATTAATTAGGCAGTTTACTGCGTTCCCCCTTATACTAGTCTAGCAGGTTAGTAGTTTAGCGTAGAGAGTTATCTAATTTAATTCCTAGTTAGCGTAAGACTTATCTTTTTCTTCTTATATAACTAAATCTTTTCTATACCTATCTAAGTTTTACCTAAATTAAAGCCTTGCTTAGGCGTTAAGTACTTCTAGCATTGCGAGCATATTGCGCTAACCTAGCGCAGGGTTCTTTACCTCTAGCTCCTCTAATTAGTTAACATATCTAAAGGGTGAAATTAGCGCACCCTTTAGATACCTATTTAGGACTAGCGTACTTTCTAGGACCCCTAGCTCTACTATATTTACCCTACTAAAGTAGTTATTATCCTGCGGGACTTAAGTCTAGGGTTCCTATAATAACGTCTTAATTTGTTCCCGCAGATAATCTTGCCCTAGTAGGTTAGCTACTACAATTCCCTAGACTTCCTGCCTAAGAAAAGTAGCTACTATTTAGTTTAGGCTTAGGCGCATTATTCCCTTAAGCTCTTTATTCTTTACTTCTTTAAACTGTACTTTTCTTCTTATTATTAGCAGGTCCTAATTAGGCCCTAAATTCGCATAGCCTTTACCTATATTATCTAGTAGCTAGATTATTATAAAGGGGTCTATATAGGCCTAAGCTAGGTATAGAATCTCTAGGGTCTCTTTAAGCTCTATCTCCTTACTTACTCCCTCTTCTTAGTTTACTAGGTTTTATGCTAGTCTTCCTCGCCTGCGCTTCTAGATTAATCCTAGCCTTACTTCTTCTAAGACTTAGTCCCTTTGCTTTTCTTTCTCCCTTATAGAGGCGTGGATCCTAGGTATATTCTTGTCTACTAATCCTAGGATAATATATCTTAAGTCTACATAATCTAGCGTTATTACTACTAGGTCTTCCTTGCTAGTTTGTAGTATTTAATAGTTCAAGAACTACTTATATTCTTTTTAAGCATCCCCTAGTTCTAATCCTTAATTCTAGGAAGATATTACGTTAGCTCCCGCTCTTTTTGCCACTAGGTAGTCTAGTCCTTAAGTTCGCCTCTACTACTAGCCTCTTAAATCTATTCTGTTAAATAGTTCTAGCTTAACCTATAACGCTAGCTAGCTAAGGATATCCTTAGTAACCTTATAGTATTCACGCAACTTTTTCTTTATCTAGTAAAGAGCAAGGTTCTATAGTACTAGCTTAGTAACCTACCCTAGTCTTTTATATAATAGTCTGTAGTAAAATATCCTAGTTCTTGTTTCTAGATTCTAGGAAGTGCTTACCTACCCTAGCGCTATAAGTTCTAGCTAGGGGGGGCAGTCCCTTACTAGGTAAGTTTCTAATCTATATATATTATAGGTAGGTAGTTTCTTGTTATACCCCCTATAACTCTATATCCCTAGCTAAGTAGTTAACGTTTACGTAGGGCCCTAGGTTCTTAGCTAGTTTATTAATAAGCCCCTAATTACTATAGTATTCTAACGTATTCCTTACTCTATCCTAGTATTAGTTATATGTGAAATAAAGTAGAGCTAGTTTACTAGGCTTTTTAGTAGCAGGCCTATCACGTAGTATTCCTATAGCCTATTAGCCTTAGCTAAACTTATCTTTATTTTTCCTAGTGCCCTAATTAACTAGTCTATTTCTAGGTTAATGTTTAGTAGTAGTTAGGTAGTAGCTTGCTCCTTTCTAACGCCTTTTACTGCCTTTATAATATCCTCCTTTATAGGCGTGGCTTTTGCTAATTCTAATATCTAATATGCCTGCTAAGCATCTTCCTCTATTTAGCTAGCTAATATATATTTTATTCCTTCTCTTTACTAATAGATTCTTTTAACGTAGGCATAGATCTTCTCTAGCTTATAGCTTGCTACCTTATTACTATTAGGCCCTCCTAGCATACTAAGCAAGACTAGCTCTTTATCTACCTAGGGTAACCCTCTAAAGAAGAAGAATCTAACCTTGCTTTTATATAGCTATTTAGATACTAGGCAGGCATTACTATACACTATAAAATTAGTATAGTAGTCTAAGAGACCTAGGAAGTTCCTAGAGGCTTCTTATATATACGTATCTAGGAAGGTTTAGGTACCTATCCTTTAGGCTGTATCCTAGTCCCTCTAGTGCTCCTTTATAGCTTCCTACAGCTCCTCCTAGTCTTGCTTCTAGTAGGGTCTAAGCTTCTTTATAAATATTCTGCATATAGCATTATAAAAGTCTAGTAGAATTTTTAGCTAATCTACTTTGTCTAGCCCCCTATTTTCTACCTAGCAGTTATAGTTATCTAGGAACTCTATAACCTCCCTCCCCTAGAACTAAAAGTTAGTTTTCCTAGGCCTTATAGGGACAAGGACTCTTCTTAGGGATCTAGAGGTTTCTATTTTAGTTAACCCTAGGGTAATATTGCTTTCTCTAGGTATTATTCCTAGCAAAAAGGATAGGCTTAGTTAAGGTAGTAGGCTTCTATAAATATTAAAGGAGGTGTATAAACTAGTAATATTAATTAAAATTATTAGATAAGTTAGTATCTGCTTGCTTATATTACTTCCCCCCTTTCCTGTCTCTTACTTTTATAGACCGTCTCCTCCTCCTTAGTAGCTATATCCCTAACACCCTTCCTAAATAGTGCTAGCACTTATATTTATTTTTAGTAGATTCTTATTACGTTAGCAACTTTAGCCTAGCCCTATTTTTCCTGCTAATAGCGCACACTGCCCTATAGCCTTTGCAGTAGCTTTTCTATTAGTAGCAATATTCTAGGTGTTCTAGCACTTCTAGTATTGCTAATGCTTCTTGTAGTTCTAATTATTCTAATAGTTCTAGTTTTAGTTATTCTAGTTTTGGTCGTTCTAGTTTTAGTTGTTCTAGTTCTAGTTGTTCTAGTTGTTCTAGTTCTAGTTATTCTAGTCGCTCTAGTTCTAGTTATTCTAGTTCTAGTTATTCTAGTTCTAGTTGTTCTAGTTCTAGTTGTTCTAGTCGTTCTAGTTCTAGTTATTCTAGTCGTTCTAGTTCTAGTTATTCTGGTTCTAGTCGTTCTAGTTCTAGTTATTCTAGTTATTCTAGTGTTCTGGTGTTTTCTAGTTAGCCTCTTAGTGTTGTTACTCTGTTCCTACTAACGCGCGTTAGCCACGTCCTAATATAGGCCTACTATTTTTGTCTTAACAATGTTAATTATTAACACTACCTATTTTTTTTAATTTTTCTCTGCCTTCCTTATACTTAGAGAAACGTCCTCTTAGTTGCATGCTGCTAGGCCCTCCCCTTTACTAAGATAAGATAAGTTCCCCTTAGGCTTCGCTATTTATACCGTTAGGGAGAGTAACCTATTTAAACTAGGAGAAGTAGGAGGGGCAAGGTTTAATAGTAGTAATCCTATAGTAGAGGATAGGGGTTTAATATAGCAACATAAGTAAAATAATAATATTATAGAGTTAAAGTCAAGTCTCCCTAAGTTGTTATTATCCTATCCTCTAATCCTTTATGCCTTTATACCATTCAATCCGCCTAACCTTTTAGGCTAAGCCTTGTTTTCCTCCTATACATCCCTCACCATAGCACAGTAGGAAACTGTGTTACTAGCAATATAGATAGTGTGTATATTATTAGGACCTCCCTTATTAACACTTCTTAGATATTTTATTAGGCGTAAGTTATATATTACCTATAAAATATCTAGTATATTTATTATAAAAATTTATACCTATATATCTTCCTATTAGGATCCTTAATTTAGTAACCCTGCTATAACTAAACCTAAGATAGTAGAGATATAGGTAGGATATAGGCGTCTCCTGCTCTCTTATACTACTATATTTCCTACCTTCCTAATTATTAATTTACCTTATAGAATGTCTATAATAACGCCCTCTCTATATAGCTATAGTCTGCCTAGTATTAGTTAATAGGAGAGACTAGGTACTATATAAGCTAAAAGCTAAGACTACTAACTATCTAAATTATAGTCTAATGCTACTAACTATAAAATTCTTGTACCCTTAGCAATTCCCTAGGTATATTATAAGGGTTATAGGGGAATGTTAATAAAGTTCCTACTAATCTATCTTACTAACTTTTCCTTAACTGCACTAAAACACTAGCACCCTAAATTAACTATCGCTTGCATATTCTCTACTCTACCTAGGAGGAGGGGAATAAAGAAAGGAGGATTATTTAGCCTAGCCTTAATATCTAGGGGATACTTAATAGCCTCTACTATTAATAATTCCTCTATTATAGTATCCTCCTTATACCCCTAACTTAGCCTAAAGTTAGGGGTGGCTAGTTTCCTAAATTAGGGCCGCTTGCTAATACTACAACTATCTTAACACCTACTAGTTGCAGCAATAGGGTATTAGGGTATGCACGCACAAAATAACTACCCTATCTACACTAGGTGTAGACCTTTGCTAGTTTCTGTATATTAAACAGGTCCTATAGGATCTAGTTAGGACGTGATATTAGCAGTTTAGTAGGTGCACTTAATAAGGCTACTACTTCTACTATATTTGTGTTGCTATCCTAATCTAAGTTAGACTTCTACTAGGGTTCCTTAGACTTACTAGCCTAAAGAAAGCCTAGTTCTAGAGAGGCTATTTTAATATCTACTATAATTATCTTATATTCCTCTATAGCTACGTTATAGTTTGTCCTAGAGACTCCCCTATTAAGGGAAACTAAGCGTATATAACTATTAAGAGATTACTAAAGTTATAAAAGCTTTTATTTATTATCCTAGTGTAAACCTCCTAACTATATAAGAAGCTATATAAAATTTATAAAGAACTCTATAAAAGGCTAATTTTAGCCTTAATATAAGTGTTCTAATATAACTTAGGCGCGCTCCTACCTATAATAGTTGCTATAATAGAATGCTAGGTAGTTAAGAAACCTGCTTATATCCTAACGTTTACGTGCACTATCCTTAAAGTATAGTGCTATAGCGCGCTAGACTATAGGCAATAACTAGGACTAAATATATATAAACCTTGCCTCCTTATCCCTAATAAAGACCTTGTCTACACGCAGTTTAAACTCTATAGTTATTTACTAGGAGGAGAAGTTTGCCTTAGTGCTATTATATAGCAAGCTAACTAGAAAAGGTTTGTAGCGTAAGGCAGGAGAGGGCAGAGGCAGCATGTTATTAACCCTAGCAGGCTTAGAGGAGGGTTAGGATAGAATCTAATTGCGTATTTCCTTGTTCTATTAACGTAGTATAGCTATTATAGCAGAGTCTTAAGCCTATTACTCTATTAATCTATAGACCTATTATATTAGCCTTTCTACTATATTAGGTTGCACCTAGTTATTCTAAATATCTAGCGCGTCTATCTCTTATTACTATTATAGTATGGTTAGAAGAAGATACTAAAATATTATAGACTAGCCTTAAGGGAGAATATAATAAGCGTTAATAATAGTATTTAGTATCTTAAAGGAGAGGTAAGCCCTCTACGCCTTTTTATAGGTATCTAGTGTGTTCGCTTAGTAGTGGTGTTGGACTTAGTCTGTCTTGTGTTAGACCTAGGCTTGGGCATAAGCCTAAGCCCTTCACAACTGTTAAGGTAAAAATAGTAGGCCTATATTAGGACATAGCTAATATAGGTTAGTAGGAATAGAGTAATAATACTAAGAGGCTAACTAGAAAACATTAGAAACACTAGAACGACTAGAATAACTAGAACTAGAATATCTAGAACTAGAATAACTAGAACTAGAATAACTACAATAACTAGAACTAGAATAACTAGAACTAGAACAACTAGAACTAGAAAAACTAGAACTAGAACAACTAGAACTATTAGAACAATTAGAACTATAAGAAGTATTAGTAATACTAGAAGTGCTAGAATACCTAGAGTATTGCTACTAATAGAAAAGCTATAGTAAAGGCTATAGGATAGTGTGCCCTATTAGCAGGAAAATAGGGCTAGGCTAAAGTTACTAATGCAATAAGAATCCACTAAAAACAAATACAAGTGCTAGCACTATTTAGGAAGGGTGTTAGGGATATAGCTACTAAGGAAGAGGAGGTAGTCTATAAAAGTAAGAGATAGGAGAGGAGGGAAGTAACATAAGCAAGTAGATGCTAACTTATGTAACAATTTCAATCGACATCACTAGTTTATACACCTCCTTCGACGTTTATAGAAACCCACCTAGCAAGGGACTGTCCCCCCTAGCTAGAGCTTATGGCGCTAGGGTAGACAAGCACTTCCTAGAATCTAGAAATAAGGACTAGGACATTTTACTACGGACTATCACATAAAAGACTAGGGCAGGTCACTAAGCTAGCACTATAGAACTATGCTCTTTACTAGATAAAGCAAAAGTTGCGTGAATACTATAAAGTCACTAAGGATATCCTTAGCTAGCCAGCGTTAATGTGATAAAAAGTATTGATTAAAGAATCTATGGATAAAAAGCCAAGGTGGCTAGATATAGATATCCCTACTAGTCCCAAATAGGTGTCTCCTAGACAACCCGGACAGGGGAGTCTCTACCATTAGTAGTAGGCAGTCACCACCTTAGTATAAGGTAAGCACTATAGGTAATAAAGAAATAACAAGCGTTATAGGTTAAGCTAGAACTATTTAACGGAATAGATTTAAGAGGCTAGTAGTAGAGGCGGACTTAAGGACTAGACTACCTAGTAGCAAAAAGAGCGGGAGCTAATATAATATCTTCCTAGAATTAAGGATTAGAACTAATAGATACTTAAAAAGATTATAAGCAGTTCTTAAACTATTAAATACTATAACCTAACAAGGAAGACCTAGTAGTAATAATGCTAGATTATGTGGACTTAAGATATATTATCCTAGGATTAGCAGGCAAGAATACACTAGGGATCCACGCCTCTATAAGGGAGAAAGAAAAGTAAAGGGATTAAGTCTTAGAAGAAGTAAGGGCAGGATTAATCTAGAAGCGCAGGCAAGGAAGACTACTACAAAACCTAGTAAATAGGGAGGAGGGGGCAAGTAAAGAGATAGAACTTAAAGAAACCCTAGAGATTCTATACCTAGCTTAGGCCTATATAGACCCCTTTATAATAATCTAGCTACTAGATAGTATATATAAAGGCTATATAAATTTAGGGCCTAATTAGGACTAGCTAGTAATAAGAAGAAAGGTATAGTTTAAAGAAGTAAAGGATAAGGAGCTTAAGGGAATAATACGCCTAAGCCTAAACTAAATAGTAGCTACTTTTCTTAGGCAGGAAGTATAGGGAATTATAGTAGCTAACCTACTAGGGCAAGATTATCTATAGGAATAAATTAAGATATTATTACAGGAACCCTAGACTTAAGTCCTAGAGGATAATAACTACTTTAGTAGGGTAAATATAGTAGAGCTAGGGGGCCTAGAAAGTACGCTAGTCCTAAATAGGTATCTAAAGGGTGCGCTAATTTTACCCTTTAGATATATTAACTAATTAGAGGAGCTAGAGGTAAAGAACCATACGCTAGGTTAGCGTAATATACGCGTAATACTAGAAGTACTTAATACCTAAGTAAGGCACTAATTTAGAAAAAACTTAGATAGGTATAGAAAAGATTTATTTATATAAGAAGAAAAAGATAAGTCTTACACTAACTAGGAATTAATTTAGATAACTCTTTATATAGAGCTACTAATATACTAGACTAGTATAAGGGGGAATATAGTAAACTACCTAATTAATATAGGGGTATAAATAAATCTCTTAAGATTAAGTGCTATATAGGCGTTATAAGTACCTATTAAGACACTAACCTAGACCCTTAGGTATATATAGGGGGAGTTATAGCTAATAGTAGGATAGACCTATTTATTAGAATCGCGTAGAACGTGCTAGTATATATAGGGGAAGTAGAGACCCTAACTTATTTTAGGGTAATTATAAACCTAACCTGCTTAGCTATATTAGGAGGGCTATAGTATACCTCTACTAGGCTAGCTATTTAGTATAATATCTATAGGAGGGTTACCTACTAGGTGCTATCCTTAGATAGGGAAAGGAATGCAGTCTTTATAGCCTTAGATCTAAAGTAGGAAGATAGAGATAAAATAGAAGAGGAAGACAAGTTAGAAAACTAATAGCAGGACCCTTGCTTAGGAAAGAGATCCTATAAAATTAATACCTAGGAGATAAATACTATATAGCAGAACATGTGGCATATTTAAAATTTCTACAAGAGGTAGACTATATAGATATACAAGCGGGATTTAGTAAATATAGATAACTATTTACCTTAGAAGATAAAAAGATGCTAGAAAAATAGGCAGCACAAACTATAGGATATAGTGTAGGGGCAAGCAAAGACCTATAGGCTATCTAAGAGCTAAACCTAATATTACTAATATATAAGCTAAATTAAGGTATATAATAAAAAGTAGCTTAAATAGTTACTAAGGTAAGCACTAAGTATAAAAAAGTTAGTAAGAAAATCTAACTAGTAGATAACCTAAAAGAGAAGGATAAGGCTATAGAGTTTAGAAGGCAGGACTAGAAAATAGTAGCTAAGGAAAACTAACTACAAAAGCTTAGTATTCGCGAAATAGTTAACCTTAGCCCTTTTAACTATCTTTTTAAGAAAAGATATATATTATTTCTAAGAGGGTCTAGGCTAACTACTAAGAGGATGTAAGAATAGAAATTTAGTCTAGACTTATTAGTAGTAGAAAGGACTCTATTTTAAGAAATAATTCTTAATAGAGAAGTAGCTATTGCCTTTAACTTTAGAGAAAGTAGACGTATTACTTAAGACGTTAGCCTGCCTTACTAAATAAAGATAATCCTGTATAAAGTATAGCAAATACGCAGTTTCCTAGTAGCTAAGGTAGTAGAAGAAGAATTTATTTAGATATTAGAAGAGCGTCTAGATTAAGGAATACTTAAGAGGTGCAATAGTCTGTACTAGAACCTATATTTCTTAGTAGCAAAGAAAGATAGAAAGCACTAACTAGTCTAAAATGCTATCTATATAAACAAGGTTAGTAGGAGGGACGTAAACCTACCTCTAACTATAGATAAATTCTCTAAGAAATTTGCTAGGTGCAAGATATTACCCCTAATAGATATGTTTTTAGGATATAACTAGATTACTATTTACCTAGATAGTAGAGATATAACTACTATACACACCCCTATTAGCCTGCTATAATCCTGCACTATAGTACAAGGAGTAATAAACTTAGTAGTAGTATTTTAGAGAATTATAATAAAAATACTACGCGATTATTCCCCTTATATAATACTATTTATAGACAATATAATAGTAGGGGGGCCTAAGACTAACTATAGGGGCAAAGAGGGGCTTCCTAGGGTCTAGAGATTTGTGCTTAAGTATGTGTAGTAGCTTAACTAAGTCCTAGTAGATATTAAGCGAGCGGGGGGTATAGTTTTAGGAAAGAAATATTATTAGGGTATAGCTTATCTTAGCGTTATAGGCTATAAGGTTAGCTTTAAAGGAAGATACCCTAACTATATAAAGGTAGAAAAGATTTTAAAATAGCTAGAATGTAAAAATATAAAGGAAGTCTAGATATTTATTAGGATCTGTGTCTACTACTAGATATAGGTTCCTAGCTTTGCTATTTAAGCAAAGCTATTATTTATACTCCTATAAGGCGACACTAGGTAGATATAGGAAGAACCCTAGAGGGTAGCAATAAAAGAGCTTAAGCATTTTATTACTACAGCACTAGCCCTAATAACTATTAATTACAAGACTAGAAGGACTATCTACCTTATAGTAGACACTAGTAAGGAAGGTATAGGAGCTTCCCTAGAATAAATAGGGCTAGATAGAAGGCAACATCTATGCTAGTTTAAAAGTACTGTATAGTTAAAGTCTAAAGTAAAGTAGCACTCTACTAAGCTAGAGTATAGAGTAGTGCTATAGGCCCTAAAAAAGTTTAGAGTTTAGCTCTATAGAATACTATTTGTTATTAAGACAGACGCTTAAACCTTAATTACTTAGCTTAATTAGTCCTTAAGCAAAATACTAGGAGGGGTAATAAATAGGTGGCTTGCTACTATTTTAGTATAGGACTTTAAAATTTAATATATTCTAGGCAAGAGGAATATAGTTATAGATACTCTATCACAATATCTAAAAGAGGATAGATAGGAACCCCTAGATAAAACTAAAGATAACGTTAAAGACTTTATTAAGTATATAATTACTAACGTTAAGTTATATAATCTAATAAAGGACAAAGTACTACGTCCTAAATATAGCGCTAAGTTAGAAGGAATTACCTAGTTTCTAGTTAGGTTCAAAATCCTAGACGTTCTGCAGAAGGAGTTAAGGGCATAGAAGAAACAAGCATTAAACTTCTTTATAAGAGATAGGTTCCTCTTCTGCAAGATATCTTAAAATATAGTAGTAAGACAAGTAGTTAATAATAAAGATATTAGGATTACTACTATATAGGAAATATATTACCTTATTAGTTATTATAGGGTAAATACTATCTACTTAATAATAGCTTAGTAATATTAGTAGGAAAGGATATATAAGATAGTAAGGCTTACTCTACGTATATATTATAAGTATTAGAAAAGAAGTAGTAAGAAGAAGGTTAATATACTTACTAACACCTACTCCTATGCGCTATAGGAGATAGTAGCTATTAACGTAGTCTACATGCCTTATAATTCTAGGAAACAATTCCTAGTAATAGCCTAGGACTATTTAAGCAGGTAGCCTAAAGCATAAGTATTACTAAATAATAGATTAAAAACTATTACTAAATTCATATATAAAGACATCCTATATAGATAGAGTATAGCGCGAAGGATTATAGTTAATAGGGGGCCTAACTTCTAAAAAATTATTTATAATTTAGCCACTATCTATAGTATATATAGGGTTTAGATCTCTACCTATAACCCTTAGGCTAATAGAAAAATTAAAGGAGGGTATAAACTAATTATTAACACACTTGCAAAGCTCTAGGGGAGCTAGGTCTCTAATCTACTAATAGTACTCCTAGCTAACTAAATATCTATTTACGAAAATACTAGATACTCTGCATACTAGCTAGTTACTAGTTAGAACCTAGTGCTCCTAATTAAACTAGCTCTTCTAACATAGCAGACGCTTCCCTTTAGGTAGATAATAGATAGGGCTTAGCTACTAGTAGTAAGGGCTACCTAGGTTAACCTAAGAGATTAGTTTATTAAAGATATAGTATTAAGAATTAAGAGGCTACGCTTATAGAAGAAAGAATATTAGGATAACCATAAGGAAATTTAAAGAGAGAAAATTAGCCCTAGCTTATTAGTACTACTATAGGATTTGGTCCGCTAAATAGATATATCTAGAGATAGGAAACTTAGTAACAAATAGCTAGGTCTATACCTAGTAGCGTAGAGCTTTCTAGAGTTAGGGACGTATTAGCTAAAAGATTTAGATAGAACTAAGTTTGCATATATAACGCTAGGCTAGAGGGTAAAGATCTTCTACTAGAGAAGCTAGAAGGAGGTAAACTAGGAAGACTAAGGACTTATAAAGTTATAGGATAGGGTACTATAGGAAAATAAGTATATCTTCTAAGCGCCGCCTACGTAGTTTAATAAGTTAGGTATAGAAGAAAGAGAAGAAAATAAGGAAGCTAAATTAGAGAATTAGGACTAGGAAATCCTATAACTAGATAAGGGAGGTCCTACTCTTAAGATTAGGCCTACAGCGCTCTTAGATAAAGAATAAGCAGAATACTAATATTTTAACATCTTAGATTCTAGTAAAAGTAATTAAGAGGAGGATAATTAATAATTAAGAGTTAATAGTATTAATATTTTAGTATTAAATCTTAGGAAAAAGATGCGCTATAGGACGGGCGTAAGATTAGTAGGGGGGAAGGTAGGAAGCGCGCTAGTCCTAAATAGGTATCTAACAGGTGCAGTAAAGGGCTTAGGCTTATGCCCAAGCCTAGGCCTAACACAAGACAGACCAAGTCTAACACTACTACTAAGCAAACACACTAGACACCTATAAAAAGGCGTAGAAGGCTTACCTCTCCTTTAAGATACTAAATACTTTTATTAACGCTTATTGCATTCTCCCTTAAGGCTAGTCTATAATAGGTGCGCTAATTTAACTATTTAGATATAGAACACTCTAATTAGCTACACTAACTACCTACCTACGCGTAGATAATAGGGTATAATTATAATAGGATAATAAGAAAGTAAAGGTAGAGGGATAATAAATAAGTAAAGGTGGTAGGATAATAGGAAAGTAAAGGTGGAACAAGGTAAAGGTAGGAGAACAATAGGAAGGCGCAAGTATAATAGGAAGGTATAAGCGCTACGCTCCTATATATATTCTACCTACACTACTACTACTATAATAAGTTACACTAAAAACTTTAGATATCTAACAAAACCACAAGTATCTTATAAAGCTACTACTATACTGTTAGGGAGAGTAACCTATTTAAACTAGGAGAAGTAGGAGGGGCAAGGTTTAATAGTAGTAATCCTATAGTAGAGGATAGGGGTTTAATATAGTAACATAAGTAAAATAATAATATTATAGAGTTAAAGTCAAGTCTGCTAGAGTTATTGTTATCCTATCCTCTAATCCTTTATACCTTTATACTATTTAATCCGCCTAACCTTTTAGGCTAAGCCTTATTTTCCTCCTATATATCCCTTACTACAGCACAAACCTCCCCCTTCTTTAAGCTTAGCCCTATTAAGCTTAGACCTTACTCTCCTCCTCCTAGTCTGCGACCCTGGTTCCTAGCTTGTTAAGCTTTAGGTGAGGGAGTAGGAGTATCTAGGGTCTCTAATCTTAAACCTAAACTTAACAAGACAGTTCTCCTCTACGCCCTAGCTAGACTTCCTAGATAGCCTAGCCCTAGACGCCTAGATCCCTCTGCCTTCCGTTCCTCCTTAATAGCTCCTAGATGCTTTTTAACAGTATCTAGAGTCTCTAATTGCTTAATCTATCTATTATACCTCTACTACTCTCCTACCTTAGTAGGCTGTACTCCCTTTGTGCTAAAGTAGGATTAGTCTAGTACCCTAGCGTCCTTATCCTTACTAAATATAAGCTTCTTATTCTTAATACAGATAGCCTAATTCTTCTTTAACTCTTTTACTATCTTAACCTAACTCTTCCTAATCTATGCTCCTATCCTTTCTCTATTTAAATCTCCTATTAGGTACTTCTAGATCTCTAGCCTTTACTAACAGGTTATCCTATTAAACCTAACATATAATTACCTTTAGACCTAGGTAGGATAGGTAGCCTAGACGTCTCTAGGAAATTGCTATTAGACTCTACTATATTTAACTAGGTGCCCTAATAGAGTCTTTAGGGCTATACTTATCTATAGGTAGGCTAGTGCAATCTCTATATATATCCCTATCTCTAGCACCTCTATTATTATTATATTATCCTATACTTTTATATACTATAGCAGAACTATACACCATATTTAAGTAGTAGGTCTAGTAGATCTATATAGCATTACTAGGCTTATAATCCTTACCTATCCTTTTTAATAGATTTCCTTCTCCTATCTTACTATAGGGCACTTCTCCCTTAGCTCTTTAGGCTAGTGCACCCTATCTTCCTATACCTAGATATAGGCTATCTTATTCCTCCTTAATCCTCTATCTATCTAATTTACCTAATTCTTCTATACTTCTTTAAATCTAATTAGGAGCTTAGTATAGTTATCTTAGTCCTTATTATTAAAAGAAACTAAGCCTTAGATTATCTTAAGCGCTTATCCTAACTACGCTACCTTAGAAAGGTTCACGTTCACGTAATAAAAGAATATCTAGTCTCCTGCCTAGGCGTACTTAGTGTAGTATAGGTATAAGATTAGGTTTGTAGTTTCCTAGATTATAGTATATTAGAGCTAGTATCCTATATCCCCTTATACTAGCTATTAAATAATAGAGTGGTATATAGTCCTACACTACCCTAAATTAGCTACCTACTTTATCTCCCTTAAGTGCTATTTATATATCTTAAAGCACTTATCTACTATCCTTACTAGTTCTAGGTCTTTGTAGATCTAGGTAAAGGTGTCTAGGGTTATACTTCCTTTCTATAAGAAGCCTTAGTAACTCTACTTAAATCTTATTACCTATTGTAGTTAGGCCTAGTTAATTATTAGTACTATCTTCTTTAGCTAGTAGTAATAAGCTTGCAAATCCTTAGAGGTGTAATCTTAGTTAAATAGCTTAGTAAAAGCTACTGTAGTAACTAGGTTAGCTTACAAATTTCCCTATTCTCTAGGCTTATAGTATAGCACGTTTAGCTATCTATTACTTGCCTCTATATTTAGAGTCTAAGTGTAGAGCCCTATCTTGCTAGTAATAAACTTTAAGTAGCTAAAGCATACCTAATTTAAATCCTGCACTATCCTCCCCTTAGTGTCCTAGATAGTGCTATAATTAGTGACTTTGTAGTACTATACTTTAACTAGCTTCCTTTGCTTAGTATTATTAAGTGCGCTACTTCTAATCCTAGCAGCAATTAATTGTAGTGCGGAGCGTTAGTTTTTGCACTAATAGGGCGCTTTATTCTTAACTATAGTATGCTTATCTTTAGTAATACCCTCTTCTTCTAGTATTATTATCTTAGTATCTAGAGTCTTATTAAGTTCCTTAAGCAGTCTAGGTAAAGAGTTACGTAATTTATTTATTACCTCTATATTAGTATCCTATAGTTATAGGCCTGCTACTATGTATTAGCTAATAATTCTAAACTCCTAGTAAACGTTCTCTCCTATCCTTTTTAAGAGCTAGGCAGCGTGTCTTCCTTAAGCTCTTATTATCCTTTGTATAGGCAATTCTGCTAGAGATTCTTCCTCTAAGATATAGGTGGCTAATTTAATTTCTCCTAGGGTAGTATCTAGTATATCCTCTGTCCTCTTCTTGTAACTCTATAACTCCCTTACTATGCTTCCTAACCTTAATAGTCCCCTATTCTAGACTATACTCCTGTCTAGTAGTATAGTCTAGGCGCGTCTAGCGTAGGATATAGTCCTAGGTAGCTAGTTATAACCTAGATTCTTAATCTCTTATATTACCCTCTCCTCCTCTACTTTCTTTTTAGCTACTTCTCTGCTTCCTTATAGAGAGCTAGCTAGGATATCTTTAATTTCTTTTAGCACTAGTATCCTATAGTTTATTAATAACCTTATACCCTCTTTCTATATCTATTTGCTTAGGGGGATTATGCTAAGTAGCACCCCTACCTAGTTCTCTAACTTCCTATACTATTATAGCACTAGGTGCTAAATCTTAGTATAAGTACTATCCTCTTCCCTATAGCGTATATTAAAGTTATAAGGGTTACTTATGCCTTTAAGTGTTAGCCTAAGTAGGGCATGCAGGCCTGTTACGCAGTAACAAACAATCGCCCTAACACGTTGCAAGAAATAGTCCTCTAGTTCCTCCTTAGCCTTTAAGATAGTATTTACCTTTCCTATTAGCTTAGTTATTATAACCTAGACCCTATGCTAGTTAGTAATATTAACAAAATTATCTTTTAACTAGTTTTGCCCCTATATTCTATAGTATACCTCTAAGTTTAGGAAGCTAGCAAGCTAGTCTAGACCTATATAATATAGGAGGTACCTTATATCTATATATCCTTAGTGTATCTAAATAACTTATAGGGTAAATTAGCTTAGGTATTTCTAACTAAATTTGGCGTAATTAGCGTGGATATACTATATTACTAAGCGTATTTTATTAAGTCGCTTCTTGTGTATATTACGTGCTTCCTTTATAAATAGGTACTATAACCTAAAATTAGCTACACTACTATATAACTGCATAAGTGCTAGGCTAGACTCTATAAAGCTCCCTGCTACTAGTATTAATCCTAAAGTTTTATTAAAGTGCTCCCCTAGTGCTCTTATAAAGTTATCTATAATATTCCTCTATTATATAATAGTGCTTACACGTATCTTGTTAATCTAGCTACCTATAGTTGCACCTCCTTTCTATAGAAGAGGGATACCTTTATAAAGTGCCTAGGTCTACGCGTTAAACTCTTTAGGCTAAACTAAGTCTAACTTTTTAATAGCTAAAAGACTCCTCTATTATAACGTATACTAATAGTCTAGTGCGAAACTTCTAGGTGTTATAGGCTGTAGCTACAACCCTCTAGGTTATAAGCTTAACCTTAGGGACTATAGGGAACCTGTTAATATTAGGGATCCTAGTAAGCCTAGCTTAACTACTAGCTACTTTCCTTTCTAGACTTCTAATAACTGTTTAGGGCTCGTTATTTTATTTAGGATCTTCTAGTAGTAGCTTTATTAGATACTTATAGTTTTGTTAGATATCTAAAGTTTTTAGTGTAGTTTATTATAGTAGTAGTAGCGTAGGTAGAATATATGCGGGAATACGCGTGCCTTCCTATTATACTTGCGCCTTCCTATTATTCTTCTACCTTTACTTTATTCTACCTTTACTTATTTATTATCCTTCTACCTTTACTTATTTATTACCCTTCTACCTTTACTTTATTATTATCCTTATTATAATTGCTTGTCTACGCGTAGGTAGGTAGTTAGTGTAGCTAATTAGAGCGTTGTATATCCAAAGGGTTAAATTAGCGCACCCTTTAGATACCTATTTAGGACTAGCGCGCTTCCTGCCTTCCCCCTACCTATCTTGCGCCTGTCCCCTAGCGCATCTTTTCCTAAGTTTTAACACTAAAGTATTAATACTATTAACTCTTAATTACTAATTATCCTCCTCTTAATTACTTTTGCTAGAATCTAAGATATTAAAATATTAGTATTCTGCTTATTCTTTATCTAAGAGCGTCCTAGGTCTAATCTTAAGAGTAGGACCGCCTATATCTAGTTACAGGATTTCCCAGTCCTGATTCTCTAATTTAACTTCTTTATTTTCTTCTCTTCCCTCTATACCTAACTTATTAAACTATATAGGTAGCGCTTAGAAGATATACCTATTTTCCTATAGTGCCCTATCCTATAACTTTATAAGTCCTTAGTCTTCCTAGTTTACCTCCTTCTAGCTTCTCTAGTAGAAGATCTTTATCCTCTAGCCTAGCGTTATATATGCGAACTTAGTTCTATTTAAATCTTTTAGCTAATATGTCCCTAACTCTAGAAAGCTCTACGCTACTAGGTATAGACCTAGCTATTTGTTACTAAGTTTCCTATCTCTAGATATATCTATCTAGCAGACTAAATCCTATAGTAGTACTAATAAGCTAAGGCTAATTTCCTCTCTTTAAATTTCCTTATAGTTATCCTAATATTCTTTCTTCTATAAGCGCAGCCTCTTAATTCTTAACACTACATCTTTAAGAAACTAATCTCTTAGGTTAACCTAGGTAGCCCTTACTACTAGTAGCTAGGCCCTATCTATTATCTACCTAAAGGGAAGCGTCTACTATATTAGAAGAGCTAGTTTAATTAGGAGCACTAGGTTCTAACTAGTAACTAGCTAGTATATAGAGTATCTAGTATTTTCTTAAATAGATATTTAGTTAGCTAGGAGTACTATTAGTAGATTAGAGACCTAGCTCCCCTAGAGCTTTATAAGTGCGTTAATAATTAGTTTATACCCTCCTTTAATTTTTCTATTAGCCTAAGGGTTATAGGCAGAGATCTAAACCCTATGTATGCTATAGATAGCAGCTAAATCACAAATAACTTTTTAGAAGTTAGGCCCCCTATTAACTATAATCCTTCGCGCTATACTCTATCTGCATAGGATGTCTTCGTATATGAATTTAGCGATAGTTTTTAATCTATTATTTAGTAATACTCGTGCTTTAGGCTACCTGCTTAAATAGTCCTAGGCTATTACTAGGAATTGTTTTCTAGAATTATAAGGCATGTAGACTACGTTAATAGCTACTATCTCCTATAGCGCATAGGAGTAGGTGTTAGTAAGTATATTAACCTTCTTCTTACTACTTCTTTTCTAATACTTATAGTATATATATAGAGTAAGCCTTACTATCTTATATATCCTTTCCTACTAATATTGCTAAGCTATTATTAAGTAGACAGTATTTACCCTATAATAACTAATAAGGTAATATACTTCCTATATAGCAGTAATCCTAACGTCTTTATTATTAAGTACTCGTCTTACTACTATATTTATGATAGATATCTTGCAGAAGAGGAACCTATCTTTTATAAAGAAGTTTAATACTTATTTCTTCTATACCCTTAACTCCTTTCGCAGAACGTCTAGGATTTTAAACCTAACTAGAAACTAGGTAATTCCTTCTAACTTAGCGCTATATTTAGGATATAGTACTTTATCCTTTATTAGATTATATAACTTAACGTTAGTAATTATGTGCTTAATAAAGTTTTTAACGTTATCTTTGGTTTTATCTAGGGGTTTCTATCTATCCTCTTTTAGATATTAGGATAGAGCATCTGCAACTATATTCCTCTTGCCTAGAATATGTTAAATTTTAAAGTCCTATACTAAAATAGTAGCAAGCTACCTATTTATTACTCCTCCTAGTATTTAGCTTAAGGACTAATTAAGCTAAGTAATTAAGGTTTAAGCGTCTATCTTAATAACAAATAGTGTTCTATAGAGCTAAACTCTAAACTTTTTTAGAGCCTATAGCACTACTCTACACTCTAGCTTAGTAGAGTGCTACTTTGCTTTAGACTTTAACTACACAGTACTTTTAAACTAGCATAGATATTGCCTTCTATCTAGCCCTATTTGTTCTAGGGAAGCTCCTACGCCTTCCCTACTAGCGTCTACTACAAGGTAGACAGTCCCTCTAGTCTTATAATTAATAGTTATTAGGGCTAGTGCTATAGTAATAAAATGCTTAAGCTATTTTATTACTACCCTCTAGGGTTCTTCCTATATCTACCTAGTGTCGCCTTGTAGGAGTATAAATAATAGCTTTGCTTAAATAGCAAAGCTAGGAACCTATATCTAGTAGTAGACACAGATCCTAATAAATATCTAGACTTCCTTTATATTTCTATATTCTAGCTATTTTAAAATCTTTTCTACCTTTATGTAGTTAGGGTATCTTCCTTTAAAGCTAACCTTATAGCCTATAACGCTAAGATAAGCTATACCCTAATAATATTTCTTTCCTAAAACTATACCCCCCGCTCGCTTAATATCTACTAGGACTTGGTTAAGCTACTACACATACTTAAGCACAAATCTCTAGACCCTAGGAAGCCCCTCTTTGCCCCTATAGTTAGTCTTAGGCCCCCCTACTATTATATTGTCTATAAATAGTATTATATAAGGGGAATAATCGCGTAGTATTTTTATTATAATTCTCTAAAATACTACTACTAAGTTTATTACTCCTTGTACTATAGTGCAGGATTATAGCAGGCTAATAGGGGTGTGTATAGTAGTTATATCTCTACTATCTAGGTAAAGGGTAATCTAGTTATATCCTAAAAACATATCTATTAGGGGTAATATCTTGCACCTAGCAAATTTCTTAGAGAATTTATCTATAGTTAGAGGTAGGTTTACGTCCCTCCTACTAACCTTGTTTATATAGATAGCATTTTAGACTAGTTAGTGCTTTCTATCTTTCTTTGCTACTAAGAAATATAGGTTCTAGTACAGACTATTGCACCTCTTAAGTATTCCTTAATCTAGACGCTCTTCTAATATCTAAATAAATTCTTCTTCTACTACCTTAGCTACTAGGAAACTACGTATTTGCTATACTTTATACAGGATTATCTTTATTTAGTAAGGCAGGCTAACGTCTTAAGTAATACGTCTACTTTCTCTAAAGTTAAAGGCAATAGCTACTTCTCTATTAAGAATTATTTCTTAAAATAGAGTCCTTTCTACTACTAATAAGTCTAGACTAAATTTCTATTCTTATATCCTCTTAGTAGTTAGCCTAGGCCCTCTTAGAAATAATATATATCTTTTCTTAAAAAGATAGTTAAAAGGGCTAAGGTTAACTCTTTCGCGAATACTAAGCTTTAGTAGTTAGTTTTCCTTAGCTACTATTTTCTAGTCCTCCCTTCTAAACTCTATATCCTTATCCTTCTCTTTTAGGTTGTCTACTAGTTAGATTTTCTTGCTAACCTTTTTATACTTAGTGCTTACCTTAGTAACTATTTACGCTACTTTTTATTATACACCTTAATTTAGCTTATATATTACTTATATTAGGTTTAGCTCTTAGATAGCCTATAGGTCTTTGCTTGCCCCTACACTATATCCTATAGTTTGTGCTGCCTATTTTTCTAGCATCTTTTTGTCTTCTAAGGTAAATAGTTATCTATATTTACTAAATCCCGCTTATAGCTCTATATAGTCTACCTCTTGTAGAAATTTTAAATATGCTATATATCCTTCTATATAGTATTTATCTCCTAGGTATTAATTTTATAGGATCTCTTTCCTAAGCAAGGGTCCTGCTATTAGTTTTCTAACTTGTCTTCCTCTTCTATTTTATCTCTATCTTCCTACTTTAGATCTAAGGCTATAAAGACTGCATTCCTTTTCCTATCTAAGGATAGTACTTAGTAGGTAACCCTCCTATAGATATTGTACTAAATAGCTAGCCTAGCAGAGGTACACTATAGCCCTCCTGAATATAGCTAAGTAGGTTAGGTTTGTAATTACCCTAAAATAGGTTAGGGTCTCTACCTCCCCTATATATACTAGCATATTCCACACAGTTCTAATAAATAGGTCTATCCTGCTATTAGCTATAACTACCCCCTGTATATACCCTAGGGTCTAGGTTAGTGTCTTAATAGGTACCTATAATACCTGCGCAGCACTTAATCTTAATAGATTTATTTATACCCCTATATTAATTAGGTAGTTTACTGTATTCCCCCTTATACTAGTCTAGCAGGTTAGTAGTTCTACGTAGAGAGTTATCTAATTTAATTCCTAGTTAGCGCAAGACTTGTCTTTTTCTTCTTGTATAACTAAATCTTTTCTATATCTATCTAAGTTTTGTCTAAATTAGAGCCTTGCTTAGGTATTAAGTACTTCTAGTATCGCGCGCATATTACTCTAACCTAGCGCGGGGTTCTTTACCTCTAGCTCCTCTAATTAGTTAATATGGAAATTTCGATCACTAAGGTTAGGAATGATTTAGGAGATAGATTATTAGATTGTATCTACTACGATCGTACTTATATATATAGAGCTTCAGCTACCCTTACTAGAAGGTGAATAATTAGTAAACCTTCCTCACTAGAGCTCCTGCTTTTTATTAGGCACTTAGTAGTAAGCTAGCAGTTAATTAGATAGTAGGTCCTACAGGGGTATTAATTAGGGTTAATTAGATTAAGATGCTCTGTGATCTAGTTAATATCCCTCCTATAACACACCCCCTAGGTATAGATAGATCTTTTATTATTGTAGTTACGCTTATAGTTAGTAGGTAGTGTAGCTAATTAGAGTGTTGTATATCTAAAGGGTTAAATTAGCTTACCCTTTAGATACTAACTAGCGCGCCTTCCTTATTTAGCCTGCGCTTACGCGCGTAGATATTATCTAGACTAAGCTCTATAACTCTATTTACCTAACTATAATCTTTACTATAGCTTAAATTATAAGATTATATAACCTTAAAGATCTAAACTATACCTATATCCCTACTAACCTATATCTTTAGTTAAAGTTAAAAACTACTACTTACGCTTACTCTACCTGCGCTACCCTTATTACCTCCTACACTACTAAAGCTACTATTGCTAAGGCTACTGCCACTAAAGAAGAGCGTGCTACTACTAAGCGTAAGGCTATTGCAGAGCGTGTAGTAGCTAAGCATATAGCTACTACTACTATAGTTAAGATTGCAAAGCTAAGGAAGGGCGCTCCTACTCTAGCTCCTACTACTCTAGCTCTAACTCTAGCTCCTACTCCTCCCTAGACCTTACCCTATATCCCTACTCCTACTCCTACTCCCTCTCTAGCTCCTAAGGAGACCCTAAGATCCTCCTATTATAGAGAGCCTAGTATTTATTATACTAAAACTTGTCTAAATTATCTACGCTCTACGCTTTTTAATAAGTCTAATAGCAAGTGCTATAACTCTTCTAGTAGGGGGACTTAGTGCTAGTAGTGCTTCTCTAGGTATAGCTATATCCTAATATATATAATCTATATAAGAATTTTCCTTTATAACGCTTTAGTAAGATCTTATACTAATAAACTAATAGCCCTAAGCTTACCTAATATTCTACGCTGTCCTTCCTAGTAAGGAAGTAGGTAGGTAAGAGCTAAGACCTTCTTAAGGATAAGAAGCAGAGGGTCTTAGTGCTCCTTAAGAAGAGTAAGGCTAAGCAGCAGGAGCTAGTAAAAGCTGCTGCTGCTGCTGCCAAGCTTGCGCGCAAGGCTGCTGCTGCAGCTAAGGGCGCCTAGAGCTCCTTATTAGAAGATAAGGACTCTAGCTTCTCTAAGGTTCCCCCTATAGATCCTAGGTTAGGGCAACCTAGGCAGCTCCCTATAGACTCTAAGGCACGCTTTGCGCGCGTGATAGAGCTCCTTAGGGAATCTACCTAGTTAATAATAGAGAGGTAGGCTATAGTTAGTTATTCTTATATTATATATTAATAGATCTTATATACTACCTTACTTTAATTAACACTATATAATATATACTCTACTATTATATAACTTTAGGTGCTCCCTAAACCTTATAAATTATTATATAGTTAGGTTTTTAGTAAGCCTATTAGCTAGTATATTACTAGTAGGTAGGTAGGTAATATAGAAAGATCCCTTTATATACTCTTATCTTAACTATATATTTTAAATATCTACATAGCGTAGCTTAGTAGTAATCCTTTTGTTATTACCTACTACTAACCTAATAGTTTATTAAATATTATAATTAATTGTCTAGGTAGTATCTAAAGTAAGGTGTATTTTAGTTAAAAAGCGTTTTAACGCTATTGCTTCTTTACTTACTTACTTAAGCGCAAGGAGCTCTACCTTAGTAGTTAAAGTAGTAACAGTTGCTTGTTAAGCTGCCTTCTAAATAATAGGTCCTCTAAAGAGCGTAATTAGCTATCTATGTGATAATCGCTAAGTATTAATATTATTAGCAAATGACGTATTACTGCATATTATAAGCTTATTAGGATCCCTATTCCTATATTAGATTAATTAGTATTAAGTTTAGTATAGATAGATAATTACTTAATTAACTATATTAAAGTGTTGTTTAGATAGGTTAGTAAGGTATTAGGAGAGCTAGGAGGCTATATAGGCAATATTAGGGCGCACTATAATTAAGGTGTAAAGGATTAATCTAACGCGCTCCTAATAGTCCTTAATCTCTTTTTTAGTGGCTTCTCCTGTGCTCTTTTTAATATCTTTACTTAATAGTAGTATAGTAGGGAATTTTCCTATCTCTACTAGATTAAATTTCTTTGCAATCTTATTAATGTATTTATTATAAATAAGCGTTATTATCTATCTCTTTCTATCCTAGATTACTCTTACCCCTAGAAACTAGCTTACAGGTCCCTTTTCTTCTATAGTATATCTTTGCTTTAGAGCTTAGATAACTTTGTAAGCTTGGCTTGCGTAGTTTTAGTAATAGAGTAATAGGATATCGTCTATATAGAATATTAACAAGATACTGCAATCTCTATTAAAGAATAGGCATAGCTCCTCTTTAGAAGCAATAAGCTTATTTTCTTAGAGTGTAGTTAAGAGCTTATTATACTATAATAATAGTAAGTCTTTTAGTCTATATAGAGCTCGTTTAAGCTTAACGCACTTTCTAGGTATTTAATATCCTTTAGGTAGCTTGCAGATAACTATAGGGTGTTAATCCCTTAAGGCGTTAAGGAAAGCTCTAACAACGTTATATTAATATATCTTAAGGTTAAACTTGGCTCTAATAGCTATTGTAGTCCTAAAGGTTTAAGCTGCTAGGGTAGCTGCGTAGGTTAAATAAATTAAGTTAGTAAGCTATAGATCTCCTCTTACTACTATCCTTGCTTTGCACTTAATTAGGTAACTATCCTAATTAAGCTTGTATATAAACACCTATTTAAGTAGGAGTAGACGCTCTCCTTTAGTTAGCCTATTAATCTCCTCCTAGGTACTAGCTTTTAGCAGAGTATTAATTTCTTTATATACTGCCTCTCTAAATTGCTGTCCTATTTAGTGGTTATAGAGATCCTTCTATTATTTTAGCTCCTTTTGTAGAGCGTCCTAGTGCGTAATTCTTTTAGGGTTTTTAGGGGATTTGCTCCCTATTACTACTGCGATCACAGCGTGGATTATAGCGTTTAGTTTAGGATATACTAAAAGATTGTGCAAGGGATTTCTAATTAGATCTATATCTAATAGATCTATTACTATATATATCCCTATACTTGTGGAGCCTCCTAGTAGTTTATTAGGGTCCTGTCCCTAAGCTTGCTTACTAACACGCGTTAGTGGTAGTCCTTTAACTTGTGGTTTTCTGCTTCTTCTAGGAGCTCTAGGTGCCGCTTGTAAGGGATCTGCAGGAGATACAGAATCTAGTCCTAAAGCGCGTGGGTAGGAGCTCTGCTTACCACCCCTATAAGAGCTAGATAGGGTGCCCTTACTCATCTCCGTGCTCTTATAGAGTGACCTACTAATAGCACTCTCCCCTCTAGGTCTTTCCTAGGAGCTACCTATCGTGGCGTTAAAGTAAGTTAGATTACTACTATCTTAGGTAGTATAACCCTAATCTATAACCTGTATAGATCCTTTATCTCCTATACTAAAGTTTAGTTCTAGTGTTAGTTTAGGAGTTTAGAGCCCTATTAGCTTAGGGGACTTTGCATAGATCCTTTGTGCTAAGCTAGCCATGCTTAGTACCCACGCTGGAGGTGTCTGCTTAGGGGGTTGTGAATTACTAGGCTAGCTAGCCTAATTATCTACCTCCTCTAGCTCTACCCTACCCCCTAGCTCCTACGCTAGGTTTAGTCCTCCTTACTTACTAGACTCCTTATGTTGCTCTGCTGCAATACAAAGCTAATTAAAGATATTAAGCTCTTTATATACTTCTCCTATATTATAGATCTTATCTTTGCTAATAACGTTAACTATCTTTTAAGCCTCTAACTATTAAAGCTGCTCTAGATCTTTCTCTTTGTAGAAAAGATCCTTATTAAAGGTAACGTTCCGCGTTGTAATAATCTTGAATTAAGCAAGGGGATTTATATCCTGTATATATTAGATGCTCTGTATCCTACTAGATATCTAATATAACCCTAAGGGTTCACCTTAAAAACCCTCTTGTAACGCCTAGCTACTTAATCTCTATTAAGGGGGTAAGCTTAATAGCTATACGCGTATATTCTGCTCTAATTAGGGCGGAGATTAGTAGTTGCCTCCCTTATCTGCTCTAGTTACTACCACCTAAAGTATCTAGTAAACTAACAATCTAGCACTTTATTAGGTAATATTATATTGTAAGTATAGGACAGGCTTATATTATAGAGCTAAGTTACTACTTTAATAATTTTAGGCTAGAGCTTTGTTAGTAGGTTAGTACTAATCCTTATTTTAATTAATTTTGTTTTAATCTCCTGCCCTACTCTTTCTGCTCCTCTATTAGGTTTATAGGTATATACAGGTAAGCTCTTAATTTTAATACTATTGTTAGCTGCCTAGATCTAAAAACAAGATTTGCCACGCTAAGGGAGCGTTGTAACGTTATTATCTTGCATAATCTTGACTATGCTAAGCTTATATTAGTTAAGTATTAAGCTCTTAAAATTTTTGAATACCTATATAATCTTATTAAGGTTTTTGGCTTATAGTAGATAGGTATAAAGCTTTCCTAAGTAGTCGCACTTTAATACTAAGATCTATTACTTGTAAGCTATACCTGTTAGTATATTAAATAGATCCTATAATACCTAGTAGTATAGACGTGGTAATCTTTCCCTTAGTTATCTTAATATAACCTATTAGGCATGTGTAATAGCGTAGTACTTGTATTTGCTCCTAGGAGTTCCTTTAATCCTAATATTTATTGCTAACTTAACTAGAGCTTTAAGCGCCTTAGGTCCTAAATAGCCTAATTGTTAGTGCTAAAGCTCCTTACTGTCGTGTCTTAGGTAAGTTGTCTAGGATCGTTAGGGTTATTTAGGCACTATGCTTTAGATTATTTAATAAGGGGTAGAGGGCTTGTATTCTAGGAAAGTTAAGTTAAACTTGCGCAGTAACTTAGCTAATACAACGCTCTTTCCTAATAATCTAAACTATAAGGTGGCATCTAGCCTAAGGAACTAAACTCCTGCTTTAAGCAATTAAGCTTCTAATATAATATTTATATAAAAACCTTCTACTAACACTACGTTAGTAAGCACTAAATCTTCTATTTTTGGACCTCTTGGTCTATTAAGAGTATTAGGGATTACTCTAGTCCCTCTGCCTAAGATTAGAAAAGCTTAAGTTCCTGCTTTAACTGTCTTATATTTAACTAATCTAAATAAGCTTTCTTCTAGGTAGCTTATATTATTAACTAGGTGCACTGCACCCCTATTGTTAAAGATAGTGCTCTTTAATAGAGCGTAAGCTTTAAAGTCTATAGTTAAATAGATCCTGTTCGTTTTCTCCGCTATTAACATAGGGTTAATTAGTGCTGCCTAGATACTGCCTGGATAGGTGATCACGCTTGCCTTACTACTATAATCTTGATTAATAGGATAGGACTTAATTAGAGCTTTTCTTAACTCTTTGAATTTTTGATTCCTATTAATCTTTTTCTTAATCTCTGATTATTAAGTGGTGGTAAGCTTATTACCTGTATTAGTCTAAGCTTTAATAACGTTTTTATATTTAGGAGGTTTCTATAGGTAAGATCTACTATATAGGTATAAAGACTCCTTCTTTAGTTAATTAGAAGGTGGAGCTCCTATTATTATAAACACTCTAGGACCTTTAGAGCTTAATCTTATATTATATCTCTTAGAGAAGTAATAAATAGATCTTAGTAACCTGCAGGAGGTTGTAAGTTAGCTCTCCTATTACTAACTTTTTAATAATCCTTTAAAATATAGTTTAACCCTAATCTAGTAAGATCCTAGTAGATAGAGCTTTAAGATAATCCTATACTACAAGCTATCCTTTAACATTAGGAACGTTATATACCTTAGCTTGCGCATATAGGATTGTCCACTCCTTCTGCTAGTAATTAGCGTCTTAGCTACTTATCTTTGCCTTAGCAAGATAAGCTTTATACTACAATATCGCCAGTGTTGCAGCGCTTGAATTAGTTAGTGCTAGGTTATTGTAGAGTACTTAGATAAGTGCTTAGAGGGTTACTCTTCCTTAATTAACAAGCTCTATATAGGCTAGGGTAAGGATCCCTTAATCTACTATGTTGTTAACCTATGTAAAGAGGTTCTAGATTACTAATAACTTTAATACCTAATCTAATAAGCGAGCTTAGTACTATGCTATTTAGAGTTTGTACTGCTTGCTTGTTGTGTTAGATAGCGTGATATCTGTTAGCATGTTAGGCTTAATAGGTTTATTCTTAAAGTGGTTTTTAGCATCTAGAGCCTTAGGGTCTACCTCTGCCTAGATCCCTTTAGTTAGGGCATGGTATCTGAATTAAATGTACTAGGTGGGCCAGTTAGTTAATCTAGTAAGTAGGATATCCCCCTTTAGGATTTAGTCGCTTATGGTAGAAGAGTAATAAGTAAGCTTCTGCTTAAGAAATAGTATAAAGAGTGAAGCTTGCTAGCTTAGTGTCCAAGTTAAATAATACGCTTAAATAGATAGGACGATCTTTAATAAGGTAAAGCGCGAACTAGGCTTATAACTATAGAAATTTAGATTACTAAGGTTAGGAATAATTTAGGAGATAGATTATTAGATTATATCTACTACAATCGTACTTATATATATAGAGCTTTAGCTACCCTTACTAGAAGGTAAATAATTAGTAAACCTTCCTTACTAGAGCTCCTGCTTTTTGTTAGGCACTTGGCAGTGAGCTGGCAGTTGATCAGATAGTGGGTCCTACAGGGGTATTGATTAGGGTTGATTGGATCAAGATGCTCCGTGATCTAGTTGATATCCCTCCTGCAACAGTTAACATATCTAAAGGGTAAAATTAGCGCACCCTTTAGATACCTATTTAGGACTAGCGTACTTTCTAGGCCCCCTAGCTCTACTATATTTACCCTACTAAAGTAGTTATTATCCTCTAGGACTTAAGTCTAGGGTTCCTGTAATAATATCTTAATTTATTCCTATAGATAATCTTGCCCTAGTAGGTTAGCTACTACAATTCCCTAGACTTCCTACCTAAGAAAAGTAGCTACTATTTAGTTTAGGCTTAGGCGTATTATTCCCTTAAGCTCTTTATTCTTTACCTCTTTAAACTATACTTTTCTTCTTATTATTAGCAGGTCCTAATTAGGCCCTAAATTCGCATAGCCTTTACCTGTATTATCTAGTAGCTAGATAATTGCAAAGGGGCCTGTATAGGCCTAAGCTAGGTATAAAATCTCTAGGGTCTCTTTAAGTTCTATCTCCTTACTTGCTCCCTCTTCTTAGTTTACTAGGTTTTGTGCTAGTCTTCCTTGCCCGCGCTTCTAGATTAATCCTGTCCTTACTTCTTCTAAGACTTAGTCCCTTTGCTTTTCTTTCTCCCTTATAGAGGCGTGGATCCTAGGTGTATTCTTGTCTGCTAATCCTAGGATAATATGTCTTAAGTCTATATAATCTAGCGTTATTACTACTAGGTCTTCCTTATTAGTTTATAGTATTTAATAGTTTAAGAACTGCTTATATTCTTTTTAAGTATCTACTAGTTCTAATCCTTAATTCTAGGAAGATATTACGTTAGCTCCCGCTCTTTTTACTGCTAGGTAGTCTAGTCCTTAAGTCTGCCTCTACTACTAGTCTCTTAAATCTATTCTATTAAATAGTTCTAGCTTAACCTATAATGCTAGCTAGCTAAGGATATCCTTAGTAACTTTATAGTATTTACGCAACTTTTTCTTTATCTAGTAAAGAGTATAGTTCTATAGTGCTAGCTTAGTAACCTACCCTAGTCTTTTATATAATAGTCTGTAGTAAAATATCCTAGTTCTTATTTCTAGATTCTAGGAAGTGCTTACCCACCCTAGCGCTATAAGTTCTAGCTAGGGGGGGCAGTCCCTTACTAGGTAGGTTTCTAATCTATACATATTACAGGTAGGTGGTTTCTTATTATACCCCCTATAACTCTATAGCCCTAGCTAAGTAGTTAACATTTGTGTAGGGCCCTAGGTTCTTAGCTAGTTTGTTAGTAACCCTCTAAATTACTATAGTATTCTAACGTATTCCTTGCTCTATCCTAGTATTAGTTATATGTAAAATAAAGTAGAGCTAGTTTACTAGGCTTTTTAGTAGCAGGCCTATCGCGTAGTGTTCCTATAGCCTATTAGCCTTAGCTAAACTTATCTTTATTTTTCCTAGTGCCCTAATTAACTAGTCTATTTCTAGGTTAACGTTTAGTAGTAGTTAGGTGGTAGCTTGCTCCTTTTTAACGCCATTTGCTGCCTCTATAATTTCCTCCTTTATAGGCGTAGCTTTTGCTAATTCTAATATCTAATATGCCTACTAAGCATCTTCCTCTATTTAGCTAGCTAATATATATTTTATTCCTTCTCTTTACTAATAGATTCTTTTAATATAGGTATAGATCTTCTCTAGCCTATAGCTTACTACCTTATTACTATTAGGTCCTCCTAGTATACTAAGCAAGACTAGCTCTTTATCTACCTAGGGTAACCCTCTAGAGAAGAAGAATCTAACTTTGCTTTTATATAGCTATTTAGATACTAGGTAGGTATTACTATATACTACAAAATTAGTATAGTAGTCTAAAAGACCTAGGAAGTTTCTAGAGGCCTCTTATATATACGTATCTAGGAAGGTTTAGGTACCTATCCTTTAGGCTATATCCTAGTCCCTCTAGCGCTCCTTTATAGCTTCCTATAGCTCCTCCTAGTCTTGCTTCTAGTAGGGTCTAAGCTTCTTTACAAATATTCTATATATAGTATTATAGAAGTCTAGCAGAACTTTTAGCTAGTCTACTTTATCTAGCCCCCTATTTTCTACTTAGTAGTTATAGTTATCTAAGAACTCTGTAACCTCTCTCCCCTAGAACTAAAAGTTAGTTTTCCTAGGCCTTATAGGGACCAGGACTCTTCTTAGGGGTCTAGAGGATTCTATTTTAGTTAACCCTAGGGTAATATTACTTTCTCTAGGTATTATTCCTAGTAAAAAGAATAGGCTTAGCTAAGGTAGTAGGCTTCTATAAATATTAAAGGAGGTGTATAAACTAGTAATATTAATTAAAATTATTAGATAAGTTAGTATCTACTTACTTATATTATTTCCTTCTTCTCTTATCTCTTACTATTATAGACTATCTTCTCTTCCTTAGTAGTTATATCCCTAATACCCTTCTTAAGTAGTGCTAGTACTTATATTTATTTTTAGTAAGTTCTTGTTATATTAGTAGCTTAGCCTAGCCCTATTTTCCTACTAATAGCGCATACTATCCTATAGCCTTTGCTATAGCTTTTCTATTAGTAGTAATATTCTAGGTATTCTAGCACTTCTAGTATTATTAATACCTCTTATAGTTCTAATTATTCTAATAGTTCTAGTTATTCTAGTTCTGGTCGTTCTAGTTCTAGTTGTTCTAGTTCTAGTTGTTCTAGTTCTAGTTATTCTAGTTATTCTAGTTCTAGTTATTCTAGTTCTAGTTATTCTAGTTCTAGTTGTTCTAGTTGTTTCTAATATTTTCTAGTTAGCCTCTTAGTGTTGTTACTCTGTTCCTACTAACGCGCATTAGCCACGTCCTAATATAGGCCCACTATTTTTGCCTTAATAATATTAATTATTAACACCACCTATTTTTTAATTTTTCTCTGCCCTCCTTATACTTAGAGAAATGTCCTCTTGGTTGCATGCTGCTAGGCCCTCCCCTTTACTAAGATAAGATAAGTTCCCCTTAGGCTTCGCTATTTAAACCGTTAGGGAGAGTAACCTATTTAAACGAGGAGAAGTAGGAGGAGCAAGGTTTAATAGTAGTAATCCTATAGCAGAGGATATAGGTTTAATACAGAAATATAAGTAAAAAGACAATATTCTAGAGTTAAAGTGAAGTCCACTAGAGTCCTCCCTATCCTATACTCTGATCCTTTATGCCTTTATACCATTCAATCCGCCTAACTTTTTAGGCTAAGCCTTGTTTTTCTCCCATACATCCCATACCACGGCACAGTAGCAGCCTTTTAGAGAATTATAATAAAAATACTACATAATTATTCCCCTTATATAATACTATTTATAGATAATATAATACTAGGGGGGCCTAAAACTAACAATAGGGGCGAAGAGGCGCTTCCTAGGGTCTAGAGATTTGTGCTTAAGCATGTGCAGTAGCTTAACCAAGTCCTAGTAGATATTAAGCGAGTAGGGGGTATAGTTTTAGGAAAGAAATATTATTAGGGCATAGCTTGTCTTAGAGTTATAGGATATAAGGTTAGCTTTAAAGGAAGATACCCTAACTATATAAAGGTGGAAAAGATTATAAAATAGCTAGAATATAGAAATATAAAGGAAGTCTAGATATTTATTAGGATATATATCTATTACTAGATATAGGTTCCTAACTTTACTATCTAAGCAAAGCTATTATTTATACTCCTCCAAGTTAACACTAGGTAGATATAGGAAGAACTATAGAGGGTAGTAATAAAAGAGCTTAAGTATTTTATTACTACAGCACTAGCCCTAATAACTATTAATTATAAGACTAGAGGGACTATCTACCTTATAGTAGACGCTAGTAGGGAAAGCGCAGGAGCTTCCCTAGAATAAATAAGGCTAGATAGAAGGCAATATCTATGCTAGTTTAAAAGTACTATATAGTTAAAGTCTAAAGCAAAGTAGTACTCTACTAAGCTAGAGTGTAGAGTAGTGCTATAGGCCCTAAAAAAGTTTAGAGTTTAGCTCTATAGAACACTATTTGTTATTAAGATAGACGCTTAAACCTTAATTACTTAGCTTAATTAGTCCTTAAGCTAAATACTAGGAGGAGTAATAAATAGGTAGCTTGCTACTATTTTAGTACAGGACTTTAAAATTTAACATGTTCTAGGCAAGAATAACGTGGTTATAGATACTCTATCACAATATCTAAAAGAGGAAGGATAGGAACCCCCTAATAAAACCAAAGACAACGTTAAAGACTTTATTAAGTATATAATTACTAATATTAAGTTATATAATCTAATAAAGGATAATATACTATATCCTAAATATAGCGTAGAATTAGAAGAAATTACCTAGTTTCTAGTTAGGGTTAAAATCCTAGATATTCTATAGAAAGAGTTAAGGGTATAGAAGAAATAAGCATTAAACTTCTTTATAAGAGATAGGTTTCTCTTCTATAAAATATCTTAAAATATAGTAGTAAGACAAGTAGTTAATAATAAACATGTTAGGATTACTACTATATAGGAAATCTATTACCTTATTAGTTATTATAGGGTTAATACTATTTACTTAATAATAGCTTAGTAATATTAGTAGGAGAAAATATATAAGATAGTAAGGCTTACTCTACGTATATATTATAAGTATTAGAAAAGAAGTAGTAAGAAGAAGGTTAACATACTTACTAACACCTACTCCTATCCGCTATAGGAGATAGTAGCTATTAACGTAGTCTACATGCCTTATAATTCTAGAAAACAATTCCTAGTAATAGCCTAGGACTATTTAAGTAGGTGGCCTAAAGCACAAGTATTACTAAATAATAGATTAAAAACTATTGCTAAATTTATATACAAAGACATCCTATATAGATAGAGTATAGCGTAAAGGATTGTAGTTAATAGGGGGCCTAACTTCTAAAAAGTTATTTATAATTTAGCTACTATCTATAGCATACGTAGGGTTTAGATCTCTACCTATAACCCTTAGGCTAATAGAAAAATTAAAGGAGGGTATAAACTAATTATTAACGCGCTTGCAAAGCTCTAGGGGAGCTAGGTCTCTAATCTACTAATAGTGCTCCTAGCTAACTAAATATCTATTTAAGAAAATACTAGATACTCTATATACTAGCTAGTTACTAGTTAGAACCTAGTGCTCTTAATTAAACTATCTCTTCTAATATAGCAGACGCTTCCCTTTAGGTAGATAAAGGATAAAGCTTAGCTACTAGTAGTAAGGTGTAACAACCCTATTGTGAAGACACCTTGTAGTGTTCTAGTTAATTAGGTGCATCCCTAGCTAGGTTTAGTGTCTTGGCGCCCAAGCTGTGTAAAACCTGCGCTTCGCGCGGGGCTTAGGAAAGACAAGTATTATTCTCGTGTCAATACTATACCAATAGCCATCTCTACACTATTCTATCTAGTGTAAAGTAAATACTATTGCCTATAACTAGAACCTTACATAAGGGCTACCTAGGTTAACCTAAGAGATTAGTTTCTTAAAGATATAGTATTAAGAATTAAGAGGCTACACTTATAGAAGAAAGAATATTAGGATAACTATAAGGAAATTTAAAGAGAGGAAATTAGCCCTAGCTTATTAGTACTACTATAGGATTTAGTCCGCTAGATAGATATATCTAGAGATAGGAAACTTAGTAATAAATAGCTAGGTCTATACCTAGTAGCGTAGAGCTTTCTAGAGTTAGGGATATATTAGCTAAAAGATTTAGATAGAACTAAGTTTGTATATATAATACTAGGCTAGAGGATAAAGATCTTCTACTAGAGAAGCTAGGATAAGGTAAACTAGGAAGACTAAGGACTTATAAAGTTATAGGATAGGGTACTATAGGAAAATAGGCACATCTTCTAAGCGCTGCCTACGCAGTTTAATAAGTTAGGTATAGAGGGAAGAGAAGAAAATAAGGAAGTTAAATTAGAGAATTAGAACTAGGAAATCCTGTAACTAGATATAGGCAGTCCTACTCTTAAGATTAGACCTAGGACGCTCTTAGACAAAGAATAAGTAGAATACTAATATTTTAATATCTTAGATTCTAGTAAAAGTAATTAAGAGGAGGATAATTAATAATTAAGAGTTAATAGTATTAATACTTTGGTGTTAAAACTTAGGAAAAGATGCGCTAGGGGACGGGCGCAAGATTAGTAGGGGGGAAGGCAGGAAGCGCGCTAGTCCTAAATAGGTATCTAACAGGTGCAGTAAAGGGCTTAGGCTTATGCCCAAGCCTAGGCCTAACACAAGACAGACCAAGTCTAACACTACTACTAAGCAAACACACTAGACACCTATAAAAAGGCGTAGAGGGCTTACCTCTCCTTTAAGATACTAAATACTATTATTAACGCTTATTGCATTCTCCCTTAAGGCTAGTCTATAATAGGTGCGCTAATTTAACTATTTAGATATAGAACACTCTAATTAGCTACACTAACTACCTACCTACGCGTAGATAATAGGGTATAATTATAATAGGATAATAAGAAAGTAAAGGTAGAGGGATAATAAATAAGTAAAGGTGGTAGGATAACAGGAAAGTAAAGGTGGAACAAGGTAAAGGTAGGAGAACAATAGGAAGGCGCAAGTATAATAGGAAGGTATAAGCGCTACGCTCCTGCATATATTCTACCTACGCTACTACTACTATAATAAGTTACACTAAAAACTTTAGATATCTAACAAAACCACAAGTATCTTATAAAGCTACTACTATACTATTAGGGAGAGTAACCTATTTAAACTAGGAGAAGTAGGAGGGGCAAGGTTTAATAGTAGTAATCCTATAGTAGAGGATAGGGGTTTAATATAGCAATATAAGTAAAATAATAATATTATAGAGTTAAAGTCAAGTCTGCTAGAGTTATTGTTATCCTATCCTCTAATCCTTTATACCTTTATACTATTTAATCTGCCTAACCTTTTAGGCTAAGCCTTATTTTCCTCCTATATATCCCTTACTATAGCACAAACCTCCCCCTTCTTTAAGCTTAGCCCTATTAAGCTTAGACCTTACTCTCCTCCTCCTAGTCTGTGACCCTGGTTCCTAGCTTGTTAAGCTTTAGGTAAGGGAGTAGGAGTATCTAGGGTCTCTAATCTTAAACCTAAACTTAACAAGACAGTTCTCCTCTACGCCCTAGCTAGACTTCCTAGATAGCCTAGCCCTAGACGCCTAGATCCCTCCGCCTTCCGTTCCTCCTTAATAGCTCCTAGATACTTTTTAATAGCATCTAGAGTCTCTAATTACTTAATCTATCTATTATACCTCTACTACTCTCCTACCTTAGTAGGCCGTACTCCCTTTATACTAAAGTAGGATTAGTCTAGTACCCTAGCGTCCTTATCCTTACTAAATACAAGCTTCTTATTCTTAATGCAGATAGCCTAATTCTTCTTTAACTCTTTTACTATCTTAACCTAACTCTTCCTAATCTATACTCCTATCTTTTCTCTATTTAAATCTCCTATTAGGTACTTCTAGATCTCTGCCTTTACTAAAGGGTTATCCTATTAAACCTAACATATAATTACCTTTAAGATCTAGGTTAGGTCGGTAGCCTAGACGTCCCTAGGAAACTACTATTAGACTCTACTATATTTAACTAGGTGCCCTAATAGAGTCTTTAAGGCTATACTTATCTATAGGTAGGCTAGTATAATCTCTATATATATCCCTATCTCTAGCACCTCTATTATTATTATATTATCCTATACTTTTATATACTATAGTAGAACTATACGCCGCGTTTAAGTAGTAGGTCTAGTAGATCTATACAGTATTACTAGGCTTGTGATTCTTACCTATCCTTTTTAGTAGATCTCCTTCTCCTATTTTACTATAGGGCACTTCTCCCTTAGCTCTTTAGGCTAGTGCACCCTATCTTCCTATACTTAGATATAGGCCCTCTTGTTCCTCCTTAATCCTCTATCTATCTAATTTACCTAATTCTTCTATACTTCTTTAAACCTAATTAGAAGCTTAGTATAGTTGTCTTAGTCCTTGTTATTAAAAGAAACTAAGCCTTAGATTATCTTAAGCCCTTGTCCTAACTACGCTGCCTTAGAAAGGTTCACATCCACGTAACGAAAGAAGGTCTAGTCTCCTACCTAGGCGTACTTAGTGTAGTATAGGTATAAGATTAGGTTTATAGTTTCCTAGATTATAGTATATTAGAGCTAGTATCCTATATCCCCTTATACTAGCTATTAAATAATAGAGTGGTATATAGTCCTACACTACCCTAAATTAGCTACCTACTTTATCTCCCTTAAGTGCTATTTATATATCTTAAAGCACTTATCTACTATCCTTACTAGTTCTAGGTCTTTATAGATCTAGGTAAAGATATCTAGGGTTATACTTCCTTTCTATAAGAAGCCTTAGTAACTCTACTTAAATCTTATTACCTATTATAGTTAAGCCTAGTTAATTATTAGTGCTGTCTTCTTTAGCTAGTAGCGATAAGCTTGTAGATCCTTAGAGGTGTAATCTTAGTTAAATAGCTTAGTAAAAGCTACTACAGTAACTAGGTTAGCTTACAAATATCCCTATTCTCTAGGCTTATAGTATAGCACGTTTAGCTATCTATTGCTTGCCTCTGCGTTTAGAGTCTAAGTGTAGAGCCCTATCTTGCTAGTAATAAACTTTAAGTAGCTAAAGCATACCTAATTTAAATCCTATACTATCCTCCCCTTAGCGTCCTGGATAGTGCTGTAATTAGTGACTTTGTAGTACTATACTTTAACTAGCTTCCTTTGCTTAGTGTTGTTAAGTGCACTACTCCTAATCCTAGCAGTAATTAATTATAGTGCAGAGCGTTAGTTTTTGCGCTAATAGGGCGCTTTATTCTTAGCTGTGGTATACTTATCTTTAGTAATACCCTCTTCTTCTAGTATTATTATCTTAGTATCTAGAGTCTTATTAAGTTCCTTAAGTAGTCTAGGTAAAGAGTTGCGTAATTTATTTATTACCTCTATATTAGTATCCTATAGTTATAGGCCTGCTACTATATATTAGCTAATAATACTAAACTCCTAGTAAATGTTCTCTCCTATCCTTTTTAAGAGCTAGGCGGCGTGTCTTCCTTATACTCTTATTATCCTTTATATAGGCAATTCTGCTAGAGATTCTTCCTCTAAGATACAGGCGGCTAATTTAATTTCTCCTAGGGTAGTATCTAGTATATCCTCTATCCTCTTTTTATAACTCTATAACTCCCTTACTATACTTCCTAACCTTAATAGTTCTCTATTCTAGACTATACTCCTGTCTAGTAGTATAGTCTAGGCACGTCTAGCGTAGGATATAGTCCTAGGTAGCTAGTTATAACCTAGATTCTTAATCTCTTATATTACCCTCTCCTCCTCTACTTTCTTTTTAGCTACTTCTCTACTTCCTTATAGAGAGCTAGCTAGGACATCTTTAATTTCTTTTAGTACTAGTATCCTATAGTTTATTAATAACCTTATACCCTCTTTCTATATTTATTTGCTTAGGGGGATTATACTAAGTAGCACCCCTACCTAGTTCTCTAGCTTCCCGTACTATTGCAGCACTAGGCGCCAAATCCTAGCGTAAGTACTATCCCCCTCTCTATAGCGCATGTTAAAGTTACGTAGGTTACTTATACCTTTAAGTATTAGTCTAGGTAGGGTATATAGGCCTGTTACGTAGTAACAAACAATTGCCCTAATATATTATAAGAAATAGTCCTCTAGTTCCTCCTTTACCTTTAAGATAGTATCTACCTTTCCTATTAGCTTAGCAATTATAACCTAGACCCTATGCTAGTTAGTAATATTAACAAAATTGTCTTTTAACTAGTTTTAACCCTATATTCTATAGTATACCTCTAAGTTTAGGAAGCTAGCAAGCTAGTCTAGACCTACGTAATATAGGAGGTACCTTACGTCTATACATCCTTAGTGTGTCTAACTAACTTGCGGGGTAAATTAGCTTAGGTATTTCTAACTAAATTTAGCGTAATTAGCGCGGATATACTATATTACTAAGCGTATTTTATTAAGTTACTTCTTGTGTATATTGCGCGCTTCCTTTATAAATAGGTACTATAACCTAAAATTAGCTACACTACTATATAACTATATAAGTGCTAGGCTAGACTCTATAAAGCTCCCTACTACTATTATTAATCCTAAAGTTTTGTTAAAGTGCTTCCCTAGTGCTCCTATAAAGTTATCTGCAATATTCCTCTATTATATAACAGTGCTTACACGCATCTTATTAATCTAGCTACCTATAGTTGCACCTCCTTTCTATAGAAGAGGGATACCTTTATAAAGTGCCTAGGTCCGCGTGTTAAACTCTTTAGGCTAAACTAAGTCTAACCTTTTAATAGCTAAAAGACTCCTCTATTATAATATATGCTAAAGGTCTAGTGCAAAACTTCTAGGTGTTATAGGCTACAGCTATAACCCTCTAGGTTATAGGCTTAACCTTAGGGACTGCAGGGAACCTATTAATATTAGGGATCCTAGTAAACTTAGCTTAACTACTAGCTATTTTCCTTTCTAGACTTCTAATAACTATTTAGGGCTTGTTATTTTATTTAGGATCTTCTAGTAGTAGCTTTGTTAGATACTTGTGGTTTTGTTAGATATCTAAAGTTTTTAGTGTAGTTTGTTATAGTGGTAGTAGCGCGGGCAGATTATATGCAGGAACACGCGTGCCTTCCTATTATGCTTGCGCCTTCCTATTATTCTCCTACCTTTACTTTGTTCTACCTTTACTTGTTTATTGTCCTTCTACCTTTACTTATTTATTGCCCTTCTACCTTTACTTTCTTATTATCCTTATTGTGATTGCTTGTCCGCGCGTAGGTAGGTAGTTAGTGTGGCCAATTAGAGCGTCGTATATCTAAAGGGTTAAATTAGCGCACCCTTTAGATACCTATTCGGGACTAGCGCGCTTCCTGCCTTCCCCCCTACTAATCTTGCGCCCGTCCTATAGCGCATCTTTTCCTAAGTTTTAACACTAAAGTATTAATACCATTAACTCTTAATTGTTAATTATCCTCCTCTTAATTACTTTTGCTAGAATCTAAGATGTCAAAATATTAGTATTCTGCTCGTTCTTTGTCCAAGAGCGTCCTAGGCCTAATCTTAAGAGTAGGACTAATTAAGCTAAGCAATTAAGGTTTAAGCGTCCGTCTTAATAACGAATAGTGTTCCATAGAGCCAAACTCTAAACTTTTTCAGGGCCTATAGCACAGCTCTACACTCTAGCTTAGTAGAGTGCCACTTTGCTTTAGACTTTAACTATACAGTACTTTCAAACTAGCATAGATGTTGCCTTTTATCTAGCCCTATTTATTCTAGGGAAGCTCCTACGCCTTCCCTACTAGCGTCCACTACAAGGTAGACAGTCCCTCTAGTCTTGTAATTAATAGTTATTAGGGCTAGTGCCGTGGTAATAAAATGCTTAAGCTCTTTTATTGCTACCCTCTATAGTTCTTCCTATATCTACCTAGTGTCGCCTTACAGGAGTATAAATAATGGCTTTGCTTAGATAGCGAAGCTAGGAACCTATATCTAGTAGTAGACACAGATCCTAACAAATATCTAGACTTCCCTTATATTTCTGCATTCTAGCTATTTTATAATCTTTTCTACCTTTATGCGGTTAGGGTATCTTCCTTTAAAGCTAACCTTATAGCCTACAACGCTAAGATAAGCTATACCCTAATAACATTTCTTTCCTAAAACTATACCCCCTACTTGCTTAATATCCACTAGGACTTAGTTAAGCTACTGTATATACTTAAGCACAAATCTCTAGACCCTAAGAAGCGCCTCTTTGCCCCTATAGTTAGTCTTAGGCCCCCCTATAGTTATATTATCTATAAATAGCATTGTATAAGGGGAATAATCGCGTAGTATTTTTATTATAATTCTCTAAAAGGCCACTACTAAGTTTGTTACTCCTTATACTATAGTACAGGATTATAGCAGGCTAATAGGGGTGTGTATAGCAGTTATATCTCTACTATCTAGGTGTAGGGTAATCTAGTTGTATCCTAAAAACATATCTATTAGGGATAATATCTTGCACCTAGCAAATTTCTTAGAGAATTTATCTATAGTTAGAGGTAGGTTTGCGTCCCTCTAGCTAACCTTATTTATATAGATAGCATTCTAGACTAGATAGTGCTTCCTATCTTTCTTTGCTACTAAGAAATATAGGTTCTAGTACAGACTATTGCACCTCTTAAGTATTCCTTAATCTAGACGCTCTTCTAATATCTAAATAAATTCTTCTTCTACTACTTTAGCTACTAGGAAACTGCGTATTTGCTATGCCTTATACAGGATTATCTTTATTTAGTAAGGCGGGCTAACGTCTTAAGTAATGCGTCTACTTTCTCTAAAGTTAAAGGCAATAGCTACTTCTCTGTTAAGAATTATTTCTTAAAATAGAGTCCTTTCTACTGCTAATAAGTCTAGACTAAATTTCTATTCTCGCATCCTTTTAGTGGTTAGCCTAGACCCTCTTAGAAATAATACATATCTTTTCTTAAAAAGATAGTTAAAAGGGCTAAGGTTAACTCTTTCGCGAATACTAAGCTTTAGTAGTTAGTTTTCCTTAGCTACTATTTTCTAGTCCTCCCTTCTAAACTCTATATCCTTATTCTTCTCTTTTAGTTTGTCTACTAGTTAGATTTTCTTGCTAACTTTTTTATACTTAGTGCTTACCTTAGTAACTATTTACGCTGCTTTTTATTATACACCTTAATTTAGCTTACACATTACTAATATTAGGTTTAGCTCTTAGATAGCCTATAGGTCTTTGCTTACCCCTACACTATATCCTATAGTTTATGCTACCTATTTTTCTAGTATCTTTTTGTCTTCTAAGGTAAATAGTTATCTATATTTACTAAATCCCGCTTGTAGCTCTATATAGTCTACCTCTTGCAGAAATTTTAAATATACTATATATTCTACTATACAGCATTTATCTCCTAGGTATTAATTTTGCAGGATCTCTTTCCTAAGCAAGGGTCCTGCTATTAGTTTTCTAACTTGTCTTCCTCTTCTATTTTATCTCTATCTTCTAGCTTTAGATCTAAGGCTATAAAGACTGTATTCCTTTCCCTATCTAAGGATAGCACCTAGCAGGTAACCCTTCTGTAGATATTATACTAAATAGCTAGCCTAGTAGAGGTACACTATAGCCCCCCTAATATAGCTAAGTAGGTTAGGTTTATAATTACCCTAAAATAAGTTAGGGTCTCTACCTCCCCTATACGTACTAGCACATTCCACGCAGTTCTAATAAATAGGTCTATCCTACTATTAGCTATAACTACCCCCTACGTATGCCCTAGGGTCTAGGTTAGTGTCTTAATAGGTACCTATAACGCCCGCGCAGCACTTAACCTTAAGAGATTTATTTATGCCCCTATATTAATTAGGCAGTTTACTACGTTCCCCCTTATGCTAGCCTAGTAGGTTAGTAGTTCTGCGTAGAGAGTTGTCTAATTTAATTCCTAGTTAGCGTAAGACTTGTCTTTTTCTTCTTGTATAACTAAATCTTTTCTATACCTATCTAAGTTTTGTCTAAATTAAAGCCTTACTTAGGCATTAAGTACTTCTAGCATTGCAAGCATATTACGCCAACCTAGCGCGGGGTTCTTTACCTCTAGCTCCTCTAATTAGTTAACATATCTAAAGGGTGAAATTAGCGCACCCTTTGGATACCTATTTAGGACTAGCGCACTTTCTAGGACCCCTAGCTCTACTATGTTTACCCTACTAAAGTGGTTATTATCCTACAGGACTTAAGTCTAGGGTTCCTGTAATAACGTCTTAATTTGTTCCTATAGATAATCTTGCCCTAGTAGGTTAGCTACTACAATTCCCTAGACTTCCTACCTAAGAAAAGTAGCTACTATTTAGTTTAGACTTAGGCGCATTATTCCCTTAAGCTCTTTATTCTTTACTTCTTTAAACTATACTTTTCTTCTTGTTATTAGCAGGTCCTAATTAGGCCCTAAATTCGCATAGCCTTTACCTATATTATCTAGTAGCTAGATTATCGTAAAGGGGTCTGTGTAGGCCTAGGCTAGGTATAGAATCTCTAGGGTCTCTTTAAGCTCTATCTCCTTACTTGCTCCCTCTTCTTAGTTTACTAGGTTTTGTGCTAGTCTTCCTCGCCTGCGCTTCTAGATTAATCCTGTCCTTACTTCTTCTAAGACTTAGTCCCTTTACTTTTCTTTCTCCCTTATAGAGGCGTAGATCCTAGGTGTATTCTTATCTACTAATCCTAGGATAATATATCTTAAGTCTATATAATCTAGCGTTATTACTACTAGGTCTTCCTTACTAGTTTATAGTATTTAATAGTTTAAGAACTACTTATATTCTTTTTAAGTATCCCCTAGTTCTAATCCTTAACTCTAGGAAGATATCGCGTTAGCTCCCGCTCTTTTTACTGCTAGGTAGTCTAGTCCTTAAGTTTGCCTCTACTACTAGCCTCTTAAATCTATTCTGTTAAATAGTTCTAGCTTAACCTATAACGCTAGCTAGCTAAGGACATCCTTAGTAACCTTATAGTATTTACGCAACTTTTTCTTTATCTAGTAAAGAGCAAGGTTCTATAGTACTAGCTTAGTAACCTGCCCTAGTCTTTTATATAATAGTCTGTAGTAAAATATCCTAGTCCTTATTTCTAGATTCTAGGAAGTGCTTACCCACCCTAGCGCTATAAGTTCTAGCTAGGGGGGGTAGTCCCTTACTAGGTAGGTTTCTAATCTATATATATTACAGGTAGGTAGTTTCTTATTATACCCCCTATAACTCTATATCCCTAGCTAAGTAGTTAACGTTTGCGTAGGGCCCTAGGTTCTTAGCTAGTTTATTAATAAGCCCCTAATTACTATAGTATTCTAACGTATTCCTTGCTCTATCCTAGCGTTAGTCGCATGTAAAATAAAGTAGAGCTAGTTTACTAGGCTTTTTAGTAGCAGGCCTATTACGTAGTATTCCTATAGCCTATTAGCCTTAGCTAAACTTATCTTTATTTTTCCTAGTGTCCTAATTAACTAGTCTATTTCTAGGTTAATATTTAGTAGTAGTTAGGTAGTAGCTTGCTCCTTTCTAACGCCTTTCGCTGCCTCTATAATATCCTCCTTTATAGGCGTAGCTTTTACTAATTCTAATATCTAATATGCCTACTAAGCATCTTCCTCTATTTAGCTAGCTAATATATATTTTATTCCTTCTCTTTACTAATAGATTCTTTTAACGTAGGTATAGATCTTCTCTAGATTATAGCTTGCTACCTTATTACTATTAGGCCCTCCTAGCATACTAAGCAAGACTAGCTCTTTGTCTACCTAGGGTAACCCTCTAAAGAAGAAGAATCTAACCTTGCTTTCGTGTAGCTATTTAGATACTAGGTAGGTATTGCTATACACCACAAAATTAGTATAGTAGTCTAAGAGACCTAGGAAGTTCCTAGAGGCTTCTTGTATATACGCATCTAGGAAGGTTTAGGTACCTATCCTTTAGGCTATATCCTAGTCCCTCTAGTACTCCTTTATAGCTTCCTGCAGCTCCTCCTAGTCTTGCTTCTAGTAGGGTCTAAGCTTCTTTACAAATGTTCTGCATACAGCATTATAAAAGTCTAGTAGAATTTTTAGCTAATCTACTTTGTCTAGCCCCCTATTTTCCACCTAGTAGTTATAGTTATCTAGGAACTCTATAACCTCCCTCCCCTAGAACTAAAAGTTAGTTTTCCTAGGCCTTATAGGGACAAGGACTCTTCTTAGGGATCTAGAGGTTTCTATTTTAGTTAACCCTAGGATAATATTGCTTTCTCTAGGTATTATTCCTAGTAAAAAGGATAAGCTTAGTTAAGGTAGTAGGCTTCTATAAACGTTAAAGGAGGTGTATAAACTAGTAATATTAATTAAAATTGTTAGATAAGTTAGCATCTGCTTGCTTATATTACTTCCCCCCTTTTCTGTCTCTTACTTTTATAGACTATCTCCTCCTCCTTAGTAGCTATATCCCTAACACCCTTCCTAAACAGTGCTAGCACTTGTATTTGTTTTTAGTAGATTCTTATTACGTTAGCAACTTTAGCCTAGCCCTATTTTTCCTACTAATAGAGCACACTACCCTGTGGCCTTTGTGGTAGCTTTTCTATTAGTAGTAATATTCTAGGTGTTCTAGTACTTCTAGTATTACTAATACTTCTTGTAGTTCTAATTATTCTAATAGTTCTAGTTTTAGTTGTTCTAGTTTTAGTTATTCTAGTTTTAGTTATTCTAGTTCTAGTTGTTCTAGTTGTTCTAGTTCTAGTTATTCTAGTCGTTCTAGTTCTAGTTATTCTAGTTCTAGTTGTTCTAGTTCTAGTTGTTCTAGTTGTTCTAGTGTTCTAGTGTTTTCTAGTTAGCCTGTTAGTGTTGTTACTCTATTCCTACTAACGCGCGTTAGCCACGTCCTAATATAGGCCTACTATTTTTGCCTTAACAATGTTAATTATTAACACTACCTATTTTTTTTAATTTTTCTCTGCCTTCCTTATACTTAGAGAAACGTCCTCTTGGTTGCATGCTGCTAGGCCCTCCCCTTTACTAAGATAAGATAAGTTCCCCTTAGGCTTTGCCATTTATACTATTAGGGAGAGTAACCTATTTAAACTAGGAGAAGTAGGAGGGGTAAGGTTTAATAGTAGTGATCCTATAGTAGAGGATAGGGGTTTAATATAGCAACATGAGTGAAATAATAATATTGTAGAGTTAAAGTCAAGTCTGCTAGAGTTGTTGTTGTCCTATCCTCTAATCCTTCATGCCTTTATACCATTCAATCCGCCTAACCTTTTAGGCTAAGCCTTGTTTTCCTCCTATACATCCCTTACTACGGCACACTACTAGAGGATCCTAAGCAAAATAACAAGCCCTAGATAGTTATTAGAAGTTTAGAAAGGAAAATAGCTAGTAGTTAAATGAAGCTTACTAGGATCCCTAATATTAATAGGATTCCTGCAGCTACTAAGGTTAAGCCTGCTACCTAGATAGTTCTAGCTATAGCCTATAACACCTAGAGGTTTTGCACTAGACTATTAGTATACATTATAATAGAGGGGTCTTTTAGCTACTAAAAAGTTAGACTTAGTTTAGCTTAAAGAGTTTAACGCGTAGATATAGGCACTTTATAAAGGTATCCCTCTTCTATAGAAAGGAGGTATAACTATAGGTAGCTAGATTAATAAGATGCGTGTAAGCACTATTATACAATAGAGGAATATTATAGACAACTTTATAGGAGTACTAGGGGAGCACTTTAATAAAACTCTAGGATTAATAATAGTAGCAGGGAGCTTTATAGAGTCTAGTCTAGCATTTCTATAGGTATATAGTAGTATACCTAATTTTAGGTTATAGTACCTATTTATAAAGGACGCGCGTAATATATATAAGAAGTAACTTAATAAAACATACTTAGTAATATAGTATATCTATACTAATTACGTAAATTCTATTAGAAATACCTAAACTAGTTTACCCTATAAGTTAGTTAGACACACTAAGGATATATAGATATAAGGTACCTCCTATATTATATAGATCTAGACTAGCTTGCTAGCTTCCTAAACTTAGAGGTATACTATAGAATATAGGGGCAAAACTAGTTAAAAGATAATTTTATTAATATTACTAACTAGTATAGGGTCTAAGTTATAATTACTAAGCTAATAGGGAAGGTAGATACTATCTTAAAGGCTAAGGAGGATCTAAAAGACTATTTCTTATAATATATTAAGGTAATTATTTATTACTACGTGTTAGGCCTAGATACTCTACCTGTAACGACTTAGGTAGGTAGGGCATCCAAAAGGTATCCTATACGACTTAAAGGCATATAGGAGTGCGCGTCTATATAGAAAAGGATAAGATTCCTACACCTATAGGTCTTGTACAAAAGGACAAGATGAATATACCTATCCTAACTATAGGCGAGCTATTCTCTATATATATTAGTAAGTTAGGCCTTTATTAGGCCTAACTTAGTATAGAATAATAGGTAGGCAATTCTACCTTATTATTACACTACCCCCTCCTATAGAGAAAGGATAGTCCCTATCCTTAGGATTAGGTTTAGATCCCTGTTACGGACTGGCCTTAAGGGAGAATGCAATAAGCGTTGATAATAGTATTTAGTATCTTAAAGGAGAGATAAGCCCTCTACGCCTTTTTATGGGTGTCTAGTGTGTTCGCTTAGTAGTGGTGTTAGACTTAGTCTATCTTGTGTTAGACCTAGGCTTGGGCATAAGCCTAAGTCCTTTACATACCCCTAACCCTCCCCCACAAACTATTGTAAAATTGTCTTTCTAGGGGTCTAGGGTCGTGTCTTTATCCTCTATAATCTATATTAGGCTTTATTGCTATATTTTTTAGTTTTGTTATTATATCTTTATATTCCTTCCTAATTTATAATAGGCCTGTATATTAAGTGGTACGCGCGCGTAGCGTCTATGCGCTTATTTTAGCACCCTACTATAAAAGTTCTAATATAGCTGTCCTACCCTACTATAAATTTCCTAAACTTACTTTGTTACATAGCAGATTTTCCTAACTAATTAGTCTTATCTCTACTCTTTTTCTATTAATCCTGCCTATATAGCCTCTATTATATCTCTATCTACCACTGCTAGTACTAGTAGTAGGGATCTACTACAAGGCAGTTAGACCCTATGCTAGGCCTACTAAGATAAGGTGCGTACTTCTAATGTTCTCCCTATATTCCCTATACTAACTTCTGCTTAGCACACGTCTCCCTAAACATAGCTACTTAGCGGCTTTATTATTTCTAGTAACTTAGATAATAAGGAGTATAATAGTAGCTTTGTAAAGCCACTTCCCTATAATTAGTGTATTAACTAGCTTTGTCTTTTTAGTAAGTATAACTATTACCGGAGGGTAGTAGTAAGTTCCCCTTAATTCTTATTTTCTTTATAGCAAGTTCTAACTATATCTAGGGCGCTTGTGCAAGTCCTGTTATTATGGCCACAAGACCTGTACTTAATTAGAAGCTATCCTTACTAATAATCCTAACGTTCGCTAAGCCCTCTATAACTAGCTTTAGTTTTATTATAGTTACTAGGAGGATTACCTCTATATTATAAAGAAGGGGACCCTTAGCACCTTTATAGGGAAACCTACTAAAGGCACCTATTACTAGTTTGTGCTATAGTTCTACTAGCTCTACTGTTATTTTAAGGATCTTATATTAAGGGCTTAAACTAATAATACTATTACTCTACTTACCCCTACTACCTACTTACGCGCCTATAATTAGTATTAGCTTAGTGCTATTATTCTATCTGCTACTAGTACTCTAGCGTTTCTACTTTAGTCTGCTATTACGCCCTTATATAGTAGTTATAGCAACAACAACGTTATATAGCTTACTGCTGCCACTAGTGTTACCTTCTAGCGCATTAACTAGCGTATAAACAAGACCTAGGCCTAAACTAACCTTTATATTAATAGGCTTAAGAGTGCTGCTAAGCGCACTACCTAAGGTATTAAGACTCTTATTATTAGTATTAAATTTCCCTTATTTCCTTTATATCTATTCTAACGTTTATTTTCTTTAGGCCTAGGGTGCTACGCGTTAGCAAGCTATTAAAGCACTACCCTCCTCCTGCTACTGCCACTACTATTATTTGTACTTATTAACTAAGTTGTCCCCTACCTACGCTACGCGTAAGCGTTACTACTATTACTAAGAGATATAGAGGCGTTAGGATAACATAAACAATAGTTTAGGGGGGGCTAGGGGGGGGTTAGTTGCAGATAGTAATAGTATAGACACTGCTACCTAATTATTAGCTATATTATAAAACTTTAGTAGTAGGGCACTTACTTAGAGTGTTATTAGGATAAATAAAATATATCTCTAATACCTTTCTACTTCTTAATTATAATAAAGGTCTAAGTTATTATTCTAGTCCCCTTTTACCTTTGCTTCCTAGCTTTTGTGCGTATTAGGCTGTTATTATGCGCGGCATCCCTATACTATTCCTTAAACCTATCTAGAGCCTTAGTATCCTATACTACCTCTAGCGGGTGCTATGTTAGATTAACATACCCCCTCTATTTTACTAGGACTTAATGCTTTCCTTTTCCTCTTGTATTCTTTGCATAAAGGATCTCTTCTACTTCCTATTTATCTAGCGTTGTATCTTTATTTTCTAGAGTAACTATTAGACCTAGTTATAAGTCCTAAAGCTTCTAGCTTAGTAGTAGGTTATTAGTAGCTCTCTCTAGTAGATCTATATGCACAGTCTTATGCAAGCTCCCTAGTAAGTCTAATACTACTATAAGTAGAGTAGGAACTTGCATTACTTTATACTTTACCTATAGCTAGTTAAACTTTTTACTTAGTTAGTTTATCTTTATATTACGCATTGCAAACTAAACTATATTACCTTTTAGGAACTTTTTAGCTAGGCGTTAGGACTAGTTTATTACTTCCTATTATTATTGCTATTAGAATGCGATAGCGGCTTGCGCTAGCTCTACACCCCTCTATAGGTATAACAAGAACGCTACAGCCTCTCTATAAGGATTCTTAGGCTTTACTAGTAGTAATATTATCTTTTGTAGCATATCTATAGTATACCTATTTAAAAGTAGATTTAGGCTAACACTAGTTATACTAGAGTCCCTATTATTAAGTGCAAGTTAGCAGGCTAGAAGATAGTTAGGCTAGTTAGTCTGCTTAAAGCATACTATTATGCGCAGCACCGCCTACACTTCTTAGTTTACCCGCTCTGTCCTGCTATCTATCTAGGGGTGGTATATAGTAGACAGTAACTAGTTTATCTTTATTATCTAGTATAATATTATCTAGAAGGATCCTAACTAGTCTAAGCCTTAGTTAGTAATAATAGAGGATAGGAAGCCCTAGAACCACTACTAGTTATCCTAGAAGATCCTTGCATAATAATTAGCTATTATAGAGACTATTACTTTAAGCTAAATATATTTAGACAATCTGTTAGTAATAACTAATAGGTACTAGGGTTTACTCTTATCTTTTGCAGGTAGGTTAACTATAAAATCTATAGATATTTAGGACTAGTATTGTAACGCGACTAGTATAGGTTACAATAGACCCTATTAGCGCTTCTAGGAGATATAAGCACTATAATAATAGTAGTTTTAAATATACTACGCAATATCTCCTAATATTCTATCCTAATAATAGTCGCGGTGCAGTATTTAAAATATTGTATTCTTTCCTAGGTATCCTACTAAACCTAATTTATGTGCTTGCTATATAATAGTAGTTATAAGGGGTTCCTATATTAGTAACTAAATAACACCCCTCTAGAGTAAAGTGCCATGTGCGCTAATTGCATAGTCCCTAATCTGTTGCTTTATATTAGCTAAAACTAGGAAAGACCTAGCGCCTTTCTAAACCGCATTAAGACGTACTTAGTATATCTTATCTTCTAGTACCGCTTTGTCCTATAGTGTCTGCATATACAGGTTAGCAAAGAGGCTAGCGCCCTTTAGTAACTTAGACGCCTCCTCTACTTCTAACACTGCAACCTAAATTAATTTAGGGCCCATTACTAACTATAGTGTTGCTTTAGAGGAGTTTAAATCTTATAGTTATCTACTTAAGGTATTAGGTTATCCTGCAAGATAGCTAGGCCTATACTATAGGATATACTAATATTTTAAAAGTTCCTCTGCCTAGCAGCACTATTGCTCGCTTAAGCTTTAAAGGCTAGTAAAGTACTCTAAGTTTTTATAGTCTATGAATATTGTGAATAGTTTATAAATACTCTATAACTCTACTAACTAACTTTTAAGAGACTTAATAATAGCAAGCAATTCCTTGTTGTGTATAGTGTAGTTTTATCTCTCTAGCGTTAGTACTATAGAGTAGTAAGCAACTAGGTGCTAGACGCCCCTAACTTTTTGCGACAAGCAACCCCTAAGAGCATATCCTAAATAGTCTACTTCTAATAACGTTTCTTTAGCTAGGTCTTATTATGTTAATACTAGTCCTAATATAAACGCCTTTTTTAGCGCATTAAATGCACTTTATTCTTCCTCTCCCTATTAGAATAGGGTATTCTTCCTAGTTAGTTAGTTTAAAGGTGCTGCCACTTTAGAAAACCTTGCGATAAAATTATAGTAGAAGTTAGCAAAACCTAGAAAACTCCTTACCTCTCTTATATTCCTAGGGGATTCCTATTCCTATACTGCCCTAAGCTTTTTAGGGTTAGGTCTAAGTAATTTGCCCGCCTTAACAATATAGCCTAGGTAGCGTACCTCCTTAATACTAAAAGCACATTTCTCTAAGTCTAGGTATAGTCCTACTTCTTTTAATAGTGTAAGTACACGCTTTACTTTTTCTATATAGTTAAACTAGTTTCCTCCTAAATAAATTAGGATATTATTAAGGTAGGCTATTGCATATAATCTAAGTAACTCTGCAAGCGTGGCATTAATGTATTATTAGAAAGTAGATGGCGCACTACTAAGACTAAACGGACATACTAACTATTTATACAACCTAAACTAGGTGTAGAAAGTAGTTAAGGACTTATAACCTTTTACTATTCTAACTTTATAAAAGGCGGCGCAAATATCTACTTTTATAAACTAATTTACGCTAGATAGTGTGCGCAAAGTTTCCTTAATAAGTAGTAGTAGGTATTAGTCTAAGGTTATTATGCTATTAAGCATCTAGTAGTCCACACACAGACGCTAACTACCTAATAGCTTCTTTACTAGTAATACTAGAGCTCTAGCTGTAGAAGAGCTTGCTTAGATCTAGCCCTTGTCTATTAATCTAGTAAGTTATATTCTTAGTTCTAGTAATTAATTACGCGATATAGGGTACAGGGGACCCTATAGGGGGTTAGGCTAGGTTCTATCTAGGAGAGTTATTAACTAAATATAGTAATCTATACTACCTTAATAAGGTAGTAAACCACTTACTAACTCTTTGTTAAACAGGTCCTTAAACTCTTAAAGTTCTAGTAGTAACTTTGTCTTTCTAGTTTTATACTTAGGTTTGTAGGAAACTATGTTACTAGCAATATAGAAGGTGTGTATATTAATAGGACTTCCCTTATTAACACTTCCTAGATATTTTATTAGGCGCAAGTTATATATTACCTATAATATATCTAGTATATTTATTGTAAAAATTTGTACCTATATATCTTCCTATTAGGGTTCTTAATTTAGCAACCCTGCTATAACTAAACCTAAGATAATAGAGATACAGGTAGGATGTAGGCGTCTCCTGCTCTCTTGTACTACTATATTTCCTGCCTTCCTAATTATTAATTCGCCTTATAGAATGTCTATAACAACGCCCTCTCTACAAAGCTATAGTCTGCCTAGTATTAGTTAATAGGAAAGGCAAGGTACTATATAAGCTAAAAGCTAAGACTACTAACTATCTAAATTATAGTCTAATACTACTAACTATACAATTCTTGTACCCTTAGTAATTCCCTAGGCATGTTGCAAAGGTCGCGGGGGAATGTTAATAAAGGTCCTACTAATCTATCTTACTAACTTTTCCTTAACCACACTAAAACACTAGCACCCTAAATTAACTATCGCTTACACGTTCTCTACTCTACCTAGGAAGAGGGGAATAAAGAAGGGAGGATTATTTAACCCCGCCTTAATATCTAGGGGACACTTAATAGCCTCTACTATTAATAATTCCTCTATTATAGTGTCCTCCTTATACCCCTAACTTAGCCTAGGGTTAGGGGTGGCTAGTTTCCTAAATTAGGGCCGCTTGCTAATGCCTTAACTATCTTAACACCTACTAGTTGTAGTAATAGGGTATTAGGACATACGCGCACAAAATAACTACCCTATCTACACTAGGTATAGACCTTTACTAGTTTCTATATATTAAACAGGTCCTATAGGATCTAGTTAGGACGTAATATTAGTAGTTTAGTAGGTGCACTTAACAAGGCTGCTACTTCTACTATATTTGTGTTGCCGTCCTAATCTAAGGTAGACTTCTACTAGGGTTCCTTAGACTTACTAGCCTAAAGAAAACCTAGTTCTAGAGAGGCTATTTTAATATCTACTATAATTATCTTATATTCCTCTACAGCTGTATTATAGTTTGTCCTAGAGACTCCCCTATTAAGGGAAACTAAGCGCATACAGCTATTAAGAGATTACTAAAGTTGTAAAAGCTTCTATTTATTATTCTAGTATAAACCTCCTAACTATATAAGAAGCTGCACAAAATTTATAAAGAACTCTATAAAAGGCTAATTTTAGCCCTAATATAAGTATTTTAATATAACTTAGGTATACTCCTACCTATAATAGTTACTATAATAGAATACTAGGTAGTTAAGAAACCTACTTATATCCTAACACTTATATATACTATCCTTAAAGTATAGTGCTATAGCGCACTAGACTATAGGTAATAACTAGGACTAAATATATATAAACCTTACCTTCTTATCCCTAATAAAGACCTTATCTACACGTAGTTTAAACTCTATAGTTATATACTAGGAGGAGAAGTTTACCTTAGTGCTATTATATAGTAAGCTAACTAGAAAAGGTTTATAGTATAAGGTAGGAGAGGGTAGAGGTAGTATATTATTAAACCTAGCAGGCTTAGAGGAGGGTTAGGATAGAATCTAATTGCGTATTTCCTTATTCTATTAATATAGTATAGCTATTATAGCAGAGTCTTAAGCCTATTATTCTATTAATCTATAGACCTATTATATTAGCCTTTCTACTATATTAGGTTACACCTAGTTATTCTAAATATCTAGCGTGTCTATCTCTTATTACTATTATAGTATATTTAGAAGAAGATACTAAAATATTATAGACTAGCCTTAAGGGAGAATATAATAAGTGTTAATAATAGTATTTAGTATCTTAAAGGAGAGGTAAGCCCTCTACGCCTTTTTATAGGTGTCTAGTGTGTTCGCTTAGTAGTGGTGTTAGACTTGGTCCGTCTTGTGTTAGACCTAGGCTTAGGCATAAGCCTAAGTCCTTTACAATCCCTTATTAAAGAAAAGCTCTTGCAAAATAAATCTACCTTTACCTCTACCTTTACCTTCACTTCTTCTTCCTAGGGCACGGACCCCTATCCCCAGCCTGCATATAACTAGCCCTCTACCTACTAACTTTCTTATTCCTATATCCCTAACTTTTCAAATATTTAACCTAATCTATCTAAAATCTAGTAAGTATTTAATCTATATAATTAAGCAGTTGCTAATCTAAATTAGAACCTTTAGCTATGCTAGTACTAGTACTACTAGGAGTCCTCCCTATTGCTCATCGCGCTCTCTATATAAGGGCAGTTAGGGCTCTAGCTAGGGGCAAGTTTAACAATTTTAATTTTAAGTTAAAGAATTCTAAGAAGTGCTAGTACTATATCTCCTAGAATAAGTATTACAATCTAGTAAGTATCTAAGTCTAATAGGGTCCCTTTACTAATTCTAGCAGATTCCTTCTTTTATTAGCCTAGAGTACTCTACCCTTAGGGGTGCTCTAGATAAGTACTATAGCCTAGTAGCAAACCCTGCTAAAGGGGATAAGGATAAGGATACTATAGTTACTTATTAGAAGGATATAAAATAGTTTAAGGCTACTATTTAAGAAGCCGCCTAAAACCTTGCTAAGTGCGTTACTATTACTAATACTTAGACTAAGGGCATAGAAGCTACTAAGATCCTTATAGCTATATATTATGCTACTATATCTAATTTACGTTAGCTTTAGAATAGTATTTATAAGATAGTCTTAGTAGTTAGGGGCTTAATAAGGGCTATTAAAAAACTTAAAGAGGAAATAGCACTAAATTAGAAGGCAACCTTTATAGTGTAGGCTAAGATAAAGGCGCTTAATAAGAAGGCGTCTAAATTAGTTCTAGCTCCTATACCTACTCCTGCACCTGCTCCCGCACCTGTTATACTAGTTATCTAGAAGCTAGCCAAGAAGGGTAGTCTAGGTACTATCTTAGCTAATACAGAGTCTAAACTAGGTTCTAATAGAGAGATAGATATAGAATAAAGAGGTTTCCTAGGGGTAGTGTCCTAGGAACCTTAAAGGTTCTAGGACAGTTCTAAATAGGATATAACAATAAATAGCAACAAGAATAATAGTAATAGATAGTAGTTAATAGATAATACGTAGCTAAATAGGATGTGAATTAGTTCTTGTTGCAGGAGGGATATCAACTGGATCACGGAGCATCTTGATCCCGATTAATCCCAATCAATCCTGGTCAATACCCCTGTATGACCCACTATCTAATTGACTGCCAGCTTACTACTAAGTGCCTAATAAAAAAGCAGGAGCTCTAGTAAGGAAGGTTTACCAATTATTCACCTTCTAGTAAGGGTAGCTGAAGCTCTATATATATGAGTCCAATCGTAGTAGATATAATCTAATAATCTATCTCCTAAATTATTCCTAACCTTAGTAATCTAAACTTCCACAGTTATAAGCCTAGTTGGCGCTTTACCTTATTAAAGATTGTCCTATCTATTTAAGCGTATTATTTAACTTGGACACTAAGCTAGCAAGCTTTACTCTTTATACTATTTCTTAAGCAGAAGCTTACTTATTACTCTTCTACCATAAGCGACTAAATCCTAAAGGGGGATATCCTACTTACTAGATTAACTAACTGGCCCACCTAGTATATTTAATTCAGATACCATGCCCTAACTAAAGGGATCTAGGCAGAGGTAGACCCTAAGGCTCTAGATGCTAAAAACCACTTTAAGAATAAACCTATTAAGCCTAACATGCTAATAGATATCACGCTATCTAACACAACAAGCAAGCAGTACAAACTCTAAATAGCATAGTACTAAGCTCGCTTATTAGATTAGGTATTAAAGTTATTAGTAATCTAGAACCTCTTTACATAGGTTAACAACATAGTAGATTAAGGGATCCTTACCCTAGCCTATATAGAGCTTATTAATTAAGAAAGAGTAACCCTCTAAGCACTAATCTAAGTGCTCCGCAACAACCTAGCGCTAACTAACTTAAGCGCTGCAACACTAGCAAGATTGCAGTACAAAGCTTATCTTACTAAGGCAAAGATAAGTAGCTAAGACGCTAATTGCTAGTAGAAGGAGTAGATAATCCTATATACGCAAGCTAAGGTATACAACGTTCCTAATATTAAAGGACAGCTCGCAGTACAGGATTATCTTAAAGCTCTATCTGCTAGGATCTTACTAGATTAGGGTTAAACTATGTTTTAAAGGATTATTAAAAAGTTAGTAATAGGAGAGCTAACTTATAACCTCCTATAGGTTGCTAAGATCTATTTATTACTGCTCTAAGAAAACAACATAAGATTAAGCTCTAAGGGTCCTAGAGTGTTTGCAACAATAGGAGCTCCACCTTCTAATTAACCTAAAAAGGAGTCTTTATGCCTATGCAGTAGATCTTACCTATAGAAACCTCCTAAATGCAAAAACGTTATTAAAGCTTAGACTAATACAGGTAATAAGCTTACTACTACTTAATAATCAGAGATTAAGAAAAAGATTAATAGGAATCTAAAATTTAAAGAGTTAAGAAAAGCTCTAATTAAGTCCTATCCTAACAATTAAGATTATGGTAGTAAGGTAAAAGAAAACGCGATCACCTATCTAGGCAGTATCCAGGCGGCACTAATTAACCCTATGTTAATAGCGGAGAAAACGAACAGGATCTATTTAACTATAGACTTTAAAGCTTACGCTCTATTAAAGAGCACTATCTTTAATAATAGGGGTGTAGTGCACCTAGTTAATAATATAAGCTACCTAGAAGAAAGCTTGTTTAGATTAGTTAAATATAAGACGGTTAAAGCAGGAACTTAAGCTTTTCTAATCTTAGGTAGAGGGACTAGAGTAATCCCTAATACTCTTAATGGACCAAGAGGTCTAAAAACAGAAGACTTGGTGCTCACTAACGTGGTGTTAGTAGAAGGTTTTTATGTGAATATTATATTAGAAGCTTAATTGCTTAAAGCAGGAGTTTAGTTCCTTAGGCTAGATGCTACCTTATAGTTTAGATTATTAGAAAAGAGCGTTGTATTAGCTAAGTTACTACGCAAGTTTAACTTAACTTTCCTAGAATACAAGCCCTCTACCCCTTATTAAATAATCTAAAGCATAGTGCCTAAACAACCCTAGCGATCCTAGACGACTTACCTAAGACACGATAGTAAGGAGCTTTAGCACTAATAATTAGGCTATTTAGGACCTAAGGCGCTTAAAGCTCTAGTTAAGTTAGCAATAAACATTAGGATTAAAGGAACTCCTAGGAGCAAATGCGAGCACTGCGCTATTACACATGCCTAACAGGTTATATTAAGACGACCAAGGGAAAGATCACTACGTCTATACTACTAGGTATTATAGGATCTATTTAACATGCTAACAGGTATGGCTTATAAGCAATAGATCTTAGTATTAAAGTGCGACTACTTAGGAAAGCTTTATACCTATCTACTATAAGCTAAAAACCTTAATAAGATTATGCAGGTATTTAAAAATTTTAAGAGCTTAATACTTAACTAATATAAGCTTAGTATAGTTAAGATTATATAAGATAACAACGTTGCAACACTCCCTTAGCGTGGTAAATCTTATTTTTAGATCTAGGTAGCTAATAATAGTATTAAAATTAAGAGCTCACCTGTATATACCCATAAACCTAATAGAGGAGTAGAAAGAGTAGGGCAGGAGATTATAACAAAATTAATTAAAATAAGGATTAGTGCTAACCTACTAATAAAGCTCTAGCCTAAAATTGTTAAAGTAGCGACTTAGCTCTACAATATAAGCCTGTCCTATGCTTACAATATAATATTACCTAACAAAGTGCTAGATTGTTAGTTTACTAGATACTTTAGGTGGTAGTAACTAGAGCAGATAAGGGAGGCAACTGCTAATCTCTGCCCTAATTAGAGCGGAATATACGCCTATAGCTGTTAAGCTTACCCCCTTAACAGAGATTAAGTAGCTAGGCGTTACAAGAGGGTTTTTAAGGTGAACCCTTAGGGTTATATTAGATATCTAGTAAGATACAGAGTATCTAATATATATAGGATATAGATCCCCTTACTTAATTAAATTATTACAACGCGGAATGTTACCTTTAATAAGGATCTTTTCTATAAAGAGAAAGATCTAGAGCAGCTTTAACAGTTAGAGGCTTAAAAGATAGTTAATATTATTAGCAAAGATAAGATCCGTGATGCAGGAGAAGCATATAAAGAGCTTAATATCTTTAATTAGCTTTGTATTGCGGTAGAGTAATATAAGGAGTCTAGTAAGCAAGGAGGACTAAACCTAGCGCAGGAGCTAGGGGGTAGGGTAGAGCTAGAGGAGGTAGATAATTAGGCTAGCCAGCCTAGTAATTCACAACCCCCTAAGCAGACACCTCTAGCGTGGGTACTAAGCATGGCTAGCTTAGCACAAAGGATCTATGCAAAGTCCCCTAAGCTAATAGGGCTCTAAACTCCTAAACTAACACTAGAACTAAACTTTAGTATAGGAGATAAAGGATCTATGCAGGTTATAGATTAGGGTTATACTACCTAAGATAGTAGTAATCTAACTTACTTTAACGCCACAATAGGTAGCTCCTAGGAAAGACCTAGAGGGGAGAGTGCTATTAGTAGGTCACTCTATAAGAGCACGGAGATAAGTAAGGGCACCCTATCTAGCTCTTATAGGGGTGGTAAGCAGAGCTCCTACCTACCCGCTTTAGGACTAGATTCTGTATCTCCTACAGATCCCTCACAAGCGGCACCTAGAGCTCCTAGAAGAAGCAGAAAACTATAAGTTAAAGGACTGCCACTAACGCGTGTTAGTAAGCAAGCTTAGGGACAGGACCCTAATAAACTACTAGGAGGCTCTATAAGTGCAGGGATATATATAGTAATAGATCTATTAGATATAGATCTAATTAGAAATCCCTTATACAATCTTTTAGTATATCCTAAACTAAACGCTATAATCTACGCTATAATCGCAGCAGTAATAGGGAGCAAATCTCCTAAAAACCCTAAAAGGAATACGCACTAGGACGCTCTATAAAAACAGCTAAAATAATAGAAGGATCTCTACAACTACTAAATAGGACAGCAATTTAGAGACGCAGTATATAAAGAAATTAATACTCTACTAAAAGCTAGTACCTAGGAGGAGATTAATAGGCTAACTATAGGAGAGCGTCTACTCCCACTTAAATAGGTGTTTACATACAAGCTTAATTAGGATAGTTACCTAATTAAGTGCAAAGCAAGGATAGTAGTAAGAGGAGATCTACAGCTTACTAACTCAATTTATTTAACCTACGCAGCTACCCTAGTAGCTTAAACCTTCAGGACTGTAATAGCTATTAGAGCTAAGTTTAACCTTAAGATATATTAATATAACGTTGTTAGAGCTTTCCTTAACGCCTTAAGGGATTAACACCCTATAGTTATCTACGAGCTACCTAAAGGATATTAAATACCTAGGAAGTGCGTTAAGCTTAAACGAGCTCTATATAGATTAAAAGACTTACTATTATTATAGTATAACGAGCTCTTAACTACACTCTAAGAAAATAAGCTTATTGCTTCTAAAGAGGAACTATGCCTATTCTTTAACAGAGATCGCAGTATCTTGTTAATATTCTATGTAGACGATATCCTATCGCTCTATTACTAAAACTACGCAAGCTAAGCTCACAAAGTTATCCAAGCTCTAAAGCAAAGATATACTATAGAAGAGAAGGGACCTGTAAGCTGGTTTCTAGGGGTAAGAGTAATCTAGGATAGAAAGAGACAGACAATAACGCTCGTTTATAATAAATACATTAACAAGATTGCAAAGAAATTTAATCTAGTAGAGATAGGAAAATTCCCTACTATACTACTATTAAGTGAAGATATTAAAAAGAGCACTAGAGAAGCCACTAAAAAGGAGATTAAGGACTATCAGGAGCGCGTTAGATTAATCCTTTACACCTTAATTATAGTGCGCCCTAATATTGCCTATATAGCCTCCTAGCTCTCCTAATACCTTACTAACCTATCTAAACAACACTTTAATACAGTTAATTAAGTGATTGTCTATCTATACTAAACTTGATACTAATTAATCTAATATAGGAATAGGGATCCTAATAAGCTTATAATATGCAGTAATGCGTTATTTGCTAATGATATTAAAACTTAGCAATTATCACATAGATACCTAATTACGCTCTTTAGAGGACCTATTATTTAGAAGGCAGCTTAATAATTAACTATTACTACTTTGACTACTAAGGCAGAGCTCCTTGCGCTTAAGCAAGTAAGCAAAGAAGCAATGGCGTTAAAACGCTTTTTAACTAAAATACACCTTACTTTAGATACTACCTAGATAATTAATTGTAATAATTAATAAACTATTAGGTTAGTAGTAGGTAATAACAAAAGGATTACTACTAAGCTGCGCTATATAGATATTTAAAACATGTGGCTTAGGTAAGAGTATATAAAGGGATCTTTCTACATTACCTACCTACCTACTAGCGATATGCTAGCTAATAGGCTTACTAAAAACCTAATAGCATAATAATTTATAAGGTTTAGGGAGCACCTAAAGTTATATAATAGCAGAGTATATATTATATAATATTAATTAAAGTAAGGTAGTATATAAGATCTATTAATATATAATATAAGAATAACTAACTATAGCCTACCTCTTTATTATTAACTAGGCAGCTTCCCTAAGGAGCTCTATTACGCGCGCAAAGCGTGCCTTAGAGTCTATAGGGAGCTGCCTAGGTTACCCTATCCTAGGATCTACAGGGGGAACCTTAGAGGAGCTAGAGTCCTTATCTTCTAATAAGGAGCTCTAGGCGCCCTTAGCTATAGAAGCAGCCTTGCGCGCAAGCTTGGCAGCAGCAGCAGCGGCTTTTACTAGCTCCTACTACTTAGCCTTGCTCTCCTTAAGGAGCACTAAGACCCTCCTCTTCTTATCCTTAAGAAGGTCTTAGCTCTTACCTGCCTACTTCCTTGCTAGGAAGGATAGCGTAGAGCGTTAGGCAAGCTTAAGGCTATTAGTTTGTTAGTATAAGATCTTGCTAAGTATTATAAAGGAAAAATTCTTGTATAGATTATATATATTAGGACACAGCTATACCTAGAGGAGCACTACTAGCACTAAGTCCCCCTACTAGAAGAGTTATAGCACTTGCTATTAGACTTATTAAAGAGCGCTAAGCATAGATAATTTAGATAAGTTTTAGCATAACAAATACTAGGCTCTCTGCAGCGGGAGGATCTTAGGGTCTCCTTAGGAGCTAGAGAGGGAGTAGGAGTAGGAGCGGGGGCCTTAGGAGGGGTCTAGGGGGGAGTAGGAGCTAGAGTTAGAGTTAGAGCTAGAGTAGTAGGAGCTAGAGTAGGAGCACCCTTCCTTAGCTTCGCGATCTTAGCCATAGTAGCAGTAGCTATGCGCTTAGCTACTATACACTCTGCTATCGTAGCTAGTAGTAGTGCGCTCTTCTTTAGTAGTAGCAGCT
>NW_003533865.1:154361-217404 GCF_000230375.1 Plenodomus lingam JN3
AATAACAACATTATATAGCTTACTACTACTACTAGTATTACTTTCTAGTGTATTAACTAGTATATAAATAAAACCTAGGCCTAAACTAACCTTTATATTAATAAGCTTAAGAGTGCTACTAAGTGTACTACCTATAGTATTAAGACTCTTATTATTAGTATTAATTTTCCCTTATTCCCTTTGTATCTATTCTAATATTTATTTTCTTTAGGCCTAGGGTGCTACGCGTTAGCAAACTATTAAAGCACTACCCTTCCCCTGCTTATACTACTACTACCACTACTTATACTTATTAACTAAGTCTTCTCCTACCTACGCTACGCGCAAGCATTACTACTATTACTAAGAGACGTAGAGGCGTTAGAATAATATAAATAATACTTTAGGGGGGGCTAAGAGGGGGTTAGTTATAGATAGTAATACTATAGATACTACTACCTAATTATTAGCTATATTATTAAACTTTAGTAGTAGGGCACCTACTAAGAGTGTTATAAGGAAAAATAAAAGATATCTCTAGTACCCTTTTACTTCTTTATTATAACAAAGTTCTAAGTTATTATTCTAGTTTTATTCTACCCTTGCTTCCTAGCTTTTATACGTATTAGGCTATTATTATATATAATATCCCTATACTATTCCTTAAACCTATCTAGAGCCTTAGTATCCTGTACTACCTCTAGCAGGTGCTATATTAGATTAATATACCCCTTCTATTTTACTAGGACTTAATACTTCCCTTTTCCTCTTATATTCTTTATGTTGCAGGAGGGATATTAACTAGATCACAGAGCATCTTAATCCAGATTAATCCTAATTAATCCTAGTTAATACCCCTGTATAACCCACTATCTAATTAACTGCTAGCTTACTGCTAAGTGCCTAACAAAAAAGCAGGAGCTCTAGTAAGGAAGGTTTACCAATTATTCACCTTCTAGTAAGGGTAGCTGAAGCTCTATATATATAAGTCCAATCGTAGTAGATACAATCTAATAATCCATCTCCCAAATCATTCCTAACCTTAGTAATCCAAACTTCCACAGTTCTAATATTAGGCATAATTGTCGTGAAGTGATATTAGATCCTCTTTGCCTTTTTCCTAGGCTTAAATCTATTTTAGTAAGCTACGTAGGGGACCTAGCTAATTTAGATACTATTAGTAGAATACCTGTAATTTATAGGGGGCACCTATAAAGTTAGAGGTAGGATACTAAACAGGATTAGGATTATATCTAACCTACTTAACCTTATATTTTAGCTTAGATTAATATAATTTGCTAGCTAGGATTTCTTCTACCTCCTATTCCTCTACACCTTATATAGGGGTACTAAGGGGTTTTAGAGCCTCTTATCTAGGTAATAGGTCTTAGGGATCTTTGCATAGTATATTAGGAGAGAAAACGTTATAGATCTTAGAACTAGGTAGTAATTAGAGGCAATACGCGTTTCCTACTTGTTCTAATACCTTAAAGGGACCTTCCTATTATTTAGATAGTTTTTAGCTAGGTTGTAAAATAGCAAGATTAGCAGTAGATAGATAAATATAGTTACTAACCTTCTAGTTAACTAGATAGTAATAGAAATTAGTAGTAGAGCGTATTTAGTCCTAAGCTCTTTCTATATTTTCTTTAGCAATCTTCTATACGTTGTGCATCTAAGTAGCAAGGGATAAGGCGTCTTTATAGTTTAGTTTCTCTAGTATAGTAGATAGGGTCTTTTCTAGTTTCTAATACTAACTTTGCTTTAGCAGGGAGCTAAAGAGGAGCTAATATAGAGCTATGCTAATAGATAAATATAGTAGAGTACTTTAGGCACAGTCTATTATAGGTAGTAGCTTACTCTAGTTATCCTAGTAATAGGATACAAAAGGCCTTAGTCTCTAATTAATATACTTGTTTATAATCTTAGTTTATCTATTAGTTTATTTATAGTAGGTAGTAGAGAGCTTAACTTTAGTGCCTATAATCTAATAGAACTTAGACTAGAAACTAGATACAAACTAAGGGCCTTAATTAGAAACAATAGTATCTAGAGTGTGTCTAAATTAGTACACCTACTGCACAAATAAGGTAGCTATACCTTAGGCGTCTATAGTTTTATAGCAAGGGATAGTAATAGCTTGCTTTAATAGGTAATTAATAATAACTATAATCTAATTATAACTACGTTAATCCTAGGGAAAATCCTTAAAATTAATGCATAGGTGTTGCATTAGTAGACTAGGGATAGGAAGGGGGTAGAGCATGCTAGGGAGTTAGTGCTGTCTTAGGTACCCTCTCCTACATAGGATACAGTTTTAAACATAGCGTTTATAGGTAGTCTTTATACCTTTCTAGTAGTAATCTTAGGCTAGAATCTAATAGGTTTTAGTAGCTAATAGGTAGGTAGTAGATACTTAATTATAAGCCTTACGAATTAGTCTAGTATATAGGACTAATCTAGCAGGCACGCAAAGTTAATCCTAGTAGAGAAGGAGTCTATTTTCTATCTAATAGTGCTTAGGCAACTCTAATCTTTCTATTAGGAATAAGGACCTATTTTCTTAGAGAAGAGTTTTAATAAGTTCTAGGGATCTAAGAGTTATAGGGTTCTAAACTACTATAATTAAAGTAAGGATTAGTAAGGAACGCTTAGCTAGGTAGTCTTGCGCTAAGTTACAGTTAATTTAGGGGTGTAACCTATCTAGGGCGATTATTACTTATAAGCAATTATCCCTTTAAGTAGTCTTAAGGTTAATTATATCCTATTCCCTTCTACTTAGGATATTAGCTTAGGCGTTATAAGATCTAGGAGTATACTTAATTTAGAAGTTAAAGGGACTTATAAAATCTACCTATCTAGCTTGCCTAGCACTAAGGACTTTAGTAGATATAAAGTACTCTAGTGCTCTATAGTCTGTGTATACTCTAATAAGGTGCTAAGTACTTATTAGGTTAGCACGCTATTTCTTAAAAGCGCAGATTATTGCAAATAATTCTTTATTATAGATTTCCTAGTTAAGTTTAGAACTAGTAAGGGCCTAACTAAAGAAGGATATAGGGTACTATTTCCTATTAGGATGCTCCTATAAGAGGACAGCTGTAATAACTCTATTAGAGGCGTCTATCTCTAGTTTTAGAGGATACTTAGGATAGAAGTAAGCTAGGCTTAGGATTGCTAGCAGGGCATTCCTAAGCTAGTTAAAGGCTTATTAGTATTCCAAAGTCTATACAAATAGGGTAGCAGGGCTCTAGAGAGCGGTTAAGGGCTTAGATATCTTAGAGAAGTTTTCCACAAATTGCTAGTAGAATCTAGTAAATCCTAGGAAGGACTTTACTCTAGTTATTGTCTTAGGAGCGGACTAGTTTTAGAGTACTTTAACTTTGTTAGGGTCTACCTCTAAGCCTTTATTAGTTAGGATATATCTAAGGTAATAGGTACAGGTTGTATAGAATTCGCTTTTCTTAATATTAGCCTGTGATCTAGTAGAATAAAGACGCTTAAGGACTTTTTAAACATAGTGTGAAGGACTTAGGCTTATGCCTAAGCCTAGGTCTAACACAAGACAGACCAAGTCTAACACTACTACTAAGCGAACACACTAGACACCTATAAAAAGGCCTAGAGGGCTTATCTCTCCTTTAAGATACTAAATACTATTATTAACACTTATTACATTCTCCCTTAAGGCTAGTCTATAATATTTTAGTATCTTCTTCTAAATATACTATAATAGTAATAAGAGATAGACGCGATAGATATTTAGAATAACTAGGTGCAACCTAATATAGTAGAAAGGCTAATATAACAGGTCTATAGATTAATAGAATAATAGGCTTAAGACTCTAGTATAATAGCTATACTACGTTAATAGAACAAGGAAATACGTAATTAGATTCTATCCTAACCCTCCTCTAAGCCTGCTAGGTTTAATAATATGCTGCCTCTGCCCTCTCCTACCTTATATTACAAACCCTTCCTAGTTAGCTTGCTATATAATAGCACTAAGGTAAACTTCTCCTCCTAGTAAATAACTATAGAGTTTAAACTACGTGCAGACAAGGTCTTTATTAGGGATAAGGAGGCAAGGTTTATATATATTTAGTCCTAGTTATTACCTATAGTCTAGCGCGCTATAGCACTATATTTTAAGGATAGTGCACGCAAGCGTTAGGATATAAGTAGGTTTCTTAACTACCTAGCGTTCTATTATAGTAACTATCACAGGTAGGATCGCGCCTAAGTTGTGTTAGAACACTTATATTAGGGCTAAAATTAGCCTTTTATAGAGTTCTTTGTAAATTTTGTATAGCTCCTTATATAGTTAGGAGGTTTATACTAGGATAATAAATAGAAGCTTTTATAACTTTAGTAATCTCTTAATAGTTATATACGCTTAGTTTCCCTTAATAGGGGAGTCTCTAGGACAAACTACAACGCAGCTATAAAGGAATATAAGATAATTATAGTAGATATTAAAATAGCCTCTCTAGAACTAGGCTTTCTTTAGGCTAGTAAGTCTAAGGAACCCTAGTAGAAGTCTAACTTAGATTAGGATAGTAATATAAATATAGTAGAAGTAGTAGCCTTATTAAGTGCACCTACTAAACTACTAATATTACGCCCTAACTAGATCCTATAGGACCTATTTAATATATAGAAACTAGCAAGGGTCTATACCTAGTGTAGATAGGGTAGTTATTTTGTGCGCGTATGTCCTAATGCCCTATTACTGCAACTAGTAGGTGTTAAGACAGTTACAGCATTAGCAAGCGGCCCTAATTTAGGAAACTAGCCGCCCCTAACCCTAGGCCAAGTTAGGGGTATAAGGAGGACACTATAATAGAGGAATTATTAATAGTAGAGGCTATTAAGTGTCCCCTAGATATTAAGGCTAGGTTAAATAATCCTCCTTTCTTTATTCCCCTCCTCCTAGGTAGAGTAGAGAACGTGCAAGCAATAGTTAATTTAGGGTGCTAGTGTTTTAGTGTAGTTAAGGAAAAGTTAGCAAGATAGATTAGTAGGAACTTTACAGATATTCCCCCGCGACCCTTGTAACATACCTAGGGAATTACTAAGGGTACAAGAATTTTATAGTTAGTAGTATTAGACTATAATTTAGATAGTTAGCGGTCTTAGCTTTTAGCCTATGTGGTACCTAGTCTCTCCTATTAACTAATACTAGGCAGACTATAGCTATATAGAGAGGGCGTTGTTATAGACATTCTATAAGGTAAATTAATAATTAGGAAGGCGGGAAATATAGTAGTATAAGAGAGCAGGAGACGCCTATATCCTACCTATATCTCTATTATCTTAGGTTTAGTTATAGCAGGGTTGCTAAATTAAGGACCCTAATAGGAAGATATATAGGTATAAATTTTTATAATAAATATACTAGATATTTTATAGGTAATATATAACTTACGCCTAATAAAATATCTAGGAAGTGTTAATAAGGGAAGTCCTATTAATATATATAATATCTATATTGCTAATAGCACAGTTCCCTATAAACGTAAGTATAAAACTAGAAAGATAAAGTTGCTACTAGAACTACAAGAATTTAAGGACCTGTTTAATAAAGAGTTAGCAAGTAGTTTGCTACCTTATTAAGGTAGTATAGATTACTATGTTTAGTTAATAACTCTCCTAGATATAACCTAGCCTAACCCCCTATAGGGTCCCCTGTACCCTATATCTTATAATTAATTACTAGAACTAAGAATATAACTTACTAGATTAATAGACAAGGGCTAGATCTAAGTAAGCTCTTCTATAGCTAGAGCTCTAGTGTTGCTAGTAAAGAAGCTATTAGGTAGTTAGCGCCTTTGTGTAGATTACTAGATACTTAATAGCATAATAACATTAGACTAATACCTACTACTACTTATTAAGGAAACTTTGCGTATACTATCTAGCGTAAATTAGTTTACAAAGGTAGATGTTTGCGCTGCCTTTTATAAAGTTAGAATAGTAGAAGGTTATAAGTCCTTAATAGCTTTCTATACCTAGTTTAGGTTATATAAATAGTTAGTATATCTATTTAGTCTTAGTAGTGCGCTATCTACTTTCTAATAATATATTAATGCTACGCTTATAGAGTTACTTAGATTATATATAATAGCCTACCTTAATAATATCCTAATTTATTTAGGAGGAGACTAGTTTAACTATATAGAAAAAGTAAAGCGTGTACTTACGCTATTAAAAGAAGTAGGACTACACCTAGACTTAGAGAAATGTGCTTTTAGTATTAAGGAGGTACGCTACCTAGGCTATATTATTAAGGCAGGCAAATTACTTAGACCTAACCCTAAAAAGCTTAGGGTAGTATAGGAATAGGAATCCCCTAGGAATATAAGAGAGGTAAGAAGTTTTCTAGGTTTTACTAACTTCTACTATAATTTTATTATAAAGTTTTCTAAAGTAGTAGCGCCTTTAAACTAACTAACTAGGAAGGACACCCTATTCTAATAGGGAGAGGAAGAATAGAGTGTATTTAATACACTAAAAAAGGTATTTATATCTAGACTAGTATTAACGCAATAGGACCTAGCTAAAGAAATATTATTAGAAGTAGACTATTTAGGATACGCTCTTAGGGGTTACTTATTATAAAAAGTTAGGGGTGTCTAGCGCCTAGTTACTTACTACTCTATAGCACTAACACTAGAGAGATAAAACTATACTATATATAATAAGGAATTGCTAGCTATTATTAAGTGTCTTAAAAGCTAGTTAGTAGAGTTATAGAGCGTTTATAAACTATTTATAATATTTATATACTATAAAAACCTAGAGTACTTTACTAGCCTTTAAAGCTTAAGCAAGTAATAGTGCTACTAGGTAGAGGAACTTTTAAAATATTAGTACATCCTATAGTATAGACCTAGCTATCTTATAGGATAACCTAATACCTTAAGTAGGTAACTATAAGATTTAAACTCCTCTAAAGCAACACTATAGTTAGTAATACGCCCTAAATTAATTTAGGTTGTAGTGTTAGAAGTAGAGGAGGTGTCTAAGTTACTAAAGGGCGCTAGCCTTTTTACTAACCTATATATGCAGACACTATAGGACAAAGTAGTATTAGAAGATAAGATATACTAAGTGTGTCTTAATGCGGTTTAGAAAGGCGCTAGGTCTTTCCTAGTTCTAGCTAACACAAAGTAATAGATTAGGGACTGTGTAATTAGCGTATATAGTACTTTGCTTTAGAGGGGTGTTATTTAGTTACTAATATAGGAACCCCTTATAACTACTATTATATAGTAAGCATATAAATTAGGTTTAGTAGGATATCTAGGAAAGAATATAATATTTTAAATACTACGCTGTAACTATTATTAGGATAGAATATTAGGAGATATTGCGTGGTATATTTAGAACTACTATTATTATAGTGCTTACATCTCCTAGAGGCGCTAATAGGGTCTGTTATAACCTATACTAGTTACGTTATAATACTAGTCCTAAATATCTATAGATTTTATAGTTAACCTACCTGCAAAAGATAATAGAAAACCTTAGTACCTATTAGTTATTACTAATAGATTATCTAAATATATTTAGCTTAAAGTAATAGTCTCTATAGTAGCTAATTATTGTGTAAGGATCTTCTAGGACAACTAGTAGTAGTTCTAGGGCTTCCTATCCTCTATTATTACTAACTAAGGCTCTAACTAGTTAGGATCTTTCTAGATAACGTTATGCTAGATAACAAAGATAAACTAGTTACTGTCTACTACATACTACCCTTAGATAGATAGCAGGATAGAGCAGGTAAACTAAGAAGTGCAGGTAGTGCTGCGTATAATAGTATGCTTTAAGCAGACTAACTAGCCTAACTACCTGCTAGCCTGCTAACTTGCACTTAATAATAGGGACTCTAGTATAACTAGTATTAGCCTAAATCTACTTTTAAATAGGTATACTATAGACATGCTATAAAAGTTAATATTACTACTAGTAAAGCCTAAGAATCCTTGTAGGGAGGCTGTAGCGTTCTTAGCCTTACAGCAGCCTATAGAGGGGTGCAGAGCTAGCGCAAGCTGCTATTGCGTTCTAATAGTAATAATAATAGGAAGTAATAAACTAGTCCTAACGCCTAGCTAAAAAGTTCCTAAAAGATAATATAGTTTAGTTTATAATACGTAATATAAAGATAAACTAACTAAGTAAAAAGTTTAACTAGCTATAGGTAAAGTATAAAAGTAATAGAAGTTCCTACTCTACTTATAGTAATATTAGACTTACTAGGGAGCTTATATAAGACTATGCATATAGATCTGCTAGAGAGAGCTACTAATAACCTACTACTAAGCTAGAAGCTTTAGGACTTACAACTAGGTCTAATAGTTACTCTAGAAAATAAAGATGCAACGCTAGATAAATAGGAAGTAGAAGAGATCCTTTATGCAAAGAATACAAGAGGAAAAGGGAAGTGTTAAGTCCTAGTAAAATAGAAGGGGTATATTAATCTAATATAGCACCTACTAGAGGTAGTGTAGGATACTAAGGCTTTAGATAGGTTTAAGGAATAGTATAGGGATACTATACATAATAATAGCCTAATATGTATAAAAACTAGAAAGTAAGGGCAAAAGGAAACTAGAATAATAACTTAGACCTTTATTATAATTAAGAAGTAGAAAGGTATAGGAGAAATCTTTTAATTATCCTTATAACACTCTAAGCAAGTGCCCTACTACTAAAGTTTTATAATATAGCTAATAATTAGGTAGTAGTATCTATACTATTACTATCTATAACTAACCCCCTTCTAGCCCCCCCTAAATTATTATTTATGTTATTCTAACGCCTCTATATCTCTTAGTAATAGTAGTGACGCTTACGCGTAGCGCAGGTAGGGGACGACTTAGTTAATAAGTACAAGTAGTAGTAGTAGTAGTAGTATTAGGAGGAGGGTAGTGCTTTAATAGCTTACTAACGCGTAGCACTCTAGGCCTAAAGAAAATAAACATTAGAATAGATATAAAGAGAATAAGAGAAAACTAATACTAATAATAAGAGTCTTAATACCTTAGGTGGTGCGCTTAGCAGCGCTCTTAAGCCTATTAATGCAAAGGTTAGTTTAGGCCTAGGTCTTGTTTATACGCTAGTTAATACACTAGAAGGTAATACTAGTAGCGGCAGAAAGCTATATAATATTATTGTTACTATAACTACTATATAAAGGCGTAATAGTAGACTAAAGAGGAAATACTAGAGTACTAGTAGTAGATAGAATAATAGCACTAAGCTAATACTAATTATAGGCGCGCGAGTAAGTAGTAGGGGCAAGTAGAGTAATAGCGTTATTAGTTTAAGCCCTTAATATAAGATCCTTAAAATAATAGTAGAGCTAGTAGAACTATAGCATAAACTAGTAATAGGTGCCTTTAGTAGGTTTCCCTATAAAAGTGCTAAAGGTCCCCTTCTTTGTAATATAAAGGCAATCCTCCTAGTAACTATAATAAAACTAAAGCTAGTTACGGAGGGCTTAGTAAATATTAGGATTGTTAGCAAGGATAGCTTCTAACTAAGTATAAGTCTTATAGCCACGACGGCAGGACTTGTATAAGCGCCCTAGATATAGTTAGAACTCGCTATAAAGGAAATAAAAATTAAGGGGAACTTACTACTACCCTCCTAATAGTTACACTTGCTAAAGAGATAAAGCTAGTTAATATACTAATTATAGGGAAGCAGCTTTATAAAGCTACTATTATATTCCTTATTATCTAAGTTACAAGAAATAATAAAGCTACTAAGCAACTAGGTTTAGGGAGATATGTGCTAAACAAAAAGTTAGTGCAGGAAATATAGGGAGAACATTAGAAGTACGCACCTTATCTTAGTGGGCCTAGCGCGGGGTCTAACTACCTTATAGTAGATCCCTACTACTAGCACTAGTAGCTATAGACAAAGATATAATAGGGACTAGATAGGCAGGATTTAATAGAGAAAGAGTAGAGAGAGGGCTAATTAGTAGGGAAAATCTGTTATATAATAAAGTAAGTTTAGGAAATTTATAGTAGGGTAGGACAGCTATATTAGAACTTTTATAGTAGGGTGATAAAATAAGCGCATAGACGCTACACGCGCGTACTGCTTAATATATAGGCCTATTATAAATTAGGAAGGAATACAAAGATATAACAATAAAACTAAAAAATATAGTAATAAAGCCTAATATAGATTATAGAGGATAAAGATATAACCCTGGACCTATAGAAAGATAATTTCACGATAGTTTATAAGGGAAGGTTAGGGGTATGTAAAGGACTTAGGCTTATGCCTAAGCCTAGGTCTAACACAAGACAGACCAAGTCTAACACTACTACTAGGTGAACACACTAGACACCTATAAAAAGGCGTGGAGGGCTTATCTCTCCTTTAAGATACTAAATACTATTATCAACGCTTATTGCATTCTCCCTTGAGGCCAGTCCATAACACATAGTCCTTATAAGTAGTAAGGTCTTTAGAGTAGATAAGGATATTATCTAGATAGGTAATATAGAAGTTATCTAAATAATCTATTAGTATATTATTTATATAGCGCTAATAGGTTACAGGTCTGTTACATAGCCTAAATAGTAGGACTTTGCATTTATAGGCACTATACCTAGTGTAGAAAGTAGTGTACTCCTCTAAGTTAGGGTCTATTTAGATCTTATTAAAGGTAGCACAAATATCTAATTTTATAAAGATTTTTGCTTTAGCTAGCTAGGATAAAAGATTATCTATATAGGGTATTAGATACGCGTCCTTTCGTATTAAGCTATTAAGCTTATAGTAATCTACACAGATCCTAAGGCCTCTATTTAGCTTCTTAATATATAGGATAGGTAAGGCAAATAGGCTCTAACTAGTCTTAATAAAGCCTCTCTGTAGGTGCTCTTATATATATTCCTTAGTAGCCTAGAGTTCCTTAGTATTTTAATAATAGAGGGGACTCTAGTAGTTTAGAAGGGGTTCGTCTAGGACTATCTTATAGTTATAAGGCTAGTAGATTAGAAGTTTGTTAGCCTTAGCCTTATTAAAGACGTCCTAATAGGAGTTATATTTAGATAGGAGCTTCTAATTTAATAGGCTGTGGTCTAGAGTGTCCTATTTAGATAGGGTTTAGATCCTACGCTTAATCCTATACAGGCTAGTAGTAAAGAATTTATTAGAAGATTTTTTTATATTAAAATAGAAAGTATTAGCAGAAATAGTAGTAATTTAGAATTTTATAGGTAGGGTAATAGTTAGCGATTAGACTAGGGTAGGTAGCGTAATAGGTTTAGTAGTAGCCCTATAAGTAGCTAGAATTTTAAGTATACTACGTATCCTATTAATTAAACTAGGATTGTTTTAGTTCTAGTTCTCCTCTTAATCCTAAAGGGCGTCTCTTTGCAAGATATTGTAGGTAACTAGAGTAGATAGTATATACTAGTGGAGTTGTACTAGAATAGGAGGTGCGGGGTCGTAGGTTAGAGGATATTTCTCTAGCTAGATTAGTTAAGATTTATCTGTATTAATTAGGATTTAGAACTATTTTAGCTAGTATTGTCTAATAATATAATCCTAAGAACCTAAGTCTATTTTTATAAAGGGGTAGTTATAAACCTTTTAGCTACTAACTATTATATAAAGCTAAATATAGTAGGCAACTAGGGAGGTAATCTAATCCTAGAACCCTTTAATAGTAAGCTTGTATAGTAGCTTTTAGACAGGTACCCTAAGTGTAGAAGAGATATTATAAGTAATTTTTAAATTAAGGAATAAGTAACCTTAGGCCCTAGTATCTACTAAAGTGTTTAGGTAAACACTAGATCTATTAAGGTATAGGGTTGTACGTGCAAGTAAATAGGAACTAATAAATAATTTAGTTAAGGAAAGGTTTAACAGGTTATATTAAGTTAGGCCTAGGAAGGAGGATCCTTCTAGGCGTTGTTGTTTCCCGTCTAATAGCTATCTAAATTAGTTAATTTAGTAGTTTCTTCTTGTTTAGAATTCTTAATAACCTGTTCTATATCTATAGCCTAAATCCTAGGGGGTTTAAGGTAGTTACTAGAGAAGTGCCTAGGCTTTCTATAATTATAGCAAGTTCCTAGGGTTCCTATTATAATAGCGCTAGGAGTAGCTAGCGTAGTAGATAGGGGTTAATTATTTTAAGGGGTAGTGCCTTATTATTACAAGTAGGGCATATAAGGTTTAGCTATTAAAGGTCTATTATAGGGTTTCTAATTAGCGTCTAAATAGGACTAGTTTCTAGAGTGTTAGAAGGGGGTTAGTCCTTTTCTAGATAATAGAGTAGTCTAGGTAGGAGGAGGCAAGGTAGGGTATAGGTAGCGTTCTATATTAAAAGTAGTAAGATAATCTACTATAGTCTTAAAATTATTGTGCTAATTTTGTTAAAAAGTAAGGTTTAGTATCCTTAGGGAATGTATAATCTTTATCTAGAGGTAGTAATACTACTCTAATTATGGTAGTTCTCCTCTAATAGCAAGACTCTAGAATTATAACTTAAAAGTAGGGAACGTCTCTATAGTAGTTATGTACAGGCAGTTAAATATAGTCTAACTATTAGCTATCTTATTTCTAGTAATAAAGTAAGTTTAAAGGAGGGTAATTATTTCCTTAGCTTTTTAGAACTAAAGACTAGGAGAATTAGATAGGTAACGTGGCTCTAAGTATTCTCTTGCTAGTCCTAAGCAGTGTCCCTAGACTAATGCTATTTAAGCTCTAGAAGAGGGGTAGTAATTAGCGTTAATCTCTAGCCTATCCTAAATAGATGCTTGCTATTATCTAAAAGTAGGATTAGCACTATTACTAAGTGTGGAGATATTTAGCGTCTTTTTAGATTATCTTTTAGCTTTTATAGTATATACTATAGGGTTTAATATAGAAGCTAAAGACTAGCCTAGTTAGGTAGTACCCTATATCTCCTTATAGAGGGAGGTGTTATACAACTAATTAGTAAGTTGCTTAACTTATTCCTCTAACCTCTTCTTTTTAGATAGGGTTAATATATATTTATCTTTAAGGGAGGTGTTGCTTTAAGATTTCCTAGGACTATAAGGTACCTTAGGAGATAGATAGGAAGCAGGTCCTTCTAGGAGGGCGTTGTTAATTAAGTCTTCCTTATTTAATTTCTTTCTATTAGTAAATAGGCTTTTAAAAGTAGCTAAACTAGATACCCTTTCTTTACCTTTATCTAATATTTTCTAGTTAATAAGAATAATAAATCTTTTCTTTTTAGGGGGTTTGGTTGTAGGAGGATATTAGCTTTGCCTCTAATTCCTCTAGGCTTTTAGTAGTCTCTAGGTCTCTATCTTAACGCAATCTAACGTGATTTTTCTAAAGGTAATCTAGCACTACCTATAGGTCTAGAAGTCTAATCCTATAGGCTTTGGTTGTTAGAAGTTCTAATAGCTATTCTAACTATAGAGTTACAGGGTTAAATAGCTACTAGAACTAAATTAGTAGCTTAAAATAATAATTAGTGCGATATTCTTAAATACTATTACTAGCTAGGATAATATTCTTCTTATAATATAATAACTTAGGTAGGTAGGGTATCTAAAAGGTATCCTATACAACTTAAAGGCATATAGGAGTGCGCGTCTGTATAGAAAAGGATAAGATTCCTACACCTATAGGTCTTGTACGAAAGGACAAGAAGAACATGCCTATGCTAACTATAGGCGAGCTGTTCCCTATATACATTAGTGAGTTAGGCCTTTATTAGGCCTAACTTGGCATGGAACAATAGGTAGGCAATTCTACCTTATTGTTACACTACCTAGATAAACACTTAAAGGTGTAGGTAACCCTTATAACTTTAATATACGCTATAGGGAAGAGGATAGTATATACGCTAGGATTTAGCGCCTAGTGCTATAATAATATAAGAAGTTATAGAACTAGATAAGGGTATAACTTAGTATAAACCCCCTTAGTAAATAGATATAAAAAAAGAGTATAAAGTTATTAATAAACTATAGGATACTAGTACTAAAAGAAATTAAAGATATTCTAGCTAGCTCTCTATAGGGAAGCAGAGAAATAGCTAAAAAGAAAGTAGAGGAGGAGAGGATAGTATAAGAGATAGAGAATCTAGGTTATAACTAGCTACCTAGGACTATATCCTACGTAGGGCGCGCTTAGATAATATAGCTAGATAGAAGTGTAGTCTAGGATAGAGGACTATTAAGGGTAGGAAGCCTAGCAAGGGAGCTATAGAGTTATAAGAAGAGGATAGAGGCTATACTAGACGCTACCCTAGGAGAAATTGTATTAGCTACCTATATCCTAGAAGGAGAATCCCTAGTAGACTTGCCTATATAAAGGGTAATAAGAACCTAAGAAAGACACACTGCCTAGCTTCTAAAGAGGATAGGTAAGAGCGTACACTAGGAGTTTAGACTTATTAACTAATATATAGTAGTAGGTCTATAATTATAGGATACTAATATAGAGGTAATAAATAAGTTACGTAATATATTACCTAGACTACTTAAGGAACTTAATAAGACTCTAGATACTAAGATAATAATACTAGAGGAAGAGGGTATTACTAAAGATAAGTATACTATAGTTAAGAATAAAGCACCCTACTAGTGTAAAAACTAAGGCTCCGCACTATAGTTAATTGCTACTAGGATTAGAAGTAGCGCGCTTAATAATACTAAGAGAAGGAAACTAGTTAAAGTATAGTACTATAAAGTTACTAATTATAGCACTATCTAGGACACTAAGGGGAGGATAGTGCAGGATTTAAATTAGGTATATTTTAGCTACTTAAAGTTTATTACTAGCAAGATAGGGCTCTATACTTAGATTCTAAATATAGAAGTAAGTAATAGATAGTTAAATATGCTATACTATAAGCCTAGAGAATAGGGGAATTTGCAAGCTAACCTAGTTACTATAGTAGCTTTTACTAAGCTATTTAACTAAGATTACACCTCTAAGGATTTATAAGCCTATTACTACTAGCCTAAGAAGATAGCACTAATAATTAACTAGGTCTAACTATAATAGGTAATAAAATTTAAGCAGGGTTACTAAGGCTTCTTATAGAAAGGTAGTATAACCCTAGATACCTTTACTTAGATCTATAAGGACCTAGAGCTAGTAAGAGTAGTAGATAAGTGCTTTAAGATATATAAATAGTACTTAAGGGAGATAAAGTAGGTAGCTAATTTAGGATAGTGTAGGACTATATACTACTCTATTATTTAATAGCTAGTATAACAGGATATAGGATACTAGCTCTAATACGCTATAATCTAGGAAACTATAAACCTAATCTTATACCTATACTACACTAAGTACGCCTAGGCAGGAGACTAGATATTCTTTTGTTACGTAGACGTAAACCTTTCTAAGGCAGCGTAGTTAGGACGAGGGCTTAAGATAATCTAAGGCTTAGTTTCTTTTAATAATAAGGACTAAGATAACTACACTAAGCTCCTAATTAGATTTAAAGAAGTATAAAAGAATTAGGTAAATTAGATAGATAGGGGGTTAAGGAGGAACAAGAGGGCCTATATCTAGGCATAGGAAGATAGGGTACACTAGCCTAAAGAGCTAAGGGAGAAGTGCCCTACAATAAGATAGAAGAAAGAAATCTATTAAAAAGGATAGGCAAGGATCACAAGCCTAGTAATACTGCATAGATCTACTAGACCCACTACTTAAACGCGGCGTATAGTTCTACTATAGTATATAAAAGTATAGGATAATATAATAATAATAGAGGTGCTAGAGATAGGGATATATATAGAAATTGCGCTAGCCTACCTATAGATAAGTATAGCCCTAAAGACTCTATTAGGGCACCTAGTTAAATATAGTAGAGTCTAATAGTAATTTCCTAGAGATATCTAGGGCTACCTACCTAACCTAGATCTTAAAGGTAATTATATATTAGGTTTAATAGAATAACCCTTTAGTAAAGGCAGAGATCTAGAAGTACCTAATAGGAGATTTAAATAGAGAAAGTATAGGAGTATAGATTAGGAATAGTTAGGTTAAGATAGTAAAGGAGTTAAAGAAGAATTAAGCTATCTGCGTTAAGAATAAGAAGCTTATATTTAGCAAGGATAAGGATACTAGGGTACTAGACTAATCCTACTTTAGTATAAAGGGGGTGCGGCCTACTAAGGTAGGAGAGTAGTAGAGGTATAATAGATAGATTAAGTAATTAGAGACTCTAGATACTATTAAAAAGCATCTAGGAACTATTAAAGAGGAATAGAAGGCAGAGGGATCTAGGCGCTTAGGGCTAGGCTTTATAGGAAGCCTAGCAAGGGTATAGAGAAGAACTATCTTATTATGTTTAGGTTTAAGATCTAAGACCCTAGATACCCCTACCCCCTTACCTAAAGCTTAACAAGCTAGGAACTAGGGTTATAGACTAGGAGGAGAGTAAGGGTTAAGCTTAATAGGGCTAAGCTTAAAGGAGGGGGAGGTTTATGCTATAGCATAGGGTGTATAGGAGAAAACAAGGAGTTAGGCGGGTTAAATAGTATAAAGGCATGAAGGATTAGAGGATAGAATAGCATCACTCCTAGGGGACTTTACTTTAACTCTATAATATTAACCTTTCTCTTATAATCCTGCATTAAATTTATATCTACTACGATAGGACTACTATTGTTAAACTCAGCCCCTCCTACTTCTCCTTGTTTGAATCGCTTACTCTCCCTAACAGTTCACTACTAGTACGTTGTTGCCTATCCTGTCCCTAGGCCTAACCCGCCTAATTAACAGCCTATACCCGCCTAATTAACAGGCCTAAAACTGCCTAATTATTAGCCTATACCCGCGTAATAATTAGCCTATACCCGCGTAATTGTAAGGCCGTCCACTGTGTACCTTACTTATTTTTAGAAAACTGCGGTATAATATAAATTAAATAGGTATACAAGTAGTACAACTGCGTGGTAATTAGTGTAAGTTAGTATATCTAATAATAGTCTAGCGTAACACATAGATAATATACTTACCTAATAAATACTAGTATATTATATAGCAATAGTGTTAGTATAAAGAGCCTAGTACTATAAAGCTAGATATAGACCTATTATCTTACTTAACTATAGGTGGTTAGTCTTAGACTATCTGCGTTTATTAATAATATATAGCTTATTACTAGGTTAAAGTTAAGCGCTATATCTATAGTAAACTATAGCTACTCCTATAAGGTTAATAATTATTGTTATTTAAATCTATTTAATACTGTTATTATCTTCTATTATCCTCTAAGGTTAGGCTAGTTAGCCTATAGCAGTGGCAGGTTATGTCTATTACTATTAAAGTACTCCTGCCTATTTAGAGTTATTAGCTAGATCTTAAAGTAGGCGTATTACTATCCTAAAGGAGAGCTAAATATAGTTATTATAATTATTTCTAGCAGCGTAATATATAATAAATATAGTGCTCTAGGGGTAGTTACTATCTTTATAATTCCCTAGAACCCTAATAGTACACCTATTTAGAAGTATATAATAGTTATATATAACTATATCCTAGGCGCGTGTCTATATAGCATATACTATAGTTATAACTATAGTATAAGTGTTGTCTAGGATACGTCCCTAGTGCGTATTTATACTACTATAAGACTTAGATTTTTAATAGTGCTCTTATAGCTAAGTTATAATTATATTTTTATTAATATTATACTCTATACTAAGCCTAAGCTATTACGTGTAGATAATACGCTTATATACTAGCATATTCTGCTCTAAACTAATATAGTTCTAGGAAGAAGAAGTTACTATCTTCTTAATATAACTAATACGCCTCTCTAAAGACTATTAGGTATATTATATAGGTAGTCTAAAATCCCTAGTATTAGATATATAGTAAAGTAGGTAATAAATCTAAATAGAGTAAGATAGTAACTAGTCTACTTTACTATAGTAGTAGAGTAACTTATACTAGTAAATAAAATTCTCTACTAATAGTTCTAACTTATTAATCTAGTTAATAGTAAACTCCCTCTAGCTTATAGAGAATAGTAGTTTATAGTAGTATACGAAGTTATTAGTATATTTCTTCTAAAGATAAACTAGTATAGCTAGCGCTCTATAAGTAAGTATAAAGGTCTACTATTTAAATAAAGTCTATATCTTGTATATTATAGTACTTTATAGGGTAGTGCTAACTTAGGTTAGTACTAAAGAATAGGACTTATAAAGACCTTTATTAATTAAAGCCTAATTAGCGTTAGTAATAAGCTATAGTATAGTCTTATTATTAAATTTATCCCCTTTCTAGAGTTAGAATAAGGCTTTAGGTATATTATAGGATATTACGTATATAACGTTAATAGGAAAGCTATAAGGAAAGTGTATAGTAGGGAGGTCTAATAGGATAGAGTAGTAGTTAATACTAGTATCTTAGCGTAAGGTAGTATATCTAGAGGCTAGCATATTAGTCTATTATTTATATATATCTTTAATAGTAGTAGCTAAATTATTATATATAACTAGGCAAAGGGTATCTCTATTTAGGAAAGAGTATTTACTAGTTCTCCCCTTAGTTCCTTTATATAGGTATAGGTAGTAACTCCTTTTTAATATACTAGGCTATTTTATTCCTATAATCTCTACTATAGCTAGCCTATCTCTAGTTATTAGTATAAGGTAGGTATAAAGGATAAATTCTTCCTAAGCGTATATGTTATATATATAAACTCTAACTATAAGTTAGCGTAATTCCTCTACTATTAGGTATAGCTAAGTATCTATAAATCTTTTATTAAAAGTACTAGGTATAATAGTAGTAATAAGTATATTATAGTCTTAATACTAAATAGATAGGTAAAGGTTTAAGATATATAGCACTACTAGTATAATACTTTATTATTTCTTAGGGTTCTTTACTATACCTACCACGTCTAATGTAAGTTATAAAGCTAGATCCCTAGGGTCTTAGAAGTATTCTTTCCTACTATATTCTTAAAACTAGTTACTATTATACACGTCTTAGTGTAAAGTATATTTAGTAGTAGGATTAAAAGTTACCTAATATACCTTTAATTAATATAACTAATAACTATTATTATACTAGATACGTAGTTGTAGAAGTATAGGGATATATTACTATTAATATTTTAATTTACCTTTCTTATTATACTAAGCTCTACTATAGGATAGGCACGTATAAGTAGTGTTAAGGTGGCTAGTAAAGGCTACGCACCTATTAGCACAACAATTAATAGATAGAGGAGTTATAGTATCCTTAAATAAGGTATATAGTATATGCTGCCCCTAGTAGATAGTATTACTAATATTAATATTATAGCATCTCTTTAAAGTTTATTATATCTTTTAGAACTTCTTATATAGAGTACCTATAAATATAGCTGTTAAAATTTGGATTACTAAGGTTAGGAATAATTTAGGAGATGGATTATTAGATTGTATCTACTACGATCGTACTCATATATATAGAGCTTTAGCTACCCTTACTAGAAGGTAAATAATTAGTAAACCTTCCTTACTAGAGCTTAGGGGTATTAATAAGGGTTAATTAGATCAAGATGCTCTGTGATCTGGTTGATATCCCTCCTGCAACATACCCCCTAGGTATAGGTAGATCTTCTATTATTATGGTTACACTTATGGTTAGTAGGTAGTGTAGCTAATTAGAGCGTTATATATCTAAAGGGTTAAATTAGCTTACCCTTTAGATACTAACTAGCGCGCCTTCCTTATTTAGCCTGCGCTTACGCGCGTAGATATTATCTAGACTAAGCTCTATAACTCTATCTACCTAACTATAATCTTTACTATAGCTTAAATTATAAGATTATATAACCCTAAAGATCTAAACTATAGCTATATCCCTACTAACCTATATCTTAGTTAAAGTTAAAAACTACTACTTACGCTTGCTCTACCTACGCTACCCTTATTACCTCCTGCGCAGCTAAAGCTATAGTCGCTAAAGCCGCTACTACTAAAGAAGAGCGCGCTACTACTAAGCGTAAGGCTATTATAGAGCGTGCAGTAGCTAAGCGTGTAGCTACTACTACTATAGTTAAGATCGCGAAGCTAAGAAAGGGCACTCCTACTCTAGCTCCTACTACTCTAGCTCTAACTCTAGCTCCTGCTCCTCCCTAGACCCCGCCCTATATCCCTGCTCCTGCTCCCTCTCTAGCTCCTAAGGAGACCCTAAGATCCTCCTATTGTAGAGAGCCTAGTATTTATTATATTAAAACTTGTCTAAATTATCTACGCTCTGCGCTCTTTAATAAGTCTAATAGCAAGTGCTATAACTCTTCTAGTAGGGGGACTTAGTACTAGTAGTACTCCTTTAGGTATAGCTATATCCTAATATATATAATCTATATAAGAATTTTTCCTTTATAATGCTTAGTAAGATCTATACTAACAAACTAATAGCCCTAAGCTTGCCTAATATTCTACGCTATCCTTCCTAGCAAGGAAGTAGGTAGGTAAGAGCTAAGACCTTCTTAAGGATAAGAAGTAGAGGGTCTTAGTGCTCCTTAAGGAGAGTAAGGCTAAGCAGTAGGAGCTAGTAAAAGCTGCTGCTGCTACTGCTAAGCTTACGCGCAAGGCTACTACTATAGCTAAGGGCGCCTAGAGCTCCTTATTAGAAGATAAGGACTCTAGCTCCTCTAAGGTTCCCCCTATAGATCCTAGGTTAGGGTAACCTAGGTAGCTCCCTATAGACTCTAAGGCACGTTTTACACGCGTAATAGAGCTCCTTAGGGAAGCTACCTAGTTAATAATAGAGAGGTAGGCTATAGTTAGTTATTCTTATATTATATATTAATAGATCTTATATACTACCTTACTTTAATTAACACTATATAATATATACTCTACTATTATATAACTTTAGGTGCTCCCTAAACCTTATAAATTGTTATATAGTTAGGTTTTTAGTAAGCCTATTAGCTAGCATATTGCTAGTAGGTAGGTAGGTAATATAGAAAGATCCCTTTTTATACTCTTATCTAAGCCACATGTTTTAAATATCCACATAGCGCAGCTTAGTAGTGATCCTTTTATTATTACCTACTACTAACCTAATAGTTTATTAATTATTATAATTAATTATCTAGGTAGTATCTAAAGTAAGGTGTATTTTGGTTAAAAAGCGTTTTAACGCTATTACTTCTTTGCTTACTTGCTTAAGCGTAAGGAGCTCTGCCTTAGTAGTTAAAGTAGTAATAGTTACTTATTAAGCTACCTTCTAAATAATAGGTCCTCTAAAGAGCGTAATTAGGTATCTATGTAATAATTGCTAAGTATTAATCTTATTAGTAAATAACGCATTACTATATATTATAAGCTTATTAGGATCCCTATTCCTATATTAGATTAATTAGTATTAAGTTTAGTATAGATAGACGATTACTTAATTAACCACATTAAAGTGTTATTTAGATAGGTTAGTGTTGCAGGAGGGATATCAACTGGATCACGGAGCATCTTGATCCCGATCAATCCCAATCAATCCTGGTCAATACCCCTGTATAACCCACTATCTAATCGACTGCCAGCTTACTGCCAAGTGCCTAACAAAAAGTAGGAGCTCTAGTAAGGAAGGTTTACTAATTATTCACCTTCTAGTAAGGGTAGCTGAAGCTCTATATATATAAGTCCGATCGTAGTAGATACAATCTAATAATCTATCTCCTAAATTATTCCTAACCTTAGTGATCTAAAATTTAATAGTTATAAGCCTGGTTCGCGCTTTACCTTATTAAAGATTGTCCTATCTATTTAAGCGTATTGTTTAACTTAGACACTAAGCTAGCAAGCTTTACTCTTTATACCATTTCTTAAGCAGAAGCTTACTTATTACTCTTCTACTATAAGTGACTAAATCCTAAAGGGGGATATCCTACTTACTAGATTAACTAACTGGCCCACCTAGTACATTTAATTCAGATACCATGCCCTAACTAAAGGGATCTAGGCAGAGGTAGACCCTAAGGCTCTAGATGCTAAAAACCACTTTAAGAATAAACCTATTAAGCCTAACATGCTAACAGATATCGCGCTATCTAACACAATAAGCGAGCAGTACAAGCTCTAAATAGCTTAGTACCAAGCCCGCTTATTAGATTAGGTATTAAAGTTATTAGTAATCTAGAACCTCTTTACATAGGTTAACAATATAGTAGATTAAGGGATCCTTACCCTAGCCTATATAGAGCTTGTTAATCAAGGAAGAGTAACCCTCTAAGCACTTATCTAAGTGCTCCGCAATAACCTAGCGCTAACTAACTTAAGCGCTACAACACTAGCGAGATCGCAGTATAAAGCTTATCTTACTAAAGTAAAGATAAGTAGCTAAGACGCTAATTACTAGTAGAAGGAGTAGACAATCCTATATACGTAAGCGAAGGTATACAACGTTCCTAATATTAAAGGATAGCTTATAGTACAGGATTATCTTAAAGCTCTATCTACTAGGATCTTACTAGATTAGGGTTAAACTATATTTTAAAGGATTATTAAAAAGTTAGTAATAGGAGAGCTAACTTATAACCTCCTACAGGTTACTAAGATCTATTTATTACTTCTCTAAGAAAATAATATAAGATCAAGCTCTAAAGGTCCTGGAGTGTTTACAATAATAGGAGCTCCTCCTTCTAATTAACCTAAGAAGGAGTCTTTATACCTATGTGGTAGATCTCACCTATAGAAACCTCCTAAATGTAGAAATGTTATTAAAGCTTAGACTAATACAGGTAACAAGCTTACTACTACTTAACAATTAGAGATTAAGAAAAAGATTAATAGGAATCCAAAATTTAAAGAGTTAAGAAAAGCTCTAATTAAGTCCTATCCTATTAATCAAGATTATAGTGGTAAGGCAAGCACGATCACCTATCTAGATAGTATCTAGGCGGCACTAATTAACCCTATATTAATAGCGGAGAAAACGAACAGGATCTATTTAACTACAGACTTTGAAGCTTACGCTCTATTAAAGAGCACTATCTTTAACAACAGGGGTGCAGTCTACCTAGTTAATAATATAAGCTACCTAGAAGAAAGCTTATTTAGATTAGTTAAATATAAGATAGTTAAAGCAGGAACTTAAGCTTTTCTAATCTTAGGCAGAGGGACTAGAGTAATCCCTAATGCTCTTAATGGACCAAGAGGTCCAAAAATAGAAGATTTGGTGCTTACTAACGTGGTGTTAGTAGAAGGATTTTATGTGAATATTATATTAGAAGCTTAATTGCTTAAAGTAGGAGTTTAGTTCCTTAGGCTAGATGCTACCTTGCAGTTTAGATTATTAGAAAAGAGCGTTGTATTAGCCAAGTTACTACGCAAGTTTAACTTAACTTTCCTAGAATATAAGCCCTCTACTCCTTATCTAATAATCTAAAGCATAGTGTCTAAATAACCCTAGTAATCCTAGATAACTTACCTAAGACACAACAGTAAGGAGCTTTAGCACTAATAATTAGGCTATTTAGGACCTAAGGCGCTTAAAGCTCTAGTTAAGTTAGCTATAAACGTTAGGATTAAAGGAACTCCTAGGAGCAAATGCGAGTACTGCGCTATTACACATACTCGTAACAGGTTATATTAAGACAACTAAGGGAAAGATTACTACGTCTATACTACTAGGTATTATAGGATCTATTTAACATGCTAACAGGTATAGCTTACAAGTAATAGATCTTGGTATTAAAGTGCGACTACTTAGGAAAGCTTTATACCTATCTACTGCAAGCTAAAAACCTTAATAAGATTATGTGGGTGTTTAAAAATTTTAAGAGCTTAATACTTAACTAATATAAGCTTAGTATAGTTAAGATTATGCAAGACAATAATATTGCAACGCTCCCTTAGCGTGGCGAATCTCGCTTTTAGATCTAGGTAGCTAATAATAGTATTAAAATTAAGAGCTTACCTGTATATACCTATAAACCTAATAGAGGAGTAGAAAGAGTAGGGCAGGAGATTATAACGAAATTAATTAAAATAAGGATTAGTGCTAACCTACTAATAAAGCTCGAGCCTAAAATTGTTAAAGCAGCGACTTAGCTCTATAATATAAGCCTGTCCTATGCTTATAATATAATATTACCTAACAAAGTGCTAGATTGTTAGTTTACTAGATACTTTAGGTAGTGGCAACTAGAGCAGATAAGGGAGGCAACTACTAATCTCCGCCCTAATTAGAGCGGAATATACGCCTATAGCTGTTAAGCTTACCCCCTTAACAGAGATTAAGTAGCTAGGCGTTACAAGAGGGTTTTTAAGGTGAACCCTTAGGGTTATATTAGATATCTAGTAGGATACAGAGTATCTAATATATATAGGATATAGATCCCCTTGCTTAATTAGATTATTATAATATAGAATATTACCTTTAATAAGGATCTTTTCTATAAAGAGAAAGATCTAGAGTAGCTTTAATAGTTAGAGGCTTAAAAGATAGTTAACGTTATTAGTAAAGATAAGATCCGCGATGTAGGAGAAGCATATAAAGAGCTTAATATCTTTAATTAGCTTTGTATTGCGGCAGAGTAATATAAGGAGTCTAGTAAGCAAGGAGGACTAAACCTAGCGTAGGAGCTAGGGGGTAGGGTAGAGCTAGAGGAGGTAGATAATTAGGCTAGCTAGCCTAGTAATTCACAACCCCCTAAGCAGACACCTCTAGTGTAGGTACTAAGCACAGCTAGCTCGGCACAAAGGATCTATGCAAAGTCCCCTAAGCTAATAGGGCTCTAAACTCCTAAACTAACACTAGAACTAAACTTTAGTATAGGAGATAAAGGATCTATACAGGTTATAGATTAGGGTTATACTACCTAAGATAGTAGTAATCTAACTAACTTTAACGCCACGATAGGTAGCTCCTAGGAAAGACCTAGAGGGGAGAGTGCTATTAGTGGGTCACTCTATAAGAGCACAGAGATAAGTAAGGGCACCTTATCTAGCTCTTATAGGGGTGGTGAGTAGAGCTCCTACCTACCTGCTTTAGGACTAGATTCTGTATCTCCTGTAGATCCCTCACAAGCGGCACCTAGAGCTCCTAGAAGAAGCAGAAAACTGCAAGTTAAAGGACTGCTACTAACGCGTGTTAGTAAGCAAGCTTAAGGACAGGACCCTAATAAACTACTAGGAGGCTCTATAAGTGCGGGGATATATATAGTAATAGATCTATTAGATATAGATCTAATTAGAAATCCCTTGCACAATCTTTTAGTATATCCTAAACTAAACGCTATAATCCACGCTGTGATTGCAGCAGCAATAGGGAGCAAATCTCCTAAAAACCCTAAAAGGAATACGCACTAGGACGCTCTATAAAAACAGCTAAAATAATAGAAGGATCTCTACAACTACTAAATAGGATAGTAATTTAGAGACGTAGTATATAAAGAAATTAATACTCTACTAAAAGCTAGTACCTAGGAGGAGATTAATAGGCTAACTAAAGGAGAGTGTCTACTCCTACTTAAATAGGTGTTTACATACAAGCTTAATTAGGATAGTTACCTAATTAAGTGCAAAGCAAGGATAGTAGTAAGAGGAGATCTATAGCTTACTAACTTAATTTATTTAACCTACGTAGCTTTACTAGGAATAATACCTAGAGAAAGTAATATTACCCTAGGGTTAACTAAAATAGAATCCTCTAGACCCCTAAGAAGAGTCCTGGTCCCTATAAGGCCTAGGAAAACTAACTTTTAGTTCTAGGGGAGAGAGGTTACAGAGTTCTTAGATAACTATAACTACTAAGTAGAAAATAGGGGGCTAGATAAAGTAGACTAGCTAAAAGTTCTGCTAGATTTCTATAATACTATATACAGAACTTTTATAAAGAAGCTTAGACCCTACTAGAAGCAAGACTAGGAGGAGCTACAGGAAGCTATAAAGGAGCACTAGAGGGACTAGGATATAGCCTAAAGGATAGGTACCTAAACCTTCCTAGATGCGTATATACAAGAAGCCTCTAGAAACTTTCTAGGACTCTTAGACTACTATACTAATTTTGTGGTGTATAGTAATACCTACCTAGTATCTAAATAGCTACACAAAAGTAAAGTTAGATTTTTCTTCTTTAGAGGGTTACCCTAGGTAGATAAAGAGCTAGTCTTGCTTAGTATGCTAGGAGGGCCTAATAGTAATAAGGTAGCAAGCTATAAGCTAGAGAAGATCTACGCCTACGTTAAAAAAATCTATTAATAAAGAGAAGGAATAAAATATATATTAGCTAGCTAAATAGAGGAAGATACTTAGTAGGTATATTAGATATTAGAATTAGCAAAAGCCACGCCTATAAAGGAGGAAATTATAGAGGTAGTAAAGGGCGTTAGAAAGAAGCAAGCCACTACCTAACTACTACTAAACGTTAACCTAGAAATAGACTAGTTAATTAGGGCACTAGGAAAAATAAAGATAAGTTTAGCTAAGGCTAATAGACTACAGGAACACTATATAATAGGCCCACTACTAAAAAGCCTAGCAAACTAGCTCTACTTTATTTTACATACAACTAACGCTAGGATAGAGCAAGAAATATATTAGAATACTATAGTAATTAGAGGGTTACTAATAAACTAGCTAAGAACCTAGGGCCCTACGCAAATGTTAACTACTTAGCTAAGGCTATAGAGTTATAGGGGGTATAACAAGAAACTACCTACCTGTAATATATATAGATTAGAAACCTACCTAGTAAGGGACTGCGCCCTCTAGCTAGAACTTATAGCGCTAGGGTAGGTAAGCACTTCCTAGAATCTAGAAATAAGGACTAGGATATTTTACTACAGACTATTATATAAAAGACTAGGGTAGGTTACTAAGCTAGTACTATAGAACTATACTCTTTACTAGATAAAGAAAAAGTTACGTAAATACTATAAAGTTACTAAGGATATCCTTAGCTAGCTAGCGTTATAGGTTAAGCTAGAACTATTTAATAGAATAGATTTAAGAGGCTAGTAGTAGAGGTAGACTTAAGGACTAGACTACCTAGCGGCAAAAAGAGCGGGAGCTAACGCGATATCTTCCTAGAATTAAGGATTAGAACTAGTAGATGCTTAAAAAGAATATAAGCAGTTCTTAAACTATTAAATACTATAAACTAATAAGGAAGACCTAGTAGTAATAATACTAGATTATGTAGACTTAAGACATATTATCCTAGGATCTATACCTATACAAGGGAGAAAGAAAAGCAAAAGGACTAAGTCTTAGAAGAAGTAAGGACAGGATTAATCTAGAAGCGTGGGCAAGGAAGACTAGCACAAAACCTAGTAAACTAAGAAGAGGGAGCAAGTAAGGAGATAGAACTTAAAGAGACCCTAGAGATTCTATACCTAGCTTAGGCCTATACAGACCCCTTTGCAATAATCTAGCTTCTAGATAATATAGGTAAAGGCTATATAAATTTAGGGCTAGATTAGGACCTACTAATAATAAGAAGAAAAGTATAGTTTAAAGAAGTAAAGAATAAAGAGCTTAAGGGAATAATACGCCTAAGCCTAAACCAAATAGCAGCTGCTTTTCTTAGGCAGGAAGTCTAGGGAATTGTAGTAGCTAACCTACTAGGGCAAGATTATCTGCGGGAATAAATCAAGACGTTATTATAGGAACCCTAGACTTAAATCCTATAGGATAATAACCACTTTAGAGGGGTAAATATAGCAGAGCTAGGGGGCCTAGAAGGTACGCTAGTCCTAAATAGGTATCTAAAGGGTGCGCTAATTTTACCCTTTAGATATATTAACTAATTAGAGGAGCTAGAGGTAAAGAACCCTGCGCTAGGTTAGAGTAATATACGCGTGATGCTAGAAGTACTTAATACCTAAGTAAGGCTCTAATTTAGACAAAACTTAGATAGATATAGAAAAGATTTAGTTATATAAGAAGAAAAAGATAAGTCTTACGCTAACTAGGAATTAAATTAGATAACTCTCTACGCAGAACTACTAACCTGCTAGACTAGTATAAGGGGGAATATAGTAAACTACCTAATTAATATAAGGGCATAAATAAATCTCTTAAGATTAAGTGCTGCGCGGGCGTTATAGGTACCTATTAAGACACTAACCTAGACCCTAGGGCATACGTAGGGGGTAGTTATAGCTAATAGTAGGATAGACCTATTTATTAGAACTGCGTGGAATGTGCTAGTACGTATAGGGGAGGTAGAGACCCTAACTTATTTTAGGGTAATTACAAACCTAACCTACTTAGCTATATTAGGGGGGCTATAGTATACCTCTACTAGGCTAGCTATTTAGTATAATATCTACAGAAGGGTTACCTGCTAGGTGCTATCCTTAGATAGGGAAAGGAATGCAGTCTTTATAGCCTTAGATCTAAAGCTAGAAGATAGAGATAAAATAGAAGAGGAAGACAAGTTAGAAAACTAATAGCAGGACCCTTGCTTAGGAAAGAGATCCTGCAAAATTAATACCTAGGAGATAAATGCTGTATAGTAGAATATATAGTATATTTAAAATTTCTGCAAGAGGCAGACTATATAGAGATATAAGCAGGATTTAGTAAATATAGATAACTATTTACCTTAGAAGATAAAAAGATGCTAGAAAAATAGGTAGCACAAACTATAGGATATAGTATAGGGGCAAGCAAAGACCTATAGGCTATCTAAGAACTAAACCTAATATTAGTAATATATAAGCTAAATTAAGGTATATAATAAAAAGCTATATAAATAGTTACTAAGGTAAGTACTAAGTATAAAAATATTAGTAAGAAAATCTAACTAGTAGATAACCTAAAAGAGAAGGATAAGGATATAGAGTTTAGAAGGGAGGACTAGAAAATAGTAGCTAAGGAAAACTAACTGCTAAAGCTTAGTATTCGCGAAAGAGTTAACCTTAGCCCTTTTAACTATCTTTTTAAGAAAAGATATATATTATTTCTAAGAGGGTCTAGGCTAACTACTAAGAGGATACAAGAATAGAAATTTAGTCTAGACTTATTAGCAGTAGAAAGGACTCTGTTTTAAGAAATAATTCTTAACAGAGAAGTAGCTATTACCTTTAACTTTAGAGAAAGTAGATATATTACTTAAGACATTAGCCTACCTTACTAAATAAAGATAATCCTGTATAAAGCATAGCAAATACGCAGTTTCCTAGTAGCTAAGGCAGTAGAAGAAGAATTTGTTTAGATATTAGAAGAGCGTCTAGATTAAGGAACACTTAAGAGGTGCAATAGTCCATACTAGAACCTATATTTCTTAGTAGCAAAGAAAGATAGGAAGTACTAACTAGTCTAAAATACTATCTATATAAATAAGGTTAGCTAGAGGGATATAAACCTACTACTAACTATAGATAAATTCTCTAAGAAATTTGCTAGGTGCAAGATATTATCCCTAATAGATATGTTTTTAGGATATAACTAGATTACCCTTTACCTAGATAGTAGAGACATAACCGCTATACACACCCCTATTAGCCTGCTAAGATCCTGCACTATAGTACAAGGAGTAACAAACTTAGTAGTAGCCTTTTAGAGAATTATAATAAAAATACTACGTAATTATTCCCCTTATATAATACTATTTATAGACAATATAATAGTAGGGGGGCCTAAGACTAACTATAGGGGCGAAGAGGCGCTTCCTAGGGTCTAGAGATTTGTGCTTAAGCATGTATAGTAGCTTAACTAAGTCCTAGTAGATATTAAGCAAGTAGGAGGTATAGTTTTAGGAAAGAAATATTATTAGGGCATAGCTTGTCTTAGCGTTGTAGGCTATAAGGTTAGCTTTAAAGGAAGATCCCCTAACTGTATAAAGGTAGAAAAGATTGTAAAATAGCTAGAATGCAGAAATATAAAGGAAGTCTAGATATTTATTAGGATCTATATCTACTACTAGATATAGGTTCCTAGCTTTGCTATCTAAGCAAAGCTATTATTTATACTCCTGTAAGGCGACACTAGGTAGATATAGGAAGAACTATAGAGGGTAGTAATAAAAGAGCTTAAGCATTTTATTACTATAGCACTAGCCCTAATAACTATTAATTACAAGACTAGAGGGACTGTCTACCTTATAGTAGACGCCAGTAGGGAAGGCGTAGGAGCTTCCCTAGAATAAATAGGGCTAGATAGAAGGCAACATCTATGCTAGTTCAAGAAGCTACTATGTAGTTAAAGTCTAAAGCAAAGTAGCACTCTACTAAGCTAGAGTATAGAGTGGTGCTATAGGCCCTAAAAAAGTTTAGAGTTTAGCTCTATAGAACACTATTTATTATTAAGACAGATGCTTAAACCTTAATTGCTTAGCTTAATTAGTCCTTAAGCAAAATACTAGGAGGGGTAATAAATAGGTGGCTTGCTACTATTTTAGCATAGGACTTTAAAATTTAATATATTATAGGCAAGAGGAATATAGTTATAGATGCTCTATCCTAATATCTAAAAGAGGATAAATAGGAACCCCTAGATAAAACTAAAGATAACGTTAAAGACTTTATTAAGTATATAATTACTAACGTTAAGTTATATAATCTAATAAAGGATAAAGTACTACGTCCTAAATATAGCGCTAAGTTAGAAGGAATTCCCTAGTTTCTAGTTAGGTTTAAAATCCTAGACGTTCTATAGAAGGAGTTAAGGGTATAGAAGAAACAAGCCTTAAACTTCTTTATAAGAGATAGGTTCCTCTTCTACAAGATATCTTAAAATATAGCAGTAAGATAAGTAGTTAATAATAAAGATATTAGGATTACTGCTATATAGGAAATACATTACCTTATTAGTTATTATAGGGTAAATACTATCTACTTAATAATAGCTTAGTAATATTAGTAGGAAAGGATATATAAGATAGTAAGGATTACTCTATATACATGTTATAAGTGTTAGAAAAAAGGTAGCAAGAAGAAGGTTAATATACTTACTAACACCTACTCCTATGCGCTATAGGAGATAGTAGCTATTAACGTAGTCTATATGCCTTATAATTCTAGGAAATAATTCCTAGTAATAGCTTAGGACTATTTAAGCAGGTAGCCTAAAGCATAAGTATTGCTAAATAATAGATTAAAAACTATTACTAAATTTATATACAAAGACATCCTATATAGATAGAGTATAGCGTAAAGGATTATAGTTAATAGGGGGCCTAACTTCTAAAAAGTTATTTATAATTTGGCCACTATCTATAGTATATGTAGGGTTTAGATCTCTACCTATAACCCTTAGGCTAATACAAAATTTAAAGGAGGGTATAAACTAATTATTAACGCACTTGCAAAGCTCTAGGGGAGCTAGGTCTCTAATCTACTAATAGTACTCCTAGCTAACTAAATATCTATTCAAGAAAATACTAGATACTCTGCATACTAGCTAGTCACTAGTTAGAACCTAGTGCTCCTAATTAAACTAGCTCTTCTAATATAGTAGACGCTTCCCTTTAGGCAGATAATAGATAGGGCTTAGCTACTAGTAGTAAGGGCTACCTAGGTTAACCTAAGAGATTAGTTTCTTAAAGATACAGTGTTAAGAATTAAGAGGCTGCGCTTATAGAAGAAAGAATATTAGGATAACTATAAGGAAATTTAAAGAGAGGGAATTAGCCCTAGCTTATTAGTACTACTATAGGATTTAGTCTGCTAGATAGATATATCTAGAGATAGGAAACTTAGTAATAAATAGCTAGGTCTATACCTAGTAGCGTAGAGCTTTCTAGAGTTAGGAACGTATTAGCTAAAAGATTTAGATAGAACTAAGTTTACATATATAATGCTAGGCTAGAGGATAAAGATCTTTAACTAGAGAAGCTAGGATAAGGTAAACTAGGAAGACTAAGGACTTATAAAGTTATAGGATAGGGCACTATATAAAAATAGGTATATCTTCTAAGCGCTGCCTACGTAGTTTAATAAGTTAGGTATAGAGGGAAGAGAAGAAAATAAGGAAGTTAAATTAGAGAATTAGGACTAGGAAATCCTGCAACTAGATATAGGCAGTCCTACTCTTAAGATTAGACCTAGGACGCTCTTAGATAAAGAATAAGTAGAATACTAATATTTTAATATCTTAGATTCTAGCAAAAGTAATTAAGAGGAGGATAATTAATAATTAAGAGTTAATAGTATTAATACTTTAGTGTTAAAACTTAGGAAAAGATGCGCTAGGGGACAGGCGCAAGATAGGTAGGGGAAAGGCAGGAAGCGCGCTAGTCCTAAATAGGTATCTAAAGGGTGCGCTAATTTAACCCTTTAGATATACAACGCTCTAATTAGCTACACTAACTACCTACTTGCGCGTAGATAAGTAATTATAATAAGGATAATAAGAAAGTAAAGGTAGAAGGGTAATAAATAAGTAAAGGTAGAAGGATAATAAATAAGTAAAGGTAGAACAAAGTAAAGGTAGGAGAATAATAGGAAGGCGCAAGTATAATAGGAAGGCACGCGTGTTCCTATATATATTCTGCCTGCCCTACTACTACTATAATAAACTATACTAAAAACTTTAGATATCTAATAAAACTATAAGTATCTAATAAAGCTACTACTAGAAGATCCTAAATAAAATAATAAGCCCTAAATAGTTGTTAGAAGTCTAGAAAGGAAAGTAGCTAGTAGTTAAGCTAGGCTTACTAGGATCCCTAATGTTAATAGGTTCCCTATAGTCCCTAAGGTTAAGCCTATAACCTAGAGGGTTATAGCTATAGCCTATAACACCTAGAAGTTTTGCACTAGACTATTAGTATATATTATAATAGAGGAGTCTTTTAGCTATTAAAAAGTTAGACTTAGTTTAGCCTAAAGAGTTTAACGCGCAGACCTAGGCACTTTATAAAGGTATCCCTCTTCTATAGAAAGGAGGTATAACTATAGGTAGCTAGATTAACAAGATACGTGTAAGCACTATTATATACTAGAGGAATATTATAGATAACTTTATAGGAGCACTAGAGGAGCACTTTAATAAAACTTTAGGATTAATACTAGTAGTAGGGAGCTTTATAGAGTCTAGCCTAGCACTTATATAGTTATATAGTAGTGTAGCTAATTTTAGGTTATAGTACCTATTTATAAAGGAAGCGCGTAATATACACAAGAAGTAACTTAATAAAATACGCTTAGTAATATAGTATATCTACGCTAATTACGCTAAATTTAGTTAGAAATACCTAAGCTAATTTACCCTACAAGTTAGATAGACACACTAAGGATATATAGATATAAGGTACCTCCTATATTACGTAGGTCTAGACTAGCTTACTAGCTTCCTAAACTTAGAGGTATACTATAGAATATAGGGGCGAAACTAGTTAAAAGATAATTTTATTAATATTACTAACTAGCACAGGGTCTAGGTTATAATTACTAAGCTAATAGGAAAGGTAGATACTATCTTAAAGGCTAAGGAGGAACTAGAGGACTATTTCTTGCAACGTGTTAGTGCAATTGTTTATTACTACGTAATAGGCCTACATACCCTACCTAGACTAACGCTTAAAGGTATAAGCAACCCTTGTAACTTTAATATGCGCTAAAGGGAAGAGGATAGTACTTACGCTAAGATTTAGCACCTAGTGCTGCAATAGTACGGGAAGTTAGAGAACTAGGTAGGGGTACTACTTAGTATAATCCCCCTAAGCAAATAAATATAGAAAGAGGGTATAAGGTTATTAATAAACTATAGGATACTAGTGCTAAAAGAAATTAAAGATATTCTAGCTAGCTCTCTATAAGAAAGCAGAGAAGTAGCTAAAAAGAAAGTAGAGGAGGAGAGGGTAACACAAGAGATTAAGAATCTAGGTTATAACTAGCTACCTAGGACTATATCCTACGCTAGACGCGCCTAGACTATACTACTAGACAGGAGAGTAGTCTAGAATAGAGGGCTATTAAGGTTAGGAAGTATAGCAAGGGAGTTATAGAGTTACAAGAAGAGGACAGAGGATATACTAGATACCACCCTAGGAGAAATTAAATTAGCCGCCTATATCTTAGAGGAAGAATCTCTAGCAGAATCGCCTATATAAAGGATAACAAGAGCTTAAGGAAGACACGCTGCCTAGCTCTTAAAAAGGATAGGAGAGAATATTTACTAGGAGTTTAGAATTATTAGCTAATATATAGTAGCAGGCCTATAACTATAGGATACTAATATAGAGGTAATAAATAAATTACGTAACTCTTTACCTAGACTACTTAAGGAACTTAATAAGACTCTAGATACTAAGATAATAATACTAGAAGAAGAGGGTGTTACTAAAGATAAGTATGCTATAGTTAAGAATAAAGCGCCCTATTAGTGCAAAAACTAACGCTCTATACTATAATTAATTGCTGCTAGGATTAGGAGTAGCGCACTTAACAACACTAAGCAAAGGAAGCTAGTTAAAGCATAGTACTACAAAGTCACTAATTATAGCACTATCTAGGACACTAAGGGGAGGATAGTGCAGGATTTAAATTAGGTATGCTTTAGCTACTTAAAGTTTATTACTAGCAAGATAGGGCTCTACACTTAGACTATAAATATAGAGGCAAGTAATAGATAGCTAAACGTGCTATACTATAAGCCTAGAGAATAGGGAAATTTATAAGCTAACCTAGTTACTATAGTAGCTTTTACTAAGCTGTTTAACTAAGATTACACCTCTAAGGATTTGCAAGCTTATTGCTACTAGCTAAAGAAGATAATACTAATAATTAACTAGGCCTAACTATAATAGGTAATAAGATTTAAGTAGAGTTACTAAGGCTTCTTATAGAAAGGAAGCATAACCCTAGACACCTTTACCTAGATCTATAAAGACCTAGAACTAGTAAGGATAGTAGATAAGTGCTTTAAGATATACAAATAGCACTTAAGGGAGATAAAGTAGGCAGCTAATTTAGAGTAGTGTAGGACTATATACTACTTTATTATTTAATAGCTAGTATAAGGGGATATAGGATACTAGCTCTAATATACTATAATTAGGGAAACTATAAACCTAATCTTATACCTATACTATACTAAGTACGCCTAGGTAGGAGACTAGATATTCTTTTGTTACGTAGACGTAAACCTTTCTAAGGCAGCGTAGTTAGGATAAGGGCTTAAGATAATCTAAGGCTTAGTTTCTTTTAATAATAAGGACTAAGATAACTACACTAAGCTCCTAATTAGATTTAAAGAAGTATAAAAGAATTAGGTAAATTAGATAGATAGGGGGTTAAGAAGGAACAAGAGGGCCTATATCTAGGCATAGGAAGATAGGGTATACTAGCCTAAAGAGCTAAGGGAGAAGTGCCCTATAATAAGATAGAAGAAAGAAATCTATTAAAAAGGATAGGCAAGGATTATAAGCCTAGTAATACTATATAGATCTACTAGACCTACTACTTAAACGTGGCGTATAGTTCTACTATAGTATATAAAAGTATAGGATAATATAATAATAATAGAGGTGCTAGAGATAGGGATATATATAGAGATTACACTAGCCTACCTATAGATAAGTATAGCCCTAAAGACTCTATTAGGGCACCTAGTTAAATATAGTAGAGTCTGTTAGTAATTTCCTAGGGATGTCTAGGCTACCTATCCTACCTAGGTCTTAAAGGCAATTATATATTAGGTTTAATAGGATAACCTATTAGTAAAGGTAGAGATCTAGAAGTACCTAATAGGAGATTTAAATAGAGAAAGGATAGGAGTATAGATTAGGAAGAGTTAGGTTAAGATAGTAAAGGAGTTAAAGAAGAATTAGGCTATCTGTGTTAAGAATAAGAAGCTTGCATTTAGTAAGGATAAGGAGGCTAGGGTACTAGACTAATCCTATTTTAGTATAAAGGGAGTATAGCCTACTAAAGTAGGAGAGTAGTAGAGGTATAATAGATAGATTAAGTAATTAGAGACTCTAGATGCAGTTAAAAAGCATCTAGGAGCTATTAAAGAGGAACAAAAGGCAGAGGGATCTAGGCGCCTAGGGCTAGGCTATCTAGAAAGCCTAGTAAGGGCATGGAGGAGAACTATCTTGTTAAGTTTAGGTTCAAGATTAGAGACCCTAGATACTCCTACTCCCTCACCTAAAGCTTAACGAGCTAGGAACCAAGGTTGCTAACCTAGAGGAGGAGAGTAAGGGCCAAGCTTAATAGGGCCAAGCTTAAAGGGGGGGGGGTTTGTGCCGTGGTATAGGATAAATAGGAGAAAAACAAGGCTTAGCCTAAAAAGTTAGGTGGATTAAATAGTATAAAGGCATAAAGGATTAGAGGATAGGAGAAGATAACTCCTATAGACTTTACTTTAACTCTAGAATATTATCTTTTTACTTATATTTCTGTATTAAACCTATATCCTCTACTATAGGATTAATACTATTAAACCTTGCCCCTCCTACTTCTCCTTGTTTAAATAGGTTACTCTCCCTAACGGTTTAGTAGGAGCTCTGCTTACCACCCCTATAAGAGCTAGATAGGGTGCCCTTACCTATTTCTGTGCTCTTATAGAGTAACCTACTAATAGCACTCTCCCCTCTAGGTCTTTCCTAGGAGCTACCTATTGTGGCGTTAAAGTGAGTTAGATTACTACTATCTTAGGTAGTAAGACCCTAATCTATAACTTGTATAGATCCTTTATCTCCTATACTAAAGTTTAGTTCTAGTATTAGTTTAGGAGTTTAGAGCCCTATTAGCTTAGGGGACTTTATATAGATCCTTTGTGCTAAGCTAGCCGTGCTTAGTACCCACACTAGAGGTGTCTGCTTAGGGGGTTGTGAATTACTAGGCTAGCTAGCCTAATTATCTACCTCCTCTAGCTCTACCCTACCCCCTAGCTCCTACGCTAGGTTTAGTCCTCCTTACTTACTAGACTCCTTATGTTGCTCTGCCGCAATACAAAGCTAATTAAAGACATTAAGCTCTTTATATACTTCTCCTATATTATAGATCTTATCTTTGCTAATAACGTTAACTATCTTTTAAGCCTCTAACTATTAAAGCTGCTCTAGATCTTTCTCTTTGTAGAAAAGATCCTTATTAAAGGTAACGTTCCGCGTTGTAATAATCTAATTAAGCAAGGGGATTTATATCCTGTATATATTAGATGCTCTGTATCCTACTAGATATCTAATATAACCCTAAGGGTTCACCTTAAAAACCCTCTTGTAACGCCTAGCTACTTAATCTCTATTAAGGGGGTAAGCTTAATAGCTATAGGCGTATATTCTGCTCTAATTAGGGCGGAGATTAGCAGTTGCCTCCCTTATCTGCTCTAGTTGCCACCACCTAAAGTATCTAGTAAACTAACAATCTAGCACTTTATTAGGTAATATTATATTGTAACTATAGGACAGGCTTATATTATAGAGCTAAGTTACTGCTTTAATAATTTTAGGCTAGAGCTTTATTAGTAGGTTAGTACTAATCCTTATTTTAATTAATTTTGTTATAATCTCCTGCCCTACTCTTTCTGCTCCTCTATTAGGTTTATAGGTATATACAGGTAAGCTCTTAATTTTAATACTATTATTAGCTGCCTAGATCTAAAAACAAGATTTACCACGCTAAGGGAGCGTTGCAACGTTGTTGTCTTGCATAATCTTAACTATGCTAAGCTTATATTAGTTAAGTATTAAGCTCTTAAAATTTTTAAATACCTGCATAATCTTATTAAGGTTTTTAGCTTGCAGTAGATAGGTATAAAGCTTTCCTAAGTAGTCGCACTTTAATACTAAGATCTATTGCTTATAAGCCATACCTGTTAGCATGTTAAATAGATCCTATAATACCTAGTAGTATAGACGTAGTGATCTTTCCCTTGGTCGTCTTAATATAACCTGTTAGGCATGTGTAATAGCGCAGTGCTCGCATTTGCTCCTAGGAGTTCCTTTAATCCTAATGTTTATTGCTAACTTAACTAGAGCTTTAAGCGCCTTAGGTCCTAAATAGCCTAATTATTAGTGCTAAAGCTCCTTACTATCGTGTCTTAGGTGAGTTGTCTAGGATTGTTAGGGTTGTTTAGGCACTATACTTTAGATTATTTAATAAGGGGTAGAGGGCTTATATTCTAGGAAAGTTAAGTTAAACTTGCGAAGTAACTTAGCTAATACAACGCTCTTTCCTAATAATCTAAACTATAAGGTAGCATCTAGCCTAAGGAACCAAACTCCTGCTTTAAGTAATTAAGCTTCTAATATAATATTTACATAAAAACCTTCTACTAACACTATGTTAGTAAGCACTAAATCTTCTGTTTTTGGACCTCTTAGTCTATTAAGAGTATTAGGGATTACTCTAGTCCCTCTGCCTAAGATTAGAAAAGCTTAAGTTCCTGCTTTAACTATCTTATATCTAACTAATCTAAACAAGCTTTCTTCTAGGTAGCTTATATTATTAACTAGGTGCACTGCACCCCTATTATTAAAGATAGTGCTCTTTAATAGAGCGTAAGCTTTAAAGTCTATAGTTAAATAGATCCTGTTTGTTTTCTCCGCTATTAATATAGGGTTAATTAGTGCCGCCTAGATACTGCCTAGATAGGTGATTACGCTTGCCTTACTACTATAATCTTAATTAATAGGATAGGACTTAATTAGAGCTTTTCTTAACTCTTTAAATTTTTAATTCCTATTAATCTTTTTCTTAATCTCTAATTATTAAGTAGTAGTAAGCTTATTACCTATATTAGTCTAAGCTTTAATAACGTTTTTGCATTTAGGAGGTTTCTATAAGTAGGATCTACCGCATAGGTATAAAGACTCCTTCTTAGGTTAATTAGAAGGTAGAGCTCCTATTGTTGCAAACACTCTAGGACCTTTATAGCTTAATCTTATATTGTTCTCTTAGAGAAGTAATAAATAGATCTTAGTAACCTATAGGAGGTTATAAGTTAGCTCTCCTATTACTAACTTTTTAATAATCTTTTAAAACATAGTTTAACCCTAATCTAGTAAGATCCTAGCAGATAGAGCTTTAAGATAATCCTGTACTATAAGCTATCCTTTAATATTAGGAACGTTGTATACCTTAGCTTGCGTATATAGGATTATCCACTCCTTCTACTAGTAATTAGTGTCTTAGCTACTTATCTTTGCCTTAGCAAGATAAGCTTTATACTGCGATCTTGCTAGTGTTACAGCGCTTAAATTAGTTAGCGCTAGGTTATTGCGGAGCACTTAGATAAGTGCTTAGAGGGTTACTCTTCCTTAATTAATAAGCTCTATATAGGCTAGGGTAAGGATCCCTTAATCTACTATATTATTAACCTATATAAAAAGGTTCTAGATTACTAATAACTTTAATGCCTAATCTAATAAGTAGGCTTAGTACTAAGCTATTTTAAGTTTGTACTGCTTGCTTGTTGTGTTAGATAGCGTGATATCTGTTAGCATGTTAGGCTTAATAGGTTTATTCTTAAAGTGGGTTTTAGTATCCTAAGCCTTAGGGTCTACCTCTACCTAAATCCCTTTAGTTAGGGCATAGTATCTAAATTAAATGTACTAGGTGGGCTAGTTAGTTAATCTAGTAAGTAGGATATCCCCCTTTAGGATTTAGTCGCTTATAGTAGAAGAGTAATAAGTAAGCTTCTGCTTAAGAAATAGTATAAAGAAAGAGTAAAGCTTGCTAGCTTAGTGTCTAAGTTAAACAATACGCTTAAATAGATAGGACGATCTTTAATAAGGTAAAGCGCGAACTAGGCTTATAACTATTAAAATTTAGATCACTAAGGTTAGGAATAATTTAGGAGATGGATTATTAGATTGTATCTACTACGATTGTACTTATATATATAGAGCTTTAGCTACCCTTACTAGAAGGTGAATGATTGGTAAACCTTCCTTACTAGAGCTTAGGGGTATTAATCAGGGTTGATCAGATCAAGATGCTCCGTGATCTAGTTAATATCCCTCCTGCAACAATAGCGTATATATTAAGAGAGGTGTTATAAAGGTATTAAACACGCTCTATTTACTTATAATATAGTATATATCCTATTTACTATTATATGTCCCCTAAAAAGTCCTCTAGGTATAGAACCTCTTTATCCTTGTCCGTAAGTTATATATTATTGTTATAGTTATCTATTAGGTCTATACTATTACTAGTAGAATTACTAGTAGAATTATAGGAAGAATTAATATAAAGTACTCCTTATATGTTATTAAGGTGTAATAGTTAACTAGTAGGGTAGCTAGTAGTCTGTGGTATAGTAGCATCTTTAGTGGTAGTAAAGGGAATATTTTATTTATAGCACCTTTACTAGTATTGTGTATAATACTTTTAATTTACCTTGTAGTATGCACCTTAGTGTAGAGTAAGATAATAATAACACTAGAACTTGTTCTATTAACTAGATATTTATAGGTAAGGGGTAGTAATTACCTGCTATATACTATCTATAACAGTTTCTACGTTAATATAGCACTTAGGGATATAGATAGTAGATATATAAATATAGATAGTAGTGTCTAATCTAAACTATAGTATATTCCTTTAATAAGCTATAATATAATTATGCTAGTCTTCTAGTATAATAGCTTAGTAGCGTGAACTTACTATTTTGCTATACTATATAATATAAGTATTAGTAAGCTATATACGTATTAGTAGAGTTATAAAGTTTTCTATTTATTATAGTTACTATAATAAACGCATTAGTATAGAAAGTAGACTTTGTGTTATCTTCTTTTATACTATATAGGTATTCTACTTTACATATCTATATATTCTATTTTACTATAAGTAGACGTACTAGATATAGTTTATCTTGCTATAAGTTAGACCTAATCTTACCTACTACTTAAAATAATACTATCAAAGATGTAGTATACAACTGCGATCGCGATAGTTAAGACCACTAGAACAACTGTCTAAACTGCACCTAATTAAGGAAACTCGCTAAGCTTATAAGCTAACTCTTCTAAGAAGACAAATTATGCTATAGCAACTTTCTATAACTATCCTGTAATAAATAAACCTCTAACCTTATTATTACTATTAGACTTCTATAACAGGATATTTAAGTGTATAGATATAGAATTACTTAGAAGACTAATAACTATTTAAGAGTATAGTGTAATACTATACTCTACTCCTATATTCTATTCTACTTAGGAGATTTTTCCTTAAAATATATTAGTTCTAGGATAGATAATTAACTTTAATAGATTATTAACTTAAATACTTAGGACTATTACCTTAAAAATAGTATAGAGAAGCATACTAGTCTACGTCTATTATGTATCCTATTAGATTGCAAGGAGTATTATAGCTATATTATAGAACCTACAATATTAAATTAATTAGTTTAGAATAGCTCTTTCCTTAACCTAATTAGATCCTAGAGTTATATTTACTAAGATTGCATTTATAAGGATAGGCTAGATTAACTAAGATAGTATATTATCTATATAAACAGTACTATTGTTATAGACTAGCCTTAAGGGCGAATGCAATAAGCGTTGATAATAGTATTTAGTATCTTAAAGGAGAGGTAAGCCCTCTACGCCTTTTTATAGGTGTGTAGGCTGGTAAATCTAGGTTAGTGTACACTAGCTATGGTACTAGGTTAGGTTTAGGTCGCACAGACCTAGTGCTTAAGTTAGGTTTAGGTCGCATAGGCTATAGGCTTAGGTTAGGTTTAGGTCGCATAGGCTATAGGCTTAGGTTAGGGTTAGGTTACATAGGCTATAGGCTTAGGTTAGGGTTAGGTTATATAGACCTAGTAGTTAGGTTAGGTCTTATATAAGTAGATATTAGTTAAGGTTATATAGGTAGTATATAGGTAGTATATACGTTATAGCTATTCTTATAGTTATATATAAAATATACTATATATAGAACTCTAAAATAGTAGTATATCCTTTTATTATAGCTATCAAATATAGTAATATTATAGCATTTAATATTTTTGTAGTAGAGATTTAGTGCACTCCTCTACTAATATAGGTATATTATCCTTAGTTACCTTAGAATCTTTTAAACTACTAGAAATTAGAACCTCCTGTCCTTTCGCTATCCCTATATTTCGTTACCTAAAGCTAGCTAGAAGCTTAAAAAGTTCCTCTATACTATTATCTAATATAAACTTACTACCTATTATAGTAGAATCCTATTCCTTACTAGAAATAGTATATTTAAGAACTATAAGCTACTAAATTATCTATATAGGAAGGTGGTGCCTCTAGTCCCTAATAAGATCCTTACTAGTGTTAAATACTCTTTTAACACTACCCCCTGTAATCTAGATAGGTAGAATATCACGTGCTACCTATGCAAGTTATGGATAGGTAGCTTTATTTAATTTCTGCTAGTCTAGGATATTAAAACTATCTCCTTTAATAACGTAAGGAGTGCTAAGGTATATTTTACCCTCTTATTATATTAAGCCTCCTTTATACTTATTAGGGAGACTTAGGGATCTACTTAACTAGGAGTAGTCTAGTAGTAGTAGGTTTCTAAACTACTCCTTACCCTATAATTATCTAATAGAAGCTATTAAAGGTTAGGGAGAGCTAGGGCGTTAGGTGTTATTATATTAATCTAGGTATTTAAGCAATTATTAGTAGTAGATATGTTTATTATAAGGATCCTAAGTATTATCTTAGCCTAATATTTAGCGTATACTATTATAAATGTCTATAATTAATATACCTTATATACTATAAGATTTTATAATAGATCTAGGATAGAAGTATAGTTAAATAGGTAGCTATACTCCTTATCTATCCTCCTATAGTATTTTAAGAGTTTTTCCCTACCCTTTTTAGTAGCAGCTTTTACTACCTTTAGCTATTTAACATTTTCTTAGTTACCTAAATTCTCTCCTAAGTTATTATTTATCTTAGCTAAGAAGTTAAAAAGCTAGTTATATATTAACTACAAGTATTAAATTTAAGGTTTTAAGTTTTAGCTAAGGTAGGTAGTTACATCCTTAAATCCTTCTAGCATAGTAGTAACAAGCTTAAGGTAGTGCTATTCTCTAGAGGATAGTTGAAGTTGCTTAAGATTACAGGCGCTAATATAGCTATTATCCTCTCTAGAAACGCTAGTATAGTTTATTATAATTTCTTACTAAAGCTAATAATTAATATAGTATTTAAGGTAAAGAGTGTAAGAGTATGTATTATATATAGAGTTCTATTAAGTTAGTATATCTTATATAACTAATAGATATTCTTTTAGTAGTAGGTTCTATTAGGTAGCAATAAAACGCTTAAATTATTGTAGCTGTTGCAGGAGGGATATCAACCGGATCACGGAGCATCTTGATCTGATCAATCCCAATCAATGCCAATCAATCCTTATCAATACCCCTGTATAACCCACTATCTGATCAACTGCTAGCTTACTGTCAAGTGCCTAACAAAAGCAGGAGCTCTAGTAAGGAAGGTTTACTAATTATACACCTTCTAGTAAGGGTAGCTGAAGCTCTATATATATAAGTCTAATCGTAGTAGATACAATCTAATAATCTATCTCCTAAATCATTCCTAACTTTAGTAATCTAGATTTCCACACTAACCTATTATTATAGGATATTTTAGATTATAATTTTATATACTAGGTATACTACCTAGTCTCTTAGTTATTATTATAGCGTACCTAGGTGGTAGTATACTGCACGCCTATACCACCTAGGTATCTACTAGTACTAGTTCCTGCATAGTAACCCTACTAAATTATGCCTACTATATACCCTCTATCTATACTAAATTTTCTCCCTAGGTGCTATATATCTATCTAATACATAACCTATAATTAGGTATATTATATAATCTATGTTTAAATAGACGCTAAAGTTAATATATATAATACTAATAATATATAAACTAAAAAGTAGTTTACCTTTATAGAATATATAGTATAGTAAACCCTATTTAGGTTTACTTCTTGTACTTAAACTACTTTATAGTCTACTTTAGATAAATATGGCTACTATAAACTGGTTTTGTACCGTAGTGGCTGAAAATGGCCCTTTAACATCGCAGATATAATAGCAACAAAGTCATTTGGTGTAGGAAACAGACAATGGGACTACCTAACACTCTATCCGCAAGCGGAACCACCCTTCCACGCTGCATCATATGGGAATGATTTATAATATATCACATGACCGCTAAAGACCTATTATAACTTACATATGACTGCCTACCAATAAGCAATATATTAAAGGTTTAGTGCTGCGCAGACAAAATCACTCGCTAGCGCCACACCAGCCTTACGCCTCTTACGCTAGAGCTAGGCCGAACTAGATAGAGTACTATGCGAGTGAAGCTTAAAAGTGTACGTAGCACTACGGTACAAAACCAGTTTACAGTAGCTATATTTATCTAAAGTAGACTAAGAAGTAGCTTAGGTAGAAGAAGTAAACCTAAATAGGGTTTATTATACTATATATTCTACAAAAGTAAACTACTTTTATTTCTACTTCTATTAATCTACTAGTATTACGTAGTAATAACTAGTTTCCTACTAACTATTTAAGTATTTTACCCCTCCTTTCTTTAATCTTCTTTACTACCTCTACCACTACCTCTACCACCACCTCTATCACCACCTCTACCACCACCTCTATCACCACCTCTATTATCACCACCTCCTATTAGTAAAAATATCATGACTTATTATTATGTTATATGTGCGTATAGCGTGAAGCTAATCTTCTCTACCCCTTTTAATCTTAGTTAGGTATTATAACGTATAATAGAAATATAACTACTTTTTATACTTAATTTAAACCCCTACTATAAAAGTAAACTACTACTTTAATAAAAGTAAACTACCACTTTAAACCTATTTATAGGTATACACGAGGTTAGTTTACACCTATATAGTAAACCCCTAGCGTACTATTCTACAGTAAACAATTTTTTACCGTAGTGTAGTATTATCCAAATGTAATTTCAGATCTCTTCTTGCGCCAGGAGAGATCGCATAGTGTGGCTTTATGCATGTCCCACACAATATATTCAAAGCAGAGCGCCAATCGTCGAAGGACCGTAAATAGGCCTGCGTGTCACGCTCGATGCTAAAAGAGGTGCATGGAAGACAGAGATATAGGACTGGACATATTAAACAACATACTAAGCCCTATAATTGACTTGACTGGTAAATTTATGACTGGTGTGGCGTATACCTGTAGGGCCTCGACAAGTCTACATTTACGACTCGAATGCCGCGTCAATGAACATGGCGACGACCAACGTGGGAAGGGCAGAACTTATGTAATCATGGCGCCTCTAAAATCCACACTGCTCAAACACTTGAGAATCAGAGAGGGAAGCTGCAAAGGCTGCCAAGAATGTCGACAATACTCCTTAAACGGAAATTAGGTCATGTCATCCCAAAGATTGCCAAGGCCAAGGCAGACCTAGGGTAGAGACAAACATTGGGACTTCCATGCCGAGGATATACAGTATGTCAGGCTATAGATGTCCGAGGCGTACACGATGCTCAATATGGGGACTCGTTGCCGACGGTACATATTGGCCGCCATTAATTACTTGTACTATGGTACTATGCAAAAGTGCTCACCGTGGGTCTACTTGCAGGGGTAAAGTAGGGCCGTGCTCACGGAGATTAGAAACACTGTATTCTAATACTTTTTATGCAAATTTACAGTAATTTGTAAAGTAATTAATGCACCCCTGAGTTTCTCGATGTTTCTATCTCTTAGTCCTCAACCCCTATTACTACCCCTACCGCCACCTCTACCACCACCTCTACCACCACCTCTACCACCACCTCTATCACCACTATCTATCACCACTATCTATCACCACTATCTATCACCACTATCTATTACTACTATCTACTATGTCTTAAACACTAGTTACACTACTATCTACACTAACCTAAAAGCACCAAACCTAGCGATATCTTACCTAGGATAAGCGCCTTATTATTAGAGCACTTCAAGATTGAACGACTACAAGAGATTGTGCGCGCAGCCTGGGACTTAATCACACCGAATTAGCTCTAATTACTAGTAAATAGTATAAGGGCTCGCTGCTAGGCAGTAATTAAAGCCTAAGGTGGGCATACTAAGTATTAAGAAACTTCGAGAAATGAATATATTACTGTATCACCCTAATCTAGTATAGTTGGATACAGGGGTGGCTCAGGCGCCCCACAGGGGAGCACTTATGCCTGATATCATAGTATATCGTTATGGCATGTCGCCACACCCCAGAACAAGCCGGTCACAAAGCCATTCTTTTGAGACAAGGGAAAGATTCGGACCTGAGCGGAAAGCCCCTGTCTTACGGCAAATGATATTCGTCCGGGTCACAATAAGCTAAATGTCTGGGTGACAGGCCTGCTTAACCTATATCAGCGCTTGGCGTAATTTATACAACTTGGGTTAGAGTTAGTTAGAGTAAGGGTATACTAGTAGGTACGGTTAGGTTAGTTAGGGTTAGGGATAGGGTAAGGCTCCTATAGATATATTTAAAGAAAACTATATTCCCTAGTATAATATGTACTAAGTATACGCCAAGCGCTAATATAGGTTTAGCAGGCTTGGAACCCGGACGAATATCATTTGCCCTATCTTACCTCTCGACAAGGCAGACCGCTGATGATCGGACGCGTTCGATTTTCCAGACTGACATAAGCCCTAACCTTGATAGCTTGAACATCTAGTAACTCATGCCGCCGGGTAGTTTGAGTATCATGTGATTTGCCACTGCTACTTCCCGGCTATTTTGATGGCACAAGACAAGTAACGTGATCCTCAAACTAGCCGAGATAACAGTAAGCATGCAACAATCTTTTCCCTTTGAATCCACTTTTTATTTTAGGATGGCCGTAGATGACCCCGAACATAGTACTAGACGTCATCGACAAGAGTTACAGAATTTGCGTTGAACATTCTGACAGTGATTTCAATGTTATTGGGAAGTCTGAATAATATGCGTGATGTGCTTTGTGCCTGATAGAGTGCCTCAATGCCACACACGGTCAAGGCGTAGGTACTTTTTTGGATCAGTAGCTGGCTCAGAGAACAAAGCAACACCGAATAAGCAACAATGCGATCTTTCTCTCTGCCGCATGCTTGCAGCCGAGTTTGCCTCTTTCGACTGGAGCCCATGGGACGAGCATTGTGACCTCGGAGGATTGCCGTATTCCCAACAATACTTCGCCACTGGAACTCGTATCATAGCGATCGTGGTGAGCGAGGTTGGTCCTAATATACCGCTTTTTGCTGTCAGCGATCTCCTTTTTCCTGGTCACTCAGCCTCCTCGTACGTGCATTAGACTTTGTCTCTGGGAAGTCCGTTAGTATGGTACCAAGGTTATACCGAATGCGTACAACAACGCAGTTCACCTTCATTTTATGCAATCATCCTTCGATTCCATTGCCAGGTAATGTGAGCAATTCGAGCATGCATGTGAAGGCTTTTGCATTGCATGCTCGTGAGCTGGCCTTCCCGTCTCGCAGGCAAGGAAACAATTTGTACACTTTAATTCGACAGCTAGACACTAGGATATTATACGATGAATCAAGCACAGAACACTCTGCGACGGACACAGCTTAGCCAGGCCCGGACCGACATCAACTATAGTGTGCGGTAGAGTAAGCCAATTAAACTCACGAAGATCCTACCTGCAGTTACGAGACTTAGCGTCTGCGATGGCATGCGGGACGGCAAATAATACCGAGGCTGCGCGCGCTATAGCCGTGTTGAACCTATTGCCACCCGAACACCACAATAAATATTTTTACCAAGTCTACCACACGTAATAAATTACGTAATATTTATCTAATAGATATAGTAATTATATTTTTAAAATTATAGCTATTAGGAGGATAATTTAAATATACTTAAGTTACTATATAGTATAGTATTAACAAGTATACCCTTAGTTAAAGATATAATAAGAAATATACTAATATAACTACCTAGGATATGAACTAATAATTGCTTACTCTACTATAAGAAAATAAGACGTAGTACTTATAGGGTATATTAGATAACTTATAAAGGATAGCATACTATAAAGGTAACTTTGAAAAGTTCTTGCTAGCGTATTTGTTAGCGGTTAATCTATTAACCTAACTTTCTTAGCCTACACGCTTATTTTTAAAGCTATAGATAGTAGTAGTAATAGTTCTATATACTTTAAGTTTTAGTGTTTTTACTCTATTATAGCTTGTAATACTAATCCCTTTACCTATGCGCTTATTATAACTCTAAAGTTATCTTTTAGTAATAAATCTATGTAAAGGGCTTAGGCTTATGCCTAAGCCTAGGTCTAACACAAGATGGACCAAGTCTAACACCACTACTAAGCGAACACACTAGACACCTATAAAAAGGCGTAGAGGGCTTACCTCTCCTTTAAGATACTAAATACTATTATTAATACTTATTACATTCTCCCTTAAGGCTAGTCTATAATATTTTAGTATCTTCTTCTAAATATACTATAATAGTAATAAGAGATAGACGCGCTAGATATTTAGAATAACTAGGTGCAACCTAATATAGTAGAAAGGCTAATATAATAGGTCTATAGATTAATAGAATAATAGGCTTAAGACTCTGCTATAATAGCTATACTATATTAATAGAATAAGGAAATACGCAATTAGATTCTATCCTAACCCTCCTCTAAGCCCGCTAGGTTTAATAATATACTACCTCTGCCCCCTTCTACCTTATAATATAAACCCTTTCTAGTTAGCTTGCTATATAATAGCACTAAGGTAAACTTTTCCTCCTAGTAAATAACTATAGAATTTAAACTGCATACAGACAAGGTCTTTATTAGGGATAAGGAGGCAAGGTTTATATATATTTAGTCCTAGTTATTGCCTATAGTCTAGCGCGCTATAGCACTATACTTTAAGGATAGGGCACGCAAGCGTTAGGATATAAGCAGGTTTCTTAACTACCTAGCGTTCTATTATATTAACTATTACAGGCAGGAGCGCGCCTAAGTTATATTAGAACACTTATATTATAGCTAAAATTAGCCTTTTATAGAGTTCTTTATAAATTTTATATAGCTTTTTATATAGTTAGGAGGTTTATACTAGGATAATAAATAGAAGCTTTTATAACTTTAGTAATCTCTTAATAGTTATATACGCTTAGTTTCTCTTAATAGGGGAGTCTCTAGGACAAACTACAACGTAGCTATAGAGGAATATAAGATAATTATAGTAGATATTAAAATAGCCTCTCTAGAACTAGGCTTTCTTTAGGCTAGTAAGTCTAAGGAACCCTAGTAGAAGTCTAACTTAGATTAGGACGGCGATATAAATATAGTAGAAGTAGTAGCCTTATTAAGTGCACCTATTAAACTGCTAATATTATATCCTAACTAGATCCTATAGGACCTATTTAATATATAGAAGCTAGCAAGGGTCTACACCTAGTGTAGATAGGGCAGCTATTTTATACGTGCATGCCCTAATACCCTATTACTGTAACTAGTAGGTGTTAAGATAGTTGCAGTATTAGCAAGTGGCCCTAATTTAGGAAACTAGCTACCCCTAACTTTAGGCTAAGTTAGGGGTATAAGGAGGATACTATAATAGAGGAATTATTAATAGTAGAGGCTATTAAGTGTCCCCTAGATATTAAGGCTAGGTTAAATAATCCTCCTTTCTTTATTCCCCTCCTTCTAGGTAGAGTAGAGAACGTGTAAGTAATAGTTAATTTAGGGTGCTAGTATTTTAGTGCAGTTAAGGAAAAGTTAGCAAGATAGATTAGTAGGAACTTTATTAACATTCCCCTATAACCCTTATAATATACCTAGAGAATTGCTAAGGGTATAAGAATTTTATAGTTAGTAGTATTAGACTATAATTTAGATAGTTAGTAGTCTTAGCTTTTAGCTTATATAGTACCTAGTCTCTCCTATTAACTAATACTAGGCAGACTATAGCTATATAGAGAGGGCGTTATTATAGATATTCTATAAGGCGAATTAATAATTAGGAAGGTAGGAAATATAGTAGTATAAGAGAGCAGGAGACGCCTATATCCTACCTATATCTCTACTATCTTAGGTTTAGTTATAGTAGGGTTACTAAATTAAGGATCCTAATAGGAAGATATATAGGTATAAATTTTTGCAATAAATATACTAGATATATTATAAGTAATATACAACTTACGCCTAATAAAATATCTAGGAAGTGTTAATAAGGGAGGTCCTAATAATATACACACTATTTATATTGCTAGTAATATATTTCCCTATAAACCTAAGTATAAAACTAGAAAGATAAAGTTACTACTAGAACTATAAGAGTTTAAGGACCTGTTTAACAAAGAGTTAGCAAGTAGTTTGCTACCTTATTAAGGTAGTATAGATTACTATATTTAGTTAATAACTCTCCTAGATAGAACCTAGCCTAACCCCCTATAGGGTCCCCTGTACCCTATATTGCGTGACTAATTACTAGAACTAAGAATATAACTTACTAGATTAATAGATAAGGGCTAGATCTAAGCAAGCTCTTCTATAGCTAGAGCTCTAGTGTTACTAGTAAAGAAGCTATTAGGCAGTTAGCGCTTTTATATAGATTACTAGATGCTTAATAGTATAATAATATTAGACTAATACCTACTACTACTTATTAAGGAAACTTTGCGTACACTATCTAGCGTAAGTTAGTTTATAAAAGTAGATATTTGCGCCACCTTTTATAAAGTTAGAATAGTAGAAGGTTATAAGTCCTTAATAGCTTTCTGCACCTAGTTTAGGTTATATAAATAGTTAGTATATCTATTTAGTCTTAGTAGTGCGCTATCTACTTTCTAATAATATATTAATACTGCGCTTATAGAGTTACTTAGATTATATATAATAGCCTACCTTAATAATATCCTAATTTATTTAGGAGGAGACTAGTTTAACTATATAGAAAAAGTAAAGCGTGTACTTATGCTATTAAAAGAAGCAGGACTACACCTAGACTTAGAGAAATGTGCTTTTAGTGTTAAGGAGGTACGCTACCTAGGCTATATTATTAAGGCGGGTAAATTACTTAGACATAACCCTAAAAAGCTTAGGGTGTGACGACTTAGGTAGGTAGGGCATCCAAAAGGTATCCTATACGACTTAAAGGCATATAGGAGTGCGCGTCTGTATAGAAAAGGATGAGATTCCTACACCTATAGGTCTTGTACGAAAGGACAAGAAGAATATGCCTATCCTAACTATAGGCGAGCTGTTCTCTATATATATTAGTAAGTTAGGCCTTTATTAGGCCTAACTTAGCATAGAATAATAGGTAGGCAATTCTGCCTTATTGTTACACTACCCCCTCCTATAGAGAAAGGATAGTCCCTATCCTTAGGATTAGGTTTAGATCCCTTATTAAAGAAGAGCTTTTTGCAAAATAATTCCACCTTTACCTCTACCTTTACCTTTACTTCTTCTTCCTAGGGCACAGACCCCTATCCCTAGCCTGCATATAACTAGCCCTCTACCTACTAACTTTCTTATTCCTATATCCCTAATTTTTTAAATATTTAACCTAATCTATCTAAAATCTAGTAAGTATTTAATCTATATAATTAAATAGTTACTAATCTAAATTAGAACCTTTAGCTATACTAGTACTAGTACTACTAGGAGTTCTCCCTATTACTTATCGCGCTCTCTATATAAGGGCAGTTAGGGCTCTAGCTAGGGGCAGGTTTAATAATTTTAATTTTAAGTTAAAGAATTCTAAGAAGTGCTAGTACTGTATCTCCTAGAATAAGTATTATAATCTAGTAAGTATCTAAGTCTAATAGGGTTCCTTTACTAATTCTAGCAGATTCCTTCTTTTGTTAGCTAAGAGTACTCTACCCTTAGGGGTGCCCTAGAAGAGTACTATAGCCTAATAGGAAACCCTGCTAAAGGGGATAAGGATAAAGAGGCTGTGGTTGCTTATTAGAAGGATATTAAGCAGTTTAAGGCCACTATTTAAGAAACTACCTAAAACCTAGCTAAGTGCATTACTATTACTAATACTTAGACTAAGGGTATAGAAGCTACTAAAATCCTTATAGCTACCTATTATACTACTATATCTAATTTATATTAGCTTTAGAATAGTATCTATAAGATAGTCTTAGTAGTTAGGGGCTTAATAAGGGCTATTAATAAACTTAGGGAGGAATTAGCACTAAATTAGTGAGGCAACCTTCCTAGTATATGCTAAGATAAAGGCGTTCTACAAGAAGGAGTCTAAATTAGTCCTAGCTCCTGTCCCTACTCCTGCACCTGCTCCTAAGCCTGCTGCACTAGTTATCTAGAAGCTAGCCAAGAAAGATAGTCTAGGCGCTATCTTAGCTAATACAGAGTCTAAACTAGGTTCTAATAGAGAGATAGATATAGAATAAAGAGGTTTCCTAGGGGTAGTGTCCTAGGAACCTTAAAGGTTCTAGGTTAGTTCTAAATAGGATATAATAATAAATAGTAATAATAATAATAGTAATAGATAGTAGTTAATAGATAATACGTAGCTAAATAGGATGTGAATTAGTTCTAATATTAGGTATAATTATTATAAAGTAATATTAGATCCTCCTTACTCTTTTCCTAGGCTTAAATCTATTTTAGTAAGCTGCGTAGGGGACCTAGCTAATTTAGATACTATTAGTAGAATACCTATAATTTATAGGGAGCACCTATAAAGTTAGAGGTAGGATACTAAATAGGATTAGGATTGTGTCTAACCTACTTAACCTTATATTTTAGCTTAGATTAATGTAATTTGCTAGCTAGGATTTCTTCTACCTCCTATTCCTCCACACCTTATATAGGCGTACTAGGGGGTTTTAGAGCCTCTTGTCTAGGTAATAGGTCTTAGGGATCTTTATATAGTATATTAGGAGAGAAAACGTTATAGATCTTAGAACTAGGTAGTAATTAGAGGCAATACGCGTTTCCTACTTATTCTAATACCTTAAAGGGACCTTCCTATTATTTAGATAGTTTTTAGCTAGGTTATAAAATAGCAAGATTAGTGGTAGATAGATAAATATAGTCACTAACCTTCTAGTTAACTAGATAGCAATAGCAATTAGTAGTAGAGCGCATTTAGTCCTAAGCTCTTTCTATATTTTCTTTAGCAATCTTCTATACGTTGTGCATCTAAGTAGCAAGGGATAAGGCGTCCTTATAGTTTAGTTTCTCTAGTATAGTAGATAGGGTCTTTTCTAGTTTCTAATACTAACTTTGCTTTAGTAAGGAACTAAAGAGGAGCTAATATAGAGCTATGCTAATAGATAAATATAGAAGAGTACTTTAGGTATAGTCTATTATAGGTAGTAGGTTACTCTAGTTATCTTAGTAATAGGATACAAAAGGCCTTAGTCTCTAATTAATATACTTGTTTATAATTTTAGTTTGTCTATTAGTTTATTTATAGTAGGTAGTAGAGAGCTTAACTTTAGTACCTATAATCTAACAGAACTTAGACTAGAAACTAGATACAAACTAAGGGCCTTAATTAGAAATAATAGTATCTAGAGTGTGTCTAAATTAGTACACCTACTAAATAAATAAGGTAGCTATACCTTAGGTGTCTATAGTTTTGTAGCAAGGGATAGTAATAGCTTGCTTTAATAGGCGATTAATAATAACCATAATCTAATTGTAACCACGTTAATCCTAGGGAAAATCCTTAAAATTAATACACAGGTGTTGCATTAGTAGACTAGGGATAGGAAGGGGGTGTAGCGTACCTAGGAGTTAGTGCTATCTTAGGTGCCCTCTCCTGCATAGGATACAGTTCTAAACGTAGCGTTTATAGGTAGTCTCTATACCTTTCTAGTAGTAATGTTAGGCTAGAATCTAATAGGTTTTAGTAGCTAATAGGTGCGTAGTAGATACTTAATTATAAGCCTTATAAATTAGTCTAGTATATAGGACTAATCTAGCAGGCACGCAAAGTTAATCCTAGTAGAGAAGGAGTCTATTTTCTATCTAATAGTGCTTAGGCAACTCTAATCTTTCTATTAGGAATAAGGACCTATTTTCTTAGAGAAGAGTTTTAATAAGCTCTAGGGATCTAAGAGTTATAGAGTTCTAAACTACTATAATTAAAGCAAGGATTAGTAAGGAACGCTTAGCTAGGTACTCTTGCGCTAAGTTAGAGTTAATTTAGGGGTATAACCTATCTAGGGCAATTATTACTTATAAATAATTATCCCTTTAAGTAGTCTTAAGGTTAATTATATCCTATTCCCTTCTACTTAGGATATTAGCTTAGGCGTTATAAGATCTAGGAGTATACTTAATTTAGAAGTTAAAGGGACTTATAAAATCTACCTATCTAGCTTGCCTAGCACTAAGGACTTTAGTAGATATAAAGTACTCTAGTGCTCTATAGTCTGTGTATACTCTAATAAGGTGCTAAGTACTTATTAGGTTAGCACGCTATTTCTTAAAAGCGCAGATTATTGCAAATAATTCTTTATTATAGATTTCCTAGTTAAGTTTAGAACTAGTAAGGGTCTAACTAAAGAAGGATATAGGGTACTATTTCCTATTAGGATGCTCCTATAAGAGGATAGCTATAATAACTCTATTAGAGGCGTCTATCTCTAGTTTTAGAGGGTACTTAGGATAGAAGTAAGCTAAGCTTAGGATTGCTAGCAGGGCATTCCTAAGCTAGTTAAAGGCTTATTAGTATTCCAAAGTCTATACAAATAGGGTAGCAGGGCTCTAGAGAGCGGTTAAGGGCTTAGCTATCTTAGAGAAGTTTTCCACAAATTACTAGTAGAATCTAGTAAATCCTAGGAAGGACTTTACTCTAGTTATTGTCTTAAGAGCGGACTAGTTTCTAAGTACTTTAACTTTATTAGGATCTACCTCTAAGCCTTTGTTAGTAAGGATATATCTAAGGTAATAGGTATAGGTTATATAGAACTCGCTTTTCTTAATATTAGCCTGTAATCTAGTAGAATAAAGATACTTAAGGACTTTTTAAATATAGTCCTTATAAGTAGCAAGGTTTTTAGAGTAGATAAGGATATTATCTAGATAGCTAATATAGAAGTCGTCTAAATAATCTATTAGTATATTATTTATATAGCGCTAATAGGTTACAGGTCTGTTATATAGCCTAAATAGTAGGACTTTGCATTTATAGGCACTATACCTAGTGCGGAAAGTAGTGTACTCCTCTAAGTTAGGGTCTATTTAGATCTTATTAAAGGCAGCACAAATATCTAGCTTAGTAAAGATTTTTGCTTTAGCTAGCTAGGATAATAGATTGTCTATATAGGGTATTAGATACGCGTCCTTTCGCGTTAAGCTATTAAGCTTATAGTAATCTACACAGATCCTAAGGCCTCTATTTAGCTTCTTAATATATAGGATAGGTAAGGCAAATAGGCTCTAACTAGTCTTAATAAAGCCTCTCTGTAGGTGCTCTTATATATATTCCTTAGTAGCCTAGAGTTCCTTAGCATTTTAATAATAGAGGGGACTCTAGTAGGTTAGAAGGGGTTCCTCTAGGACTATCTTGTGGTTGTAAGGCTGGTAGATTAGAAGTTTATTAGCCTTAGCCTTGTTAAAGACGTCCTAATAGGAGTTATAGTTAGATAGGAGCTTCTAATCTAGCAGGCTGTTGTTAAGAGTGTCCTGTTTAGATAGGGTTTAGATCCTACGCTTAATCTTATACAGGCTAGTAGTAAAGAATTTATTAGAAGATTTTTTTATATTAAAATAGAAAGCATTAGCAGAAATAGTAGCAATTTAGAATTTTGCGGGTAGGGTAACAGTTAGCAATTAGACCTAGGTAGGTAGCGTAATAGGTTTAGTAGTAGCCCTATAAGTGGCTAGAATTTTAAGTATACTACGTATCCTATTAATTAAACCAGGACTATTTTAGTTCTAGTTCTCCTCTTAATCCTAAAGGGCGTCTCTTCGCAAGATGTTATAGGTAACTAGAGTAGACAGCACTTGCTAGTAGAGTCGTACTAGAATAGGAGGTGCGGGGTTATAGGTTAGAGGATATTTCTCTAGCTAGATTAGTTAAGATTTATCTGTATTAATTAGGATTTAGAACTATTTTAGCTAGTGTTATCTAATAATACAATCCTAAGAACCTAAGTCTACTATTATAAAGGGGCAGTTGTAAACCTTTTAGCTACTAACTATTATATAAAGCTAAATATAGTAGGCAACTAGGGAGGTAATCTAGTCCTAGAACCCTTTAATAGTAAGCTTATATAGTAACTTTTAGATAGGTACCCTAAGCGTAGAAGAGATATTATAAGCAATTTTTAAATTAAGAAATAAGTAACCTTAGGCCCTAGTATCTACTAAAGCGTTTAGGCAAACACTAGATCTATTAAGGCACAAGGTTATACGTGCAAGCAAATAGGAACTAACAAATAATTTAGTTAAGGAAAGGTTTAACAGGTTATATTAAGTATGGCCTAGGAAGGAGGATCCTCCTAGGCGTTATTATTTCCTGTCTAATAGCTATCTAAATTAGTTAATTTAGTAGCTTCTTCTTCCTTAGAATTCTTAACAACCTATTCTACATCTATAGCCTAAATCCTAGGGGGTTTAAGGTAGTTACTAGAGAAGTGCCTAGGCTTTCTATAATTATAGCAAGTTACTAGGGTTCCTATTATAGTAGCACTAGGAGTAGCTAGCGTAGTAGATAGGGGTTAATTATTTTAAGGGATAGTGCCTTATTATTACAAGTAGGGCATATAAGGTTTAGCTATTAAAGGTCTATTATAGGGTTTCTAATTAGCGTCTAAATAGGACTAGTTTCTAGAGTATTAGAAGGGGGTTAGTCCTTTTCTAGATAATAGAGTAGTCTAGGTAAGAGTAGACAAGGTAGGGTATAGGTAGCGTTCTATATTAAAAGTAGTAAGATAATCTACTATAGTCTTAAAATTATTGTGCTAATTCTATTAGAAAGTAAGGTTTAGCATCCTTAGGGAAGGTATAATCTTTATCTAGAGGTAGTAATACTACTCTAATTAGGGTACTTCTCCTCTAATAGCAAGACTCTAGAATTATAACTTAAAAGTAGGGAACGTCTCTATATTAGTTATATATAGGCAGTTAAATACAGTCTAACTCTTAGCTATCTTATTTCTAGTAATAAAGTAAGTTTAAAGGAGGGTAATTATTTCCTTAGCTTTTTAGAATTAAAGACTTAGGGAATTAGATAGGTAACGTAGCTCTAAGTATTCTCTAACTAGTCCTAAGCAGTGTCCCTAGACTAACGCTATCTAAGCTCTAGAAAAGGGGTAGTAATTAGCGTTAATCTCTAGCCTATCCTAAATAGATGCTTGCTATTATCTAAAAGTAGGATTAGCACTATTACTAAGTGTAGAGATATTTAGCGTCTTTTTAGATTATCTCTTAGCTTTTATAGCATATACTATAGGGTTTAATATAGAAGCTAAAGACTAGCTAGGTTAGGTAGTACCTTATATCTCCTTATAAAGGGAGGTGTTATATAACTAATTAGTAAGTTGCTTAACTTATTCCTCTAACCTCTCCTTTTTAGATAGGGTTAATATATATTTATCTTTAAGGGAGGTGTTGCTTTAAGATTTCCTAGGAGTATAAGGTACCTTAAGGGATAGATAGGAAGTAGGTCCTTTAAGGAGGGCGTTATTAATTAAGTCTTCCTTATCTAATTTCTTTCTATTAGTAAATAGGCTTTTAAACGCGGCTAAACTAGATACCCTTCCTTTACCTTTATCTAACATTTTATAGTTAATAAGAATAATAAATCTTTTCTTTTTAGGGGGTTTAGTTGTAGGAGGATATTAGCTTTACCTCTAATTCCTCTAGGCTTTTAGTAGTCTCTAGGTCTCTACCTTAACGCAATCTAACGCGATTTTTCTAAAGGTAATCTAGCACTACCTATAGGTCTAGAAGTCCAAGCCTATAGGCTTTGGTCGTTAGAAGTTCTAATAGCTATTCTAACTATAGAGTTGCAGGGTTAGATAGCTACTAGAACTAAATTAGTAGCTTAAAATAACAACAAGTGCGATATTCTTAAATACTATTACTAGCTAGGAGGATGTTCTTCTTATAATGTAACAACTTAGGTAGGTAGGGCATCTAAAAGGTATCCTATACAACTTAAAGGCATATAGGAGTGCGCGTCTATATAGAAAAGGATAAGATTCCTATACCTATAGGTCTTGTACAAAAGGACAAGAAGAACATGCCAATCCTAACTATAGGCGAGCTGTTCTCTATATACATTAGTAAGTCAGGCCTTTATTAGGCCTAACTTGGCATAGAACAATAGGCAGGCAATTCTGCCTTATTGTTACATAGGGCAGTACAGGAATAGGAATCCCCTAGGAATATAAGAGAGGTAAGGAGTTTTCTAGGTTTTGCTAACTTCTACTATAATTTTATCGCAAAGTTTTCTAAAGTGGCAGCACCTTTAAACTAACTAACTAGGAAGAATACCTTATTCTAATAGGGAGAGGAAGAATAAAGTATATTTAATGCGCTAAAAAAGGCGTTTGTGTTAGGACTAGTTTTAATATAATAGGACCTAGCTAAAGAAATATTATTAGAAGCAGACTATTTAGGATATGCTCTTAGGGGTTGCTTGTTACAAAAAGTTAGGGGCGTCTAGCGCCTAGTTACTTACTACTCTATAGTACTAACGCTAGAGAGACAAAACTATACTATATATAATAAGGAATTGCTTACTATTATTAAGTATCTTAAAAGTTAGTTAGTAGAGTTATAGAGCGTTTATAAGCTATTTATAATATTTATAGACTATAAAAACTTAGAGTACTTTACTAGCCTTTAAAGCTTAAGCAAGTAATAGTGCTACTAGGTAGAGGAACTTTTAAAATATTAGTACATCCTATAGTATAGGCCAAGCTATCTTGCAGGATAACCTAATACCTTAAGTAGACAACTATAAGATTTAAACTCCTCTAAAGTAACACTATAGTTAGTAATGCGCCCTAAACTAATTTAGGTTATAGTGTTAGAAGTAGAGGAGGCGTCTAAGTTACTAAAGGGCGCTAGCCTCTTCGCTAACCTGTATATATAGACACTATAGGATAAAGTAGTACTAGAAGATAAGATATACTAAGTACGTCTTAATGCGGTTTAGAAAGGCGCTAGGTCTTTCCTAGTTTTAGCTAATATAAAGTAACAGATTAGGGACTATACAATTAGCGCACACAGCACTTTGCTCTAGAGGGGTGTTATTTAGTTGCTAATATAGGAACCCCTTATAACTACTATTATATACTAAGTATATAAATTAGGTTTAGTAGAATATCTAGGAAAGAATATAATATTTTAAATACTGCACTACAACTATTATTAGGATAGAATATTAGGAGATATTACGTGTTATATTTAAAACTACTATTATTATAGTGCTTATATCTCCTAGAAGCGCTAATAGGGTCTATTGCAACCTATACTAGTCGCGTTACAATACTAGTCCTAAATATCTATAGATTTTATAGTTAACCTACCTGCGAAAGATAATAGCAAACCCTAGTCCCTATTAGTTATTACTAATAGATTGTCTAAATATATTTAGCTTAAAGCAACATTCTCTATAGTAGCTAATTATTGTGCAAGGATCTTCTAGGATAACTAGTAGTAGTTCTAGGGCTTCTAATCCTCTATTATTACTAAATAAGGCTTAGACTAGTTAGGATCCTTCTAGATAACGTTATACTAGATAATAAAGATAAACTAGTTACTATCTACTACATACCACCCCTAGATAGTACAGCGGGACAGAGCAGGCAAACTAAGAAGTGTAGGTAGTGCTGCGTATAATAGTATGCTTTAAGCAGACTAACTAGCCTAACTACCTACTAGCCTGCTAACTTGCACTTAATAATAGGGACTCTAGTATAACTAGTATTAGCCTAAATCTACTTTTAAATAGGTATACTATAGACACGCTATAAAAGACAATATTACTACTAGTAAAGCCTAAGAATCCTTATAGAGAGGCTATAGCGTTCTTATTACACCTATAGAGGGGTGTAGAGCTAGCGCAAGCTGCTATTATATTCTAATAGTAATAATAATAGAAAGTAATAAACTAGTCCTAACGCCTAGCTAAAAAGTTCCTAAAAGGCAATATAGTTTAGTTTATAATACGCAATATAAAGATAAACTAACTAAGTAAAAAGTTTAACTAGCTATAGGTAAAGTATAAAGTAATAGAAGTCCCTACTCTACTTATAGTAGTATTAGACTTACTAGGGAGCTTATATAAGACTATGCATGTAGATCTACTAGAGAGAGCTGCTAATAACCTGCTGCTAAGCTAGAAGCTTTAGGACTTATAACTAGGCCTAATAGTTACTCTAGAAAATAAAGACGCAATACTAGATAAATAGGAAGTAGAAGAGATCCTTTATGCAAAGAATATAAGAGGAAAAGGGAAGCGTTAAGTCCTAGTAAAATAGAAGGGGTATATTAATCTAATATAGCACCTACTAGAGGTAGTGTAGGATACTAAGGCTCTAGATAGGTTTAAGGAAAAGTATAGGGATATTACATATAATAATAGCCTAATACGTATAAAAGCTAGGAAGTAAGGGTAGAAGAAAACTAGAATAATAACTTAGACCTTTGTTATAATTAAGAATTAGAAAGGTATTAGAGATATCTTTTATTTATCCTTATAATACTCTAAGTAAGTGCCCTACTACTAAAGTTTTATAAGGTAGCTAATAATTAGGTAGTAGTATCTATACTATTACTATCTATAACTAACCCCCCTTTAGCCCCCCCTAAACTATTATTTATATTATCCTAACGCCTCTACGTCTCTTAGCAATAGTAGTAACGCTTACGCGTGGTGTAGGTAGGGAAGGACTTAGTTAATAAGTACAAGCGATAGTAGTAGTAGTAGTAGGAGGAGGGTAGTGCTTTAATAGTTTACTAACGTGTAGCACCCTAGGCCTAAAGAAAGTAAATATTAGAATATATAAAGGGAATAAAGGGAAATTAATACTAATAATAAGAGTCTTAATACTATAAGTAGTGCGCTTAGTAGCGCTTTTAAGCTTATTAATATAAAGGTTAGTTTAGGCCTAGGTCTTATTTATACGCTAGTTAATACGCTAGAAGGTAATACTAGTAGTAGTAGTAAGCTATATAACATTGTTATTACTATAACTACTATATAAAGGCGTAATAGTAGACTAAAGTAGAAACGCTAGAGCACTAGTAGTAGATAGAATAATAGCACTAAGCTAATACTAATTTTAGGTGCGTAAGTAGGTAGTAGGGGCAAGTAGAGTAATAGTATTATTAGTTTAAGCCCTTAACATAAGATTCTTAAAATAATAGCAGAGCTAGTAGAACTATAGTATAAACTAGTAATAGGTGCCTTTAGTAGGTTTCCCTATAAAGATACTAAGGGTCCCCTTCTTTATAATATAGAGGTAATCCTCCTAGTAACTATAATAAAACTAAAGCTAGTTGCGAAGGGCTTAGCAAACGTTAGGATTAGTAGTAAGGATAGCTTCTAATTAAGTATAGGTCTTGTGGCTATAATAGTAGGACTTGTATAAGCGCCCTAGATATAGTTAGAACTTGCTATAAAGAAAATAAAAATTAAGGGGAACGTACTACTACCTTCCTAATAGTTACACTTACTAAAGAGATAAAGCTAGTTAATATACTAATTATAGGGAAGCAGCTTTATAAAGCTACTATTATATTCCTTATTATCTAAGTTACTAGAAATAATAAAGCTACTAAGCAACTAGGTTTAGGGAGATATGTGCTAAACAAAAAGTTAGTGCAGGAAATATAGGGAGAACATTAGAAGTACGCACCTTATCTTAGTAGGCCTAGCGCGGGGTCTAACTACCTTATAGTAGATCCCTACTACTAGCACTAGCAGCGGCAGATAAGGATATAATAAGGGCTAGATAGGCAGGATTTAATAGAGAAAGAGTAGAGAGAGGGCTAATTAGTAGGGAAAATCTGTTATATAATAAAGTAAGTTTAGGAAATTTATAGTAGGGTAGGACAGCTATATTAGAACTTTTATAGTAGGGTGCTAAAACAAGCGTATAGACGCTACGCGCGCGTACTGCTTAATATATAGGCCTATTATAAATTAGGAAGGAATATAAAGATATAATAATAAAATTAAAAAATATAGTAATAATGCCTAATATAGATTATAGAGGACAAAGACATAACCCTAGACCCCTAGAAAGACGATTTCACGATAGTTTATAGGGGAAGGTTAGGGGTATATAAAGGGCTTAGGCTTATACCTAAGCCTAGGTCTAACACAAGATAGACTAAGTCTAACACTACTACTAAGCGAACACACTAGACACCTATAAAAAGGCGTGGAGGGCTTACCTCTCCTTTAAGATACTAAATACTATTATTAACGCTTATTGTATTCTCCCTTAAGGCTAGTCTATAACAAATTACTAGAGATAGAGAGTGCTTATCCCTATATACTATTCTATTACTAATATTATATTTACTCTACTACCTTCTATTACTACCTAATACTATCTATAGCTTCTTTCTAAGATCTCCTACATCTTCTAGATGTTATGGACTGGCGTTAAGGGAGAATGCAATGAGCGTTAATAATAGTATTTAGTATCTTAAAGGAGAGGTAAGCCCTCCACGCCTTTTTATAGGTGTCTAGTGTGTTTGCTTAGTAGTAGTGTTAGACTTGGTCTATCTTGTGTTAGACCTAGGCTTAGGTATAAGCCTAAGCCCTTTATATACCCCTAACCTTCCCCTATAAACTATTGTAAAATTATCTTTCTAGGGGTCTAGGGTTATATCTTTATCCTCTATAATCTATATTAGGCTTTATTACTATATTTTTTAGTTTTATTATTATATCTTTATATTCCTTCCTAATTTATAATAGGCCTATATATTAAGTAGTACGAGCACGTAGCGTCTGTGCGCTTGTTTTAGCACCCTACTATAAAAGTTCTAATATAGCTGTCCTACCCTACTATAAACTTTCTAAACTTACTTTATTATACTATAGCTTTTTCTCTACTAATTAGCTGTTTCTCTACCCTTTTTCTATCTATTTAACCTATATAGCCTCTATTATATCCTTATCTATTACTTCTCGAACTTCACCACCCTTTAGCTTCTTGG
>NW_003533865.1:220893-257801 GCF_000230375.1 Plenodomus lingam JN3
AGTATACTAGTGAATTGATAGTAATAGAAGTATATTAGCTTCTTAGAGAGATAGGCTATAAATAAAAGCTATTAGCTATTACTTCTAACAACACTAGTTATAACAGCACACTAGGTTAGTCGCTTAAGGCTAAGCTTAGGGAGGATAGGATCTAGTAGAGCCTAGGTAAAAATATAGTGCTATGCCTTACCTATATTATTAACCTAGTAGTCTAGAATATTATTACGCACCTCTAGATAGTAGCCCCTTATAATTTAGCCCTAGATGGGTCTATACCTAAGTAGCAGATATAAGCGATTAAGTCTAATATATTAGTTCTAAACTTACTTAACAAGGTATATATTTATTATAGTTTTCTATTATATACTAAGCTACTATTAGATTAGAATAATATATATTATAATTAATTAATTACTATACTAGTTTAAGCGTTTTATTACTACCTAATAGAACCTACTACTAAAAGAACGTCTATTAGTTATATAAGATATACTAACTTAATAGAAGTCTATATATAATATATACTCTTACGCTCTATGTCTTAAATACTATATTAATAATTAGCTTTAGCAAGAAATTGTAACAGACTCTACTAGTGCTTCTAGAGAGGATAACGACTATATTAGCGCCTGTAATCTTAAGTTACTTTAACTATTCTCTAGAGAATAGCACTACCTTAAGCTTGTTACTACTATGCTAGAAGGATTTAAGGATATAACTACCTACCTTAGCTAAAACTTAAAACCTTAAGTTTAATACTTGTAGTTAATATATAACTAGCTTTTTAACTTCTTAGCTAAGATAAATAATAACTTAGGAGAGGATTTAGGTAACTAAGAAAATGTTAAATAGCTAAAGGTAGTAAAAGCTGCTACTAAAAAGGGTAGGGAAAAACTCTTAAAATACTATAGGAGGATAGATAAGGAGTATAGCTACCTATTTAACTATACTTCTATCCTAGATCCATTATAAAATCTTATAGTATATAAGGTATATTAATTATAGACATTTATAATAGTATACGCTAAATATTAGGCTAAGAGAATACTTAGGATCCTTATAATAAACATATCTACTACTAATAATTGCTTAAATACCTAGATTAATATAATAACACCTAACGCCCTAGCTCTCCCTAACCTTTAATAGCTTCTATTAGATAATTATAGGGTAAGGAGTAGTTTAGAAACCTACTACTACTAGACTACTCCTAGTTAAGTAGCTCCCTAAGTCTCCCTAATAAGTATAAAGGAGGCTTAATATAACAAGAGGGTAAAATATACCTTAGCACTCCTTACGTTATTAAAGGAGATAGTTTTAATATCCTAGACTAGCAGAAATTAAATAAAGCTACCTATCCATAACTTGCATAGGTAGCACGTGATATTCTACCTATCTAGATTACAGGGGGTAGTGTTAAAAGAGTATTTAACACTAGTAAGGACCTTATTAGGGACTAGAGTCACCACCTTTCTATATAGATAATTTAGTAGCTTATAGTTCTTAAATATACTATTTCTAGTAAGGAATAGGATTCTACTATAATAGGTAGTAAGTTTATATTAGATAATAGTATAGAGGAACTTTTTAAGCTTCTAGCTAGCTTTAGGTAACTGAATATAGGGATAGCTAAAGGACAGGAGGTTCTAATTTCTAGTAGTTTAAAAGATTCTAAGGTAACTAAGGATAATATACCTATATTAGTAGAGGAGTGCACTAAATCTCTACTACAAAAATATTAAATGCTATAATATTACTATATTTTATAGCTATAATAAAAGGATATACTACTATTTTAGAGTTCTGTATATAGTATATTTTATATATAACTATAAGAATAGCTATAACGTATATACTACCTATATACTACCTATATAACCTTAACTAATATCTACTTATATAAGACCTGTAACAAGGTAGGCGCCCTGCCTGTGAAATGAATACTACGTCATCTCCCCTGCCTGTACCACTTGGCCATGGTCCAAAAGGTACGCACGAGAATACTTAAGCTAAGTAATCCTCGCATAGTATAATATATATATCTTAGCTAAGCTTAGCCTAAGATAATAGTGCTAGACCCTAGCGCTAACCCATGAACCTTGTTCAAGTCTAGCCTAGGCATCTAGTAAGCGCTAGCTATTTTTAGCCTAGCCTTGTTACACTACCTCCCTCCTTAAATATCTTAGTCCCTAAGACAAGTAAGCTACAAGCTCTTTGGCTAAGGGTAATATATATCCGCTCTACCCTAATTAGGCTTAGTAAGCCCTAGCACTAACCCTAGAAATCTAGTCTAGCCTAGTCCTAAATAGGCCCTAGCACTAACCCTAGCAAATCTAGTCTAGCCTAGTCTCCTAAGCATAATTTAAGCCAGAGACAATCCGCAGATTTAAACTCTAGACCTTTAGGTTTGCTTAAGTATTATGTAACAAGGTAGGCGCCCTACCTATGAAATAAATACTACGTCATCTCCCCTACCTGTACCACTTGGCCATGGTCTAAAAGGTACGCACGAGAATACTTAAGCTAAGTAATCCTCGCATAGTATAATATATATATCTTAGCTAAACTTAGCCTAAGATAATAGTGCTAGACCCTAGCGCCAACCCATGAACCTTGTTCAAGTCTAGCCTAGGCATCTAGTAAGCGCTAGCTATTTTTAGCCTAGCCTTGTTACAAGACCTAACCTAACTACTAGGTCTATATAACCTAACCCTAACCTAAGCCTATAGGGTATATAACCTAAACCTAACCTAAGCCTATAGCCTATGTGACCTAAACCTAACCTAAGCACTAGGTCTGTGCGACCTAAACCTAACCTAGTACCACAGCTAGTGTACACTAACCTAGATTTACTAGCCTAGTATAGAGAGTCCTAAAAGTAGCTAGATATAATAAGATAAAGCCTATAAGGGAGCCTAGATTAATAAAGAAGATATGATAGGAGAGACTTAAGTAGTGTCTTGCCTACTAAGGCTAGACTCTAGAGGACTAGAAGAATATTATCTAGTCTAATAAGACTTCTATTATACCTAACTACTACTATAGTAGCTACTATATCTAGAGAAAACCTAATAAGGCTTTTACTAAGACTATTATTTATAAGTAGTAGAAGGGCTCCTCTAAGTTTATATTCTAGGGCCACTTTTCCTATAATTATAAGGGCCTATACTATATCTAGCGCCCTAAGACTATATAAGAGAAGATAGAAGTAGCTCTTAAGATTAAAGAGATAAATTAGACTCTTAAGACTATTATAAGATAGGAGTAGGAGCTTATTACTGTGCCGTGGCACAGGATGTATGGGAGAAAAACAAGGCTTAGCCTAAAAAGTTAGGCGGGTTGAATGGTATAAAGGCATGAAGGATCAGAGGATAAGCAGGAAAACTCCTAGAGACTTCACTTCAACTCTACAATATCAACTTTTCTCTCATGATCCTGCATTGAATTCCTATCCTCTAGTATGGGATCACTACTATTGAACCTTGCCCCTCCCACTTCTCCTCGTTTGAGTGGGTTACTCTCCCTGACGGATCATTACTAGTATAAAGAGGATAGGATTAAGGAATTAGCTAGGTAATACTCTATAGTAGAAATAGAGTAAAAAGACTAGTAAGCTCTCTAATAATAGAGGAGGTATAGATTAGTAGTGTTATTAGAGTAAAGTTCTAATCCCTAAGCTTATCCCCTTTACTAAAAAGTATAAGAAAGAGAGACTATATACTATAGTTTAAGAGGATAAAGCTCCTTTATATACCTACTATACCTACTAACTAGTATATAAGAGAGAGGGGGTAGAGAAGCTTCTTTAGTATAGTAATTTACCTAACCTTAACGCTATTAAAGTAGCCTAGCTATAGCTTAAGCGGAGAACTACTAGGAAGGGCGCTCTTAGGAGTAGAGTAGAGGGGATAAAAGTATAGTTAAAGGCTTAGGATAAGCTACCTTAATACTAAATCTAGGCTTAGATAGTGCCTATATAGTATTATATTTAGGAGATTATTAGACTTAAATGTAGTAATAAGTATAAGGAGGGGCGGCGCGACTAAGTAGTCTAAGCTTTAGTGGTATCACAGCGGTAATATAGACACACCTATTAGCAAGAACTTTTAAAAGTTACCTCTGTACCTACTTAATATATACTATAAAATTTCTACTTATTAATAGCTAGGAAGACTACCTTAGAAAGTTAGGTAACTCGCTTTCTTTACTATTGTTATAATAACCTTAAAACCTATTATACCTATAGGAGTGATTATATATAGTTAGGGTAGAATCTCTACTAAAATATAAGGTATACTTCTAATATTTATATAAAAAAATCTCTAAATATTATATATTACTATTAGATATCAATAATATTGATATAAAGGGCTTTTACCTTAAGAGGGGTAAAATATAACTAAGCTATTAAGTTAGGACTTATAGGAGTAAGGGGGAAATTAGTAGTTAGTAATAAGATAGTAGTAGAAAGTAGATATTATTAATAGTAGTAGTATATATAAATAGGACTACGTTAATACTAAGTATTATATACTAGGCTAGTGCTAGTAATATTTAAGAGCGCTAGATATATAATATTAAGCTAATTTCAAAACCTAGTTTAGTTTACTTTAACGTTATTAGAATAGAATACAATTAATATTTAGTTAGCATAGCTTAAGTAGGTATTTAATTAGTATACTTACGTAAAAGCTAGACTTAGGTTTTACCTATCAATATTAGATAGGTATTTATCCTATCTAAGTTTAGAGTTTTTAGAGTATTACTAACCCTAGTAGATACTACTACTAACACTACCCCCTTACTTTACCTATACTTTATAGCTACTTAATGTAGTACTCTTTTTACCCCTAAGTACTACCTATACCTACACGCTTAATAACTACCTCCTTATAACCTAAGGGCTACTTTTACTTAAAAAGGAGGACTTCTACTCCTTATTTAAGCTAGCCTAGGACTTCTTATTTACTAAGGATAATATTAAATCCTTATTTAAGGTAAGTAGGATATAGTTTATCGATACTATAAAAGTACTTAAAAAGTTTTATACCTACCTAATATTAACCCTTAATATCCTAACTCTGCTTACTAATACTAGCTAGTAGTCTATTAATAACCTTATTAATATTTATAGTATCTAGATACACGTCTTATAGTATTAATAATACATATTTTAAGCCACACGCTATCTTAAAAATCTTCTATAGTCGCTCCCTTATACCTAGGGCGCGTGTTACCTAGCAATACCTTACTATACTATAGGAATTCTCTATAGCAGGATAATTATAAGTAATACTCTAGTAGTTTTAAGCCTATTTTACCCTTTATTAACTACCTAAATTAGTGTAATCTTTAGCTATAACCTAAAATTATACAAGGTAGCTATATTTACTAGTGCTTGCCCTAGGCTAGGCGTGCTCTAGGCGCTATTTCTTCCTATTACAACACTTGCCTTTATAGTTATAGCGTATATTAAGCCTATACTAACTACCTTGCTCCTACTTAAAGTAGTTATACGCTACTCTATAGGTCCTACCCTACTTATTAATAGCCTCTATTACTTTATTAAAGCTAAGGTAGATAGCCTTAGGTAATAGGGGATAGTTGCGCTTAATCCTTATTAGGTCCTAGAGGTTAGTAAGATTATAGTCTCCTTTACTAACCTTACCCTATATATCCCTATAATCCTAGTAGCAAGGGTAGTAATTATAACGTTAATAGCTACAAGGCGCACGTAGAATATTAGGAGTATTAGATAGAATAACTAGCTTAGAATCTAACCTAGAATCTAATATTCCTTCCTACTTAGTCTCCTTATTTTTATCCCTATCCTCTAGGGGTTATATAGCTACCTGTTGCAGGAGGGATAACAACTAGATCACGGAGCATCTTGATCCGATTAATCCCGATCAATATCCCTAATCAATACCCCTGTATGACCCACTATCTAATCAACTGCCAGCTTACTGCCAAGTGCCTAACAGAAACAGGAGCTCTAGTAAGGAAGGTTTACTAATTATACACCTTCTAGTAAGGGTAGCTAAAGCTCTATTTATATGAGTCCGATCGTAGTAGACATAATCTAATAATCCATCTCCCAAATTATTCCTAACCTTAGTGATCCAAATTTCCACACTACCTAATTAGGCTTATTAATATTAGAGTTATTACCTAACTTAGAGCTCTACTTAATAAAAACTTTAGTGTCGCGTGTAATACCACTAGTATAGGGCTCTATAATAACCTTATATAAAGCCTTAGAGAATACCTAAGAGTTATCTAAGTTAGTTAGTAATATAAATTAAGTAAGTAACATTTCTATAAGAGAAAAAGTATAATAATTAGTTGTGTTTTAATAGATTTTTGTTAATACAGGATATTAGGTTATAGCTATTACCTAGTTACTATAGGTAAAAACTCTGCAACACCACGTAACTAGGTATAGATAACCTAATATCCACTAATACTATACACTAATACTATTAATACTGGTCGCGGGCCATCTAGCGGCATCCCCTGCAGTACTAATTTACTAGCTGCAGGATGTTAACTAATTTAGGTAAGGTAAGGCTTATGACCAGGACACTTTTCTTATTGCGACCCGGACGAATAACACTTGCCCCCCTCTACTATAACAAGGCTAGGCTAATAGCTAGCGCTTACTAGATGCCTAGGGTAGACTTGAACAAGGTTCATGGGTTGGCACTAGGGTCTAGCACTATTATCTGTTGAGATATATATATTATACTATGCGAGATTTACTTAGCTTAAGTATTCTTGTGCGCACCTTTTGGACCATAGCCAATTGGTACAGGCAGGGAGATGACGTAGTATTTATTACGTGGGCATGGCGCCTAACCTATTACATCTACCTCTAGATATAAAAGTAGCCTTCTACTTATAGATAGATAGATAAGTTCTTCTTATAAGAACTATAGGTGTAGGAATTATATTCTTTTCTATACAGACGCGCACTCCTATATGCCTTTAAGTCGTATTGGATATCTTTTAGATGCCCCTACCTACCTGGGTTGTTACAGTAAACGGTAACAGTAATAAGCAAAGCGGGCTGTATATCGGTCCTGGTGTCGGCCTTATATCGGTACGGCACTTGTTCGCCAGTTATCACTGTGGTACATGGGTTCTTCATTTGACCCGTCTTATGCCTCGCACGAGGGTACTTTATTCATAGTCGTCATGTCGGTGCTTACGCCAGTATAATTTGATGAAGCTTTGGAGAGGCTCGTGTTCAGAGTAGTCAATTTATTTCACTATATAAATACAGGTCTGCTGTCCACCTTGAAGCCTCTATACAGCCGCTAATCTACACACACAGCTGGCAGCGGTACATTCTTGTCCAAATTCACGATGCATCTCTCCATCGTCCTCGCCCTTAGCGCCATCAGCAGTTTCGCAACAGCCGACATGGGCTACGCCTTCCTTGAGACAAATTGTCAGGGCAACGCCGCTATCTTCAAAGATCTCGACCACCAAACGTGCGCTCTGTCAATCACTGGACCAGCTGCCAACGTCACCGACGCGATCAACAAAGGCCTGACCACGGTGAAATCATTCATGCTGGAGGTTCAAGAAACCGGGTCGAAACAGATTCTCGCTTGGGGTCCACACAAAATCGAAACCGATCCCGTACCACTTCAGTGCGGGGCCCTTATTGCTAGCAAGCGAGTGAAACGCCGCAAGACGTGCGTGAATGTTACTGCAACTGGATATAGCTGGGTTGAGAAGGGTAATGGCATTCCTAAGAGGTCGAACGACTATGCTTGCACATCATCGACAAAGCATGATGCCGTATTCATCGGCAACAAATATTACGCCCTGCCCAAAAACAACAAAGCGGACGCCCAGAAGCTACAGAGCCTGCTTTTCGATTCCAACGCTAAGGTCGAAAAGCCGCTTGCCCAGTACGAATTCGTTCCCTCTTTCTGAAGAGATGAATTGTGGGTATTCAAGGCACGAATCGCGTCTCTAGATGAACCATAACAAACTTAATTTGACAAGAATAGAAATCTGAATTTACAAAGAAGCAACCTAGTCTTATCACTCTCTTACGACAGAGCACACATAGCACTAGTCCTGTGAATGAAAATCACCTGTTACCCATCTTCACGGGATATCACGCATTTCTCACTTCTGATCATTCACAGGCTGAATACAATAGTTCGTACTTGAATTTGCATTTCATCTAATCTCTGAGATAGGGAATTTGCAACATTATGAACATCCCTTTGAGCCATCTGTTTGCCCTCGGCCGCGTATACCACCGTCACGGACGGGAACACGCCAGACGCGATATCAAATCAGGGTGCCAGATTGGACTCATGCAGGCACTACCTAGCGCTTACCGTAACTGGTATGAAAAATGATCACCATTGCGGATATTACCAGGACTAGAAAACACAGGATGCACTTTAGAGCCTATGAGAAGACGCATATATCCACATTATGATCAAAAGGGGAATTAGCATTCTGTCGATTAGGCAACAGCCATTGCAGGAACTAATTATCAAAATAAGATAATGGAGCATTGTTACAGAATTGCCAAAGAATGCCCTGTAATCCCATGACCTAAGGCACGAGGGAGCATGGTGTACACGTGTTTTAGGGCAGCGATGATGTAAGAGCGGAATGAAGGACAGAAACAATGCAAAATCGGAATCCATCTTCCATCCAATGGTATAAGGTTTCAATAGAACAAGTTTAGCGGGCGTGTATACATTCCTCAATATACTCCAAGCGTTGCCGTGCGACACTACGATTTGTATAGACCTTGAACTATAAATCAATTCTAAGTGCTATGATTACTTGATTAACCCTCTACTGATGTAAAATTCAATCTCTAACCAGGTTCCCATCATGCATATCTTTTCTACCATTCACGTTCTAGCTTGCAGCATGACCGCGATCCTTGGCCAGTCAACTCCTGTCCCACAATCCATGTGGCCGATATATGCAAACGAGACTCAGTTTCGCCAAACAGTACTGACATGGACCAATGCCTACCGTGCTCGACACAACACACCATACTTGACATGGGACAATACACTCGCCACCTACGCGCAGAACTGGACAAATCAATGCATATGGGCTCATAGTGTATGTCTACCAAAATGTGACACAGGGCGTCGCTGATACGCCTAGAATCCAACTGCAAGCGGTCAATACGGTGAGAATCTCGCAACAAATGTACAAACCCCGGCGGCGGCAGTTCAATACTGGGCCGATGAAGCAGCACTGTACGACTATCAGGCTGGCATCTTCAGGTATAGTGATAGCGCAGATTGATTTGGGTCCAGTACTGACGAGTTTTAGTCCACAAACTGGTCATTTTACCCAACTCGTATGGAATGCCTCACAGATTGTGGGCTGCTCACGCACGTACTGCGGTGCCACGCCTGATGCTCCTGGAAGGGCGTACGGGTGGTTCATGGCCTGCGAGTATTGGCCTCGAGGGAACATTCGCGGGCGCTTTCTCACCAATGTATTTCTGCCTTCTTAAGAGGTTGGGCCTGTTGATAGCAGATGTAGACTGAAAGGCCACCATGACCCATCCTATGCTTTCGTGGGTACGTTACTCGCTTACCTCACTAGGAACGCAACAAGACACGATTCCCTTGAGATCCGGACCCGAATCTAGAGATTATATTGATGCATCCGAGAGATTGTATGACCAAGTTTGCACTCAATTTTACCCAAACCTACCAGATACCAACTGAGATTCAAAAGGATGCCTCAACATGTACAAAAGATCTCCCTGACTTCTCGAAGCCTTTTACGCTTTGCTGCACTGGAAACTAAACCCTCTAAGCCACACGGGATTAGCCTTAGTATTGTCACCATCTAAGTCCACAAAGTTCTTCGCACGCCCATCAAGCTCAATAACGCATCCTTGCACATTAACATTGACGAGTTTGCATTTTGTTGAATCCGTAAACTCCGTGAGCTGTGCAGAAGTACCAATTATATTTCCTGCGCTGTCGATGGCGCTGCCGCGGAAGAGATCGACAATGTTGCGGGGGATACTGTCAGCCGGAACTGTAGCGGCGGCGTTGGCGCCGGTTTGGTCGTTGTAGATGCGGATGGTGATTTGAGGGAAGGAACTGGGGACAGCAGTGACGCCAGTGGTCAGGGCCAGGATGGCGGATGCAAGGCGGGTTTGAATTGCATCGTGGTGTTTTGAATAGTGATGTTTGGAGATTGATTAGGACTTATCAGACATGTCAACAATCAAGTCAGCTTGATATCAATCAAGCTGGCTTGTCAAGCTGTATACTTAAGCAAGCCAAGCTAAGGTTTAGTAATAAACAATTAATCAAGCTGCGTAAAGTTAGCTTAATTAATGAGCTTAATAAGCTTAATTAGTAACGTGAGGCTACTAGGTTTATAGTAGTAGCAAGGCTATAATACCTTTCTAGTGTTAAGAGTTAGGTAATATAAAAAAAACCTATAATAACGCTATATATATATATATATATAAAGGGCTTAAAATAAAACTACTACTACTATAATTTAAATACTATTAAAAAATACCTAGTAACGTTAACCTCTATAAAGAGAAGCTTATAACTATCCTAATAGCACCTATCTATTAGGATACTTACAAGCTTCTCTCTATAAAGGTTAAAGTTACTAGGGGCCTAGTATATACCTATACTACGCTAGCTAGGCGTAGTATAGTTAATTATACGGGTAATATTACTATATATATAGAGTAGTTAATTATATTATTACAATTTTAGGTATAATAAAGGTAGATATAGGATATAACTTTAAAGATATGTAATTTTAACTATTTAAATATATAACTATATTATACTATTTTTAATTATCTAGTACTATATAAAGAGTAAATAGACTACTCTAACTCTATTACTACTATAAAATTTATAAAATAACTATATTATTATAGTTCCTTTTACACGTTATAATACTAGGAGCTAATCTATATATTTTAGCATATTTAGGTAACTATCTTATATTATTACTATTTACCTCTACTATACTAACTTTTTAGCCTTATAATCTACGCTTTACACACTTCTTTACCTCTATTAGCCTTCTATATTAGCTTCTACTCTTATTACGCTATCCTTACTTCTAGTATACTACTAAAATAATATATTAGAGATACTATTAATATCTTAATAAAGCGCCCTAAAGTTACGCCTAGTAGTACCTATAGCTAGGCTATACCTATTAAAAGCCCTCTATTATTACCTTATCTACTACCTTATAAAGCCCTAGTTAAAGCATCTTAGGTACTAAATTTTAAAGCGTGACTGCGCGAGTTATAGCTAGAGGAATCTATTAACCTACCTAATAAGGGTAGTAAGGAGGTAATAATAGTAACTAATAAGCCTACCTATATAGCTCTAGATAAGCACCTAGAGGATTACTTTAATAGCCTTAATTAGAATTATCTATATTAGTTTATAAAGCCTCTATTATTGTGTAAAGGGCTTGGGCTTATGCCTAAGCCTAGGTCTAACACAAGACGGACTAAGTCTAACACTACTACTAAGCGAACACACTAGACACCTATAAAAAGGCGTGGAGGGCTTACCTCTCCTTTAAGATACTAAATACTATTATTAACACTTATTATATTCTCCCTTAAGGCTAGTCTATAATATTTTAGTATCTTCTTCTAAATATACTATAATAGTAATAAGAGATAGACGCGCTAGATGTTTAGAATAACTAGGTGCAACCTAATATAGTAGAAAGGCTAATATAATAGGTCTATAGATTAATAGAATAATAGGCTTAAGACTCTGCTATAATAGCTATACTACGTTAATAGAACAAGGAAATACGCAATTAGATTCTATCCTAACCCTCCTCTAAGCCCACTAGGTTTAATAACATGCTACCTCTACCCTCTCCTACATTATATTACAAACCCTTCCTAGTTAGCTTGCTATATAATAGCACTAAGGTAAACTTCTCCTCCTAGTAAATAACTATAGAATTTAAACTACGTGCGGATAAGGCCTTTATTAGGGATAAAGAGGCAAGGTTTATATATATTTAGTCCTAGTTATTACCTATAGTTTAGCGCGCTATAGCACTGTACTTTAAGGATAGTGCATATAAGCGTTAGGATATAAGTAGATTTCTTAACTACTTAGCGTTCTATTATAGTAACTATTATAGGCAGGAGCGCGCTTAAGTTATATTAGAACCCCTATATTAGGGCTAAAATTAGTATTGTATAGAGTTCTTTATAAATTTTATATAGCTTCTTATATAGTTAGGAGGTTTATAATAGGATAATAAATAGAAGCTTTTATAACTACACTAATTACTTAATAGCTATATACGCTTAGTTTCCCTTAATAGGGGAGTCTCTAGGACAAACTATAACGCAGCTATAGAGGAATATAAGATAATTGCAGTAGATATTAAAATAGCCTCTCTAGAACTAGGCTTTTTTTAGGCTAGTAAGTCTAAGGAACCCTAGTAGAAGTCTAACTTAGATTAGGATAGCGATATAAATATAGTAGAAGTAGTAGCCTTATTAAGTGCACCTACTAAACTACTAATATTATATCCTAACTAGATCCTATAGGACCTTTTTAATACACGAAAACTAGCAAAGGTCTATACCTAGTGTAGATAGGGCAGTTATTTTATGCGTGCATGCCCTAATACCCTATTACTATAACTAGTAGGTGTTAAGATAGTTATAGTATTAGCAAGCGGCCCTAATTTAGGAAACTAGCTGCCCCTAACTTTAGGTTAAGTTAGGGGTATAAGGAGGATACTATAATAGAGGAATTATTAATAGTAGAGGCTATTAAGTGTCCCCTAGATATTAAGGCTAGGTTAAATAATCCTCCTTTCTTTATTCCCCTCCTCCTAGGTAGAGTAGAGAACGTGTAAGCAATAGTTAATTTAGGGTGCTAGTATTTTAGTGCAGTTAAGGAAAAGTTAGCAAGATAGATTAGTAGGACCTTTATTAATATTCCCCTATAACCCTTATAATATACCTAGGGAATTACTAAGGGTACAAGAATTGCATAGTTAGTAGTATTAGACTATAATTTAGATAGTTAGCAGTCTTAGCTTTTAGCTTATATAGTACCTAGTCTCTCCTATTAACTAATACTAGGTAGACTATAGCTATGTAGAGAGGGCGTTATTATAGATATTCTATAAGGCAAATTAATAATTAGGAAGGCAGGAAATATAGTAGTATAAGAGAGCAGGAGACGCCTATATCCTACCTATATCTCTACTATCTTAGGTTTAGTTATAGCAGGGTTGCTAAATTAAGGATCCTAATAGGAAGATATATAGGTATAAATTTTTATAATAAATATACTAGATATTTTATAGGCAATATATAACTTGCGCCTAATAAAATATCTAGGAAGTATTAATAAGGGAGGTCCTAATAATATACACACTATTTATATTGCTAGTAATATATTTCCCTATAAACCTAAGTATAAAACTAGAAAGATAAAGTTACTACTAGAACTATAAGAGTTTAAGGACCTGTTTAACAAAGAGTTAGCAAGTAGTTTGCTACCTTATTAAGGTAGTATAGATTACTATATTTAGTTAATAACTCTCCTAGATAGAACCTAGCCTAACCCCCTATAGGGTCCCCTATACCCTATATTGCGTGACTAATTACTAGAACTAAGAATATAACTTACTAGATTAATAGACAAGGGCTAGATCTAAGCAAGCTCTTCTATAGCTAGAGCTCTAGTATTACTAGTAAAGAAGCTATTAGGTAGTTAGCGCCTTTATATAGATTACTAGATACTTAATAGCATAATAATATTAGACTAATACCTACTACTACTTATTAAGGAAACTTTGCGTATACTATCTAGTGTAAGTTAGTTTATAAAAGTAGATATTTACGCTACCTTTTATAAAGTTAGAATAGTAGAAGGTTATAAGTCCTAAATAGCTTTCTACACCTAGTTTAGGTTATATAAATAGTTAGTATATCTATTTAGTCTTAGTAGTGCGCTATCTACTTTCTAATAATATATTAATACTACGCTTATAGAGTTACTTAGATTATATATAATAGCCTACCTTAACAATATCCTAATTTATTTAGGAGGAGACTAGTTTAACTATATAGAAAAAGTAAAGCGTGTACTTATGCTATTAAAAGAAGTAGGACTACACCTAGACTTAGAGAAATGTGCTTTTAGTATTAAGGAGGTACGCTACCTAGGCTATATTGTTAAGGCAGGCAAATTAATTAGACCTAACCCTAAAAAGCTTAGGGTAGTACAGGAATAGGAATCCCCTAGGAATATAAGAGAGGTAAGGAGTTTTCTAGGTTTTACTAACTTCTACTATAATTTTATTGCAAAGTTTTCTAAAGTAGCAGCACTTTTAAACTAACTAACTAGGAAGAACACCCTATTCTAATAGGGAGAGGAAGAATAAAGTGCATTTAATACGCTAAAAAAGGTGTTTATATTAGGACTAGTATTAATATAATAGGACCTAGCTAAAGAAATATTATTAGCAGTAGACTATTTAGGATATGCTCTTAGGGGTTATATATTATAAAAAGTTAGGGGCGTCTAGCGCCTAGTTGCTTACTACTCTATAGTACTAATACTAGAGAGACAAAACTATACTATATATAACAAGAAATTGCTTGCTATTATTAAGTGTCTTAAAAGTTAGTTAGTAGAGTTATAGAGTGTTTATAACCTATTTATAATATTCACAGACTATAAAAACTTAGAGTACTTTACTAGCCTTTAAAGCTTAAGCAAGTAATAGTGCTGCTAGGTAGAGGAACTTTTAAAATATTAGTATATCCTATAGTATAGGCCTAGCTATCTTGCAGGATAACCTAATACCTTAAGTAGATAACTATAAGATTTAAACTCCTCTAAAGTAACACTATAGTTAGTAATGCGCCCTAAATTAATTTAGGTCGCAGTGTTAGAAGTAGAGGAGGCGTCTAAGTTACTAAAGGGCGCTAGCCTCTTTGCTAACCTGTATATATAGACACTATAGGACAAAGTAGTACTAGAAGATAAGATATACTAAGTACGTCTTAATGCAGTTTAGAAAGGCGCTAGGTCTTTCCTAGTTTTAGCTAATATAAAGTAATAGATTAGGGACTGTATAATTAGCGCACACAGCACTTTGCTCTAGAGAGGTGTTATTTAGTTACTAATATAGGAACCCCTTATAACTACTATTATATAGCAAGCATATAAATTAGGTTTAGTAGAATATCTAGGAAAGAATATAATATTTTAAATACTACACTGCAACTATTATTAGGATAGAATATTAGGAGATATTACGTGGTATATTTAAAACTGCTATTATTATAGTGCTTACATCTCCTAGAAGCGCTAATAGGGTCTATTGCAACCTATACTAGTCGCGTTACAATACTAGTCCTAAATATCTATAGATTTTATAGTTAACCTACCTGCGAAAGATAATAGCAAACCCTAGTCCCTATTAGTTATTACTAACAGATTGTCTAAATATGTTTAGCTTGAAGCAACAGTCTCTATGGTAGCTGATTATTATGCAAGGATCTTCCAGGACAACTAGTGGCGGTTCTAGGGCTTCCTATCCTCTATTATTACTAACTAAGGTTTAGACTAGTTAGGATCCTTCTAGACAATGTTATGCTAGATAACAAAGATAAATTAGTTACTGTTAATCTGATATAGCACCCGCTAGAGGTAGTGCAGGATGCTAAGGCTCTAGATAGGTTTAAGGAAAAGTATAGGGATATCACGCATAACAATAGCCTAATACGCATAAAAGCTAGGAAGTAAGGGCAGAAGAAAACTAGAATAATAACTTAGACCTTTGTTACAATTAAGAAGTAGAAAGGTATTAGAGATATCTTTTATTTATCCTTATAACACTCTAAGCAAGTGCCCTACTACTAAAGTTTTATAAGGTGGCTAATAATTAGGTAGTAGTGTCTATACTATTACTATCTATAACTAACCCCCTCCCTAGCCCCCCCTAAACTATTGTTTATATTATCCTAACGCCTCTGCGTCTCTTAGCAATAGTAGTAACGCTTACGCGTAGCGCAGGTAGGGGAGGACTTAGTTAATAAGTACAAGCGACAGTAGTAGTAGTAGCAGGAGGAGGGCAGTGCTTTAATAGTTTGCTAACAAGTAGTACCCTAGGCCTAAAGAAAGCAAATATTAGAATATATAAAAGGGAATAAAGAGAAATTAATACTAATAATAAGAGTCTTAATACCGCAGGTAGTGCGCTTAGCAGCGCTCTTAAGCCTATTAATACAAAGGTTAGTTTAGGCCTAGGTCTTGTTTATACGCTAGTTAATATACTAGAAGGTAATACTAGTAGTAGCAGTAAGCTGTATAATATTATTATTACTACAACTACTACGCAAAGGCGTAATAGTAGACTAAAGTAGAAACGCTAGAGTACTAGTAGTAGATAGAATAATAGCACTAAGCTAATACTAATTATAGGCGCGCAAGTAGGTAGTAGGGGCAAGTAGGGTAATAGTATTATTAGTCTAAGCCCTTAACATAAGATCCTTAAAATAGCAGCAGAGCTAGTAGAACTATAGTATAAACTAGTAATAGGTGCCTTTAGTAGGTTTCCCTGCAAAGGTGCTAAGGGTCCCCTTCTTTGTAATATAGAGGCAATCCTCCTAGTAACTATAATAAAACTAAAGCTAGTTGCGAAGGGCTTAGCAAATATTAGGATTATTAGTAAGGATAGCTTCTAATTAAGTATAGGTCTTATAGCCATAATAGTAGGACTTGTATAAGCGCCCTAGACATAGTTAGAACTTGCTATAAAGAAAATAAAAATTAAGGGGAACTTACTACTACCTTCCTAATAGTTATACTTACTAAAGAGATAAAGCTAGTTAATATACTAATTATAGGGAAGTAGTTTTATAAAACTACTATTATATTCCTTATTATCTAAGTTACTAGAAATAATAAAGCTACTAAGTAACTATATTTAGGGAGGTGTGTGCTATATAAAAAGTTAGTGCAGGAAACATAGGGAGAATATTAAAAGTACGCACCTTATCTTAGTAGGCCTAGCGTGGGGTCTAACTACCTTGTAGTGGATCCCTACTACTAGCACTAGTAGTGGCAGACAGGGACATAATAAGGGCTAGATAGGCAGGATTTAATAGAGAAAGAGTAGAGAGAAGGGCTAATTAGGGGGGAAAATCTGTTATATAATAAAGTAAGTTTAGGAAATTTATAGTAGGGTAGGATAGCTATATTAGAACTTTTATAGTAGGGTGCTAAAATAAGCGCATAGACGCTACGCGCGCGTACTGCTTAATATATAGGCCTGTTACAAATTAGGAAGGAATACAAAGATATAATAATAAAATTAAAAAATATAGTAATAAAGCCTAATATAGATTATAGAGGACAAAGACATAACCCTAGACCCCTAGAAAGACGATTTCACGATAGTTTATAGGGGAAGGTTAGGGGTATATAAAGGGCTTAGGCTTATGCCTAAGCCTAGGTCTAACACAAGATAGACTAAGTCTAACACTACTACTAAGTAAACACACTAGACACCTATAAAAAGGCGTAGAGGGCTTACCTCTCCTTTAAGATACTAAATACTATTATTAACGCTTATTACATTCTCCCTTAAGGCCAGTCTATAATATATTGCAGTATTAGAAGAAAAGCTAGATCTATAACTATAGCTAGCGTGTTACACTATAAAGTAATCCTTAATATATATTAAACTGTTAGGCAGAGTAACCTATTTAAATAATAAGAAGTAGGAGGGGCAAAATTTAATAGTAGTGATCCTATAGTAGAGGATATAGATTTAATGCAGGAATATAAGAGAAAAGATAATATTATAGAGTTAAAGTAAAGTCTCTAGGAGTTATACTATTCTATCCTCTAATCCTTTATACCTTTATACTATTTAATCTACCTAACTTTTTAGCCTAAGCCTTGTTTTTCTCCTATACATCCTATACTACGGCACAAACCTCCCCCTCCTTTAAGCTTAGCCCTATTAAGCTTAGCCCTTACTCTCCTCCTCTAGGTCTACAACCCTAGTTCCTAGCTTATTAAGCTTTAGGTAAGGGAGTAGGAGTATCTAGGGTCTCTAATCTTAAACCTAAACTTAATAAGACAGTTCTCCTCCACGCCCTTACTAGGCTTCCTGCATAGCCTAGCCCTAAGCGCCTAGATCCCTCTGCCTTCTGTTCCTCTTTAATAGCTCCTAGATACTTTTTAATAGTATCTAGAGTCTCTAATTGCTTAATTTATCTATTATACCTCTACTACTCTCCTACCTTAGTAGGCTATACCCCCTTTATACTAAAGTAGGATTAGTCTAGTACCCTAGTATCCTTATCCTTACTAAATATAAGCTTCTTATTCTTAACGTAGATAGCTTAATTCTTCTTTAACTCCTTTACTATCTTAACCTAACTATTCCTAATCTATACTCCTATACTTTCTCTATTTAAATCTCCTATTAGGTACTTCTAGATCTCTGCCTTTACTAAAGGGTTATTCTATTAAACCTAATATATAATTACCTTTAAGATCTAGGTTAGGTAGGTAGCCTAGATATCTCTAGGAAATTACTATTAGACTCTACTATATTTAACTAGGTGCCCTAATAGAGTCTTTAGGGCTATACTTATCTATAGGTAGGCTAGCGCAATTTCTATATATATCCCTATCTCTAGCACCTCTATTATTATTATATTATCCTATACTTTTATATACTATAGTAGAACTATACGCCTTATTTAAGTAGTAGGTCTAGTAGATCTATATAGTATTACTAGGCTTATAATCCTTCCCTATCCTTTTTAATAGATTTCCTTCTCCTATCTTACCTTAGGGCACTTCTCCCTTAGCTCTTTAGGCTAGTGCACCCTATCTTCCTATGCCTAGATATAAGCCCTCTTATTCCTCCTTAATCCTTTATCTATCTAATTTACCTAATTCTTCTATACTTCTTTAAATCTAATTAGGAGCTTAGTGTAGTTATCTTAGTCCTTATTATTAAAAGAAACTAAGCCTTAGATTATCTTAAGCCCTTATCCTAACTATACTACCTTAGAAAGGCTTATGTCTACGTAGCAAAAGAATATCTAGTCTCCTACCTAGGCGTACTTAGTATAGTATAGGTATAAGATTAGGTTTATAGTTTCCTAGATTATAGTATATTAGAGCTAGTATCCTATATCCCCTTATACTAGCTATTAAATAATAGAGTAGTATATAGTCCTGCACTATCCTAAATTAGCTACCTACTTTATCTCCCTTAAGTACTATTTATATATCTTAAAGCACTTATCTACTACTCTTACTAGCTCTAGGTCCTTATAGATCTAAGTAAAGGTATCTAGGGTTATACTACCTTTCTATAAGAAGCCTTAGTAACCCTGCTTATATTTTATTACCTATTATAGTTAGACCTAGTTAATTATTAGTGCTATCTTCTTAGGCTAGTAGTAATAGGCTTATAAATCCTTAGAGGTGTAATCTTAGTTAAATAGCTTAGTAAAAGCTACTATAGTAACTAGGATAGCTTGTAAATTTCCCTATTCTCTAGGCTTATAGTATAGCACGTTTAGCTATCTATTACTTGCCTCTATATTTAGAGTCTAAGTGTAGAGCCCTATCTTGCTAGTAATAAACTTTAAGTAGCTAAAGTATACCTAATTTAAATCCTATACTATCCTCCCCTTAGCATCCTAGATAGTGCTGTAATTAGTAACTTTGTAGTACTATACTTTAACTAGCTTCCTTTGCTTAGTGTTATTAAGTGCGCTACTCCTAATCCTAGCGGTAATTAAATATAGTGCAGAGCGTTAGATTTTGCACTAATAGGGCGCTTTATTCTTAACTATAACATACTTATCTTTAGTAATACCCTCTTCTTCTAGTATTATTATCTTAGTGTCTAGAGTCTTATTAAGTTCCTTAAGTATTCTAGGTAATATATTGCATAATTTATTTATTACCTCTATATTAGTATCTTATAGTTATAGGCCTACTACTATATATTAGCTAATAATTCTAAACTCCTAGTAAATATTCTCTCCTATTCCTTTTAAGAGCTAGGTAGCGTGTCTTCTTTAGGCTCTTATTACCCTTTATATAGGTAAGTCTACTAGGGATTCTCCTTCTAGGATATAGGTACCTAATACAATTTCTCCTAGGGTAGTATCTAGTATATCCTCTATCCTCTTCTTATAACTCTATAACTCCCTTACTATACTTCCTAACCTTAATAGTTCTTTATTTTAGACTACACTCCTATCTAGTAGTATAGTCTAGGCGCGTCTAGCGTAGGATATAGTCCTAGGTAGCTAGTTATAACCTAGATTCTTAATCTCTTATGCTACCCTCTTCTCCTCTACTTTCTTTTTAGCTACTTCTCTACTTCCTTGTAGAGAGCTAGCTAGAATATCTTTAATTTCTTTTAGTACTAGTATCCTATAGTTTATTAATAACCTTATACCTTCTTTCTATATCTATTTACTAGGGGGGATTATACTAAGTAGTACCCCTACCTAGTTCTCTAACTTCCTATACTATTATAGCACTAGGCGCTAAATCTTAGCGTAAGTACTATCCTCTTCCCTATAGCGCATGTTAAAGTTACAAGGGTTACTTATACCTTTAAGCGTTAGTCTAGGTAAGGTATATAGGCCTATTACATAGTAATAAATAATTACCCTAACACGTTATAAGAAATAGTCTTCTAGTTCCTCCTTAGCCTTTAAGATAGTATCTACCTTTCCTATTAGCTTAGTAATTATAACCTAGACCTTATGCTAGTTAGTAATCTTAATAAAATTATTTTTTAACTAGTTTTGCCCCTATATTCTATAGTATACCTCTAAGTTTAGGAAGCTAGCAAGCTAGTCTAGACCTATATAATATAGGAGGTACCTTAGGTCTATATATCCTTAGTGTGTCTAACTAACTTGTAGGGTAAATTAGCTTAGGTATTTCTAACTAAATTTAGTGTAATTAGCGTAGATATACTATATTACTAAGCGTATTTTATTAAGTCGCTTCTTATATATATTACGCGCTTCCTTTATAAATAGGTACTATAACCTAAAATTAGCTACACTACTATATAACTATATAAGTGCTAGGCTAGACTCTATAAAGCTCCCTACTACTATTATTAATCCTATAGTTTTATTAAAGTGCTCCCCTAGTACTCCTATAAAGTTATCTACTATATTCCTTTATTATACAATAGTGCTTACATATATCTTGTTAATCTAGCTACCTATAGTTACACCTCCTTTCTATAGAAGAGGGATACCTTTATAAAGTGCCTAGGTCTACGTGTTAAACTCTTTAGGCTAAACTAAGTCTAACTTTTTAATAGCTAAAAGACTCCTCTATTATAATATATGCTAATAGTGTAGTACAAAACTTCTAGGTGTTATAGGCTATAGCTATAACCCTCTAGGTTATAGGCTTAACCTTAGGGACTATAGGGAACCTATTAATATTAGGGATCCTAGTAAGCCTAGCTTAACTACTAGCTATTTTCCTTTCTAGACTTCTAATAACTATTTAGGGCTCGTTATTTTATTTAGGATCTTCTAGTAGTAGCTTTATTAGATACTTGTGGTTTTGTTAGATATCTAAAGTTTTTAGTGTAGTTTATTAGGGTAGTAGCAGCGTAGGTAGAATATATGCAGGAACACGCGTGCCTTCCTATTATACTTGCGCCTTCCTATTATTCTCCTACCTTTACTTTATTCTACCTTTACTTATTTATTATCCTTCTACCTTTACTTATTTATTGCCCTTCTACCTTTACTTTCTTATTGTCCTTATTATAATTGCTTGTCTGCGTGTAGGTAGGTAGTTAGTGTAGCTAATTAGAGTGTTATATATCTAAAGGGTTAAATTAGCGTACCCTTTAGATACCTATTTAGGACTAGCGCACTTCCTACCTTCCTCCTACTAATCTTGCGCCTGTCCTATAGCGCATCTTTTCCTAAGTTTTAACACTAAAGTATTAATACTATTAACTCTTAATTATTAATTATCCTCCTCTTAATTACTTTTACTAGAATCTAAGATATTAAAATATTAGTCTTCTGCTTATTCTTTATCTAAGAGCGCTGTAGGCCTAATCTTAAGAGTAGGACCTCCCTTATCTAGTTATAGGATTTCCCAGTCCTAATTCTCTAATTTAGCTTCCTTATTTTCTTCTCTTTCTTCTATACCTAACTTATTAAACTACGTAGGCAGCGCTTAGAAGATATGCCTATTTTCCTATAGTGCCCTATCCTATAACTTTATAAGTCCTTAGTCTTCCTAGTTTACCTTATCCTAGCTTCTCTAGTAGAAGATCTTTACCCTCTAGCCTAGTGTTATATATACAAACTTAGTTCTATCTAAATCTTTTAGCTAATACGTCCCTAACTCTAGAAAGCTCTGCGCTACTAGGTATAGACCTAGCTATTTATTACTAAGTTTCCTATCTCTAGATATATCTATCTAGTGGACTAAATCCTATAGTAGTACTAATAAGCTAGGGCTAATTTTCTCTCTTTAAATTTCTTTATAGTTATCCTAATATTCTTTCTTTTATAAGTGTAGCCTCTTAATCCTTAATACTATATCTTTAAGAAACTAATCTCTTAGGTTAACCTAGGTGGCCCTTACTACTAGTAGCTAAGCCCTATCTATTATCTACTTAAAAGGAAGCGTCTACTATATTAGAAGAGCTAGTTTAATTAGGAGCACTAGGTTCTAACTAGTAACTAGCTAGTATATAGAGTATCTAGTATTTTCTTAAATAGATATTTAGTTAGCTAGGAGTACTATTAGTAGATTAGAGACCTAGCTCCCCTAGAGCTTTGCAAGTGCGTTAACAATTAGTTTATACCCTCCTTTAATTTTTCTATTAGCCTAAGGGTTATAGGTGGAGATCTAAACCCTATATATACTATAGATAGTAGCTAAATTATAAATAACTTTTTAGAAGTTAGGCCCCCTATTAACTATAATCCTTCGCGCTATACTCTATCTGCATAGGATGTCTTTATATATAAATTTAGCAATAGGTTTTAATCTATTATTTAGTAATACTTATACTTTAGGCCGCCCGCTTAAATAGTCCTAGGCTATTACTAGGAATTATTTCCTAGAATTATAAGGCATATAGACTATATTAATAGCTACCATCTCCTATAGCGCATAGGAGTAGGTGTTAGTAAGTATGTTAACCTTCTTCTTGCTGCTTCTTTTCTAACACTTATAACACGTACGTAGAGTAAGCCTTACTATCTTATATATCCTTTCCTACTAATATTGCTAAGCTATTATTAAGTAGATAGTATTTACCCTGTAATAACTAATAAGGCGATGTATTTCCTATATAGCAGCAATCCTAACGTCTTTATTATTAACTACTTATCTTACTACTATATTTTAAGATATCTTATAGAAGAGGAACCTATCTCTTATAAAGAAGTTTAATACTTATTTCTTCTATGCCCTTAACTCCTTCTATAGAACGTCTAGGATTTTAAACCTAACTAGAAACTAGGCAATTCCTTCTAATTTAGCGCTATATTTAGGATATAGTACTTTATCCTTTATTAGATTATATAACTTAACATTAGCAATTATATACTTAATAAAGTCTTTAATATTATCTTTAGTTTTATCTAGGGGTTCCTATCTATCCTCTTTTAGATATTGTGATAGAGCATCTACAACTATATTCCTCTTGCCTAGAACATGTTAAATTTCAAAGTCCTACGCCAAAATAGCAGCAAGCTACCTATTTATTACTCCTCCTAGTATTTCGCTTAAGGACTAATTAAGCTAAGTAATTAAGGTTTAAGCGTCTATCTTAATAACAAATAGTGTTCTATAGAGCTAAACTCTAAACTTTTTTAGGGCCTATAGCACTACTCTACACTCTAGCTTAGTAGAGTACTACTTTGCTTTAGACTTTAACTATATAGTACTTTTAAACTAGCATAGATATTGCCTTCTATCTAGCCTTATTTATTCTAGGGAAGCTCCTGCGCTTTCCCTACTAGCGTCTACTATAAGGTAGATAGTCCCTCTAGTCTTATAATTAATAGTTATTAGGGCTAGTGCTGTAGTAATAAAATACTTAAGCTCTTTTATTACTACCCTCTATAGTTCTTCCTATATCTACCTAGTGTTAACTTGTAGGAGTATAAATAATAGCTTTGCTTAGATAGTAAAGTTAGGAACCTATATCTAGTAATAGATATATATCCTAATAAATATCTAGACTTCCTTTATATTTCTATATTCTAGCTATTTTATAATCTTTTCTACCTTTATATAGTTAGGGTATCTTCCTTTAAAGCTAACCTTATAGCCTATAACTCTAAGACAAGCTATGCCCTAATAATATTTCTTTCCTAAAACTATACCCCCTACTCGCTTAATATCTACTAGGACTTGGTTAAGCTACTGCACATGCTTAAGCACAAATCTCTAGACCCTAGGAAGCGCCTCTTCGCCCCTATTGTTAGTTTTAGGCCCCCCTAATATTATATTATCTATAAATAGTATTATATAAGGGGAATAATTATATAGTATTTTTATTATAATTCTCTAAAAGGCTGCTACTAAGTTTTTTGCTCCTTGTACTATAGTGTAGGATTATAGTATGCTAATAGGGGTATGTATAGTAGTTATATCTCTACTATCTAGGTAAAGGGTAATCTAGTTGTATCCTAAAAACATGTCTATTAGGGATAATATCTTGCACCTAGCAAATTTCTTAGAGAATTTATCTATAGTTAGAGGTAGGTTTATATCCCTCTAGCTAACCTTATTTATATAGATAGCATTTTAGACTAGTTAGTACTTCTTATCTTTCTTTACTACTAAGAAATATAGGTTCTAGTATAGGCTATTACACCTCTTAAGTGTTCCTTAATCTAGACGCTCTTCTAATATCTAAATAAATTCTTCTTCTACTACCTTAGCTACTAGGAAACTGCGTATTTGCTATACTTTATACAGGATTATCTTTATTTAGTAAGGCAGGCTAATATCTTAAGTAATATGTCTACTTTCTCTAAAGTTAAAGGTAATAGCTACTTCTCTATTAAGAATTATTTCTTAAAACAGAGTCCTTTCTACTACTAATAAGTCTAGACTAAATTTCTATTCTTGTATCCTCTTAGTAGTTAGCCTAGACCCTCTTAGAAATAATATATATCTTTTCTTAAAAAGATAGTTAAAAGGGCTAAGGTTAACTATTTCGCGAATACTAAGCTTTTGTAGTTAGTTTTCCTTAGCTACTATTTTCTAGTCCTGCCTTCTAAACTCTATAGCCTTATCCTTCTCTTTTAGGTTATCTACTAGTTAGATTTTCTTACTAACTTTTTTATACTTAGTGCTTACCTTAGTAACTATTTAAGCTACTTTTTATTACACACCTTAATTTAGCTTGTATATTAGTAATATTAGGTTTAGCTCTTAGATAGCCTATAGGTCTTTGCTTGCCCCTACACTATATCCTATAGTTTATACTACCTATTTTTCTAGCATCTTTTTATCTTCTAAGGTAAATAGTTATCTATATTTACTAAATCCCGCTTATAGCTCTATATAGTCTACCTCTTGTAGAAATTTTAAATATACTATATATTCTACTATATAGCACTTATCTCCTAGGTATTAATTTTATAGGATCTCTTTCCTAAGCAAGGGTCCTACTATTAGTTTTCTAATTTATTATCCTCTTCTATTTTATCTCTATCTTCTAGCTTTAGATCTAAGGCTATAAAGACTGTATTCCTTTCCCTATCTAAGGATAGCACCTAGTAGGTAACCCTCCTGTAGATATTATACTAAATAGCTAGCCTAGTAGAGGTATACTATAGCCCTCCTAATATAGCTAAGCAGGTTAGGTTTATAATTACCCTAAAATAAGTTAGGGTCTCTACTTCCCCTATATATACTAGCACGTTCTACGCGATTCTAATAAATAGGTCTATCCTACTATTAGCTATAACTCCCTCTATATATGCCTAAGGGTCTAGGTTAGTGTCTTAATAGGTACCTGTAACGCCTATATAGCACTTAATCTTAAGAGATTTATTTATACCCCTATATTAATTAGGTAGTTTACTATATTCCCCCTTATACTAGTCTAGCATGTTAGTAGTTCTGCGTAGAGAGTTATCTAATTTAATTCCTAGTTAGCGTAAGACTTATCTTTTTTTTCTTATATAACTAAATCTTTTCTATACCTATCTAAGTTTTGTCTAAATTAGAGCCTTACTTAGGTATTAAGTACTTCTAGCATTGCGCGTATATTACGCTAACCTAGCGTATGGTTCTTTACCTCTAGCTCCTCTAATTAGTTAATATAGCTAAAGGGTAAAACTAGCGCACCCTTTAGATACCTATTTATAACTAGCGCACTTTCTAGGCCCCTAAGCTCTACTATATTTACCCTACTAAAGTGGTTATTATCCTCTAGGATATAAGTCTAGGGTTCCTATAATAATATCTTGTTGCAGGAGGGATATCAACTAGATCACGGAGCATCTTGATCCAATCAATCCTGATCAATACCCCTGTATAACCCACTATCTGATTGACTGCCAGCTCACTGCCAAGTGCCTAACAAAAAGCAGGAGCTCTAGTAAGGAAGGTTTACTAATTATTTACCTTCTAGTAAGGGTAGCTAAAGCTCTATATATATAAGTACAATTGTAGTAGATACAATCTAATAATCTATCTCCTAAATTATTCCTAACCTTAGTAATCTAGATTTCTACAGTTATAAGCCTAGTTCGCGCTTTACCTTATTAAAGATCGTCCTATCTATTTAAGCGTATTGTTTAACTTAGATACTAAGCTAGTAAGCTTTACTCTTTCTTTATACTATTTCTTAAGCAGAAGCTTACTTATTACTCTTCTACTATAAGCGACTAAATCCTAAAGGGGGATATCCTACTTACTAGATTAACTAACTAGCCTACCTAGTACATTTAATTTAGATACTATACCCTAACTAAAGGGATCTAGGTAGAGGTAGACCCTAAGGCTTAGGATGCTAAAAACCACTTTAAGAATAAACCTATTAAGCCTAACATGCTAATAGATATCGCGCTATCTAATATAACAAGCGAGCAGTATAAACTTAAAATAGCTTAGTACTAAGCCTGCTTATTAGATTAGGTATTAAAGTTATTAGTAATCTAGAACCTTTTTATATAGGTTAACAACATAGTAGATTAAGGGATCCTTACCCTAGCCTATATAGAGCTTGTTAATTAAGGAAGAGTAACCCTCTAAGCACTTATCTAAGTGCTCTACAATAACCTAGCGCTAACTAATTTAAGTGCTGTAACACTAGCAAGATCGCAGTATAAAGCTTATCTTGCTAAGGCAAAGATAAGTAGCTAAGACACTAATTACTAGTAGAAGGAGTGGACAATCCTATATACGCAAGCTAAGGTATACAACGTTCCTAATATTAAAGGATAGCTTGTAGTACAGGATTATCTTATAGCTCTATCTACTAGGATCTTACTAGATTAGGGTTAAACTATATTTTAAAGGATTATTAAAAAGTTAGTAATAGGAGAGCTAACTTATAACCTCCTATAGGTTGCTAAGATCTATTTATTACTGCTCTAAGAGAACAACATAAGATTAAGCTCTAAGGGTCCTAGAGTGTTTGCAATAATAGGAGCTCTACCTTCTAATTAACCTAAGAAGGAGTCTTTATGCCTATATAGTAGATCCTACTTATAGAAACCTCCTAAATGCAAAAACGTTATTAAAGCTTAGACTAATATAGGTAACAAGCTTACTACTACTTAATAATTAGAGATTAAGAAAAAGATTAATAGGAATCAAAAATTTAAAGAGTTAAGAAAAGCTCTAATCAAGTCCTATCCTATTAATCAAGATTATAGTAGTAAGGTAAAAGAAAACGCGATCACCTATCTAGGTAGCACTAATTAACCCTATATTAATAGCGGAGAAAATAAACAGGATCTATTTAACTATTGACTTTAAAGCTTACGCTCTATTAAAGAGCACTATCTTTAATAATAGGGGTGTAGTATACCTAGTTAATAATATAAGCTACCTAGAAGAAAGCTTGTTTAGATTAGTTAGATATAAGATAGTTACAGCAGGAACTTAAGCTTTTCTAATCTTAGGTAGAGGGACTAGAGTAATCCCTAATACTCTTAATAGACTAAGAGGTCTAAAAATAGAAGATTTAGTGCTTACTAACATAGTGTTAGTAGAAGGTTTTTATGTGAATATTATATTAGAAGCTTGATTGCTTAAAGCAGGAGTTTAGTTCCTTAGGCTAGATGCTACCTTATAGTTTAGATTATTAGGAAAGAGCGTTGTATTAGCTAAGTTACTGCGCAAGTTTAACTTAACTTTCCTAGAATACAAGCCCTCTACTCCTTATCTAATAATCTAAAGCATAGTGCCTAAACAACCCTAGTAATCCTAGACAACTTACCTAAGACACGATAGTAAGGAGCTTTAGCACTAATAATTAGGCTATTTAGGACCTAAGGCGCTTAAAGCTCTAGTTAAGTTAGTAATAAATATTAGGATTAAAGGAACTCCTAGGAGCAAATGCGAGCACTGCGCTATTACACATGCCTAATAGGTTATATTAAGATAACTAAGGGAAAGATTACCACGTCTATACTACTAGGTATTATAGGATCTATTTAATATGCTAATAGGTATAGCTTATAAGCAATAGATCTTAGTATTAAAGTATAACTACTTAGGAAAGCTTTATACCTATCTACTATAAGCTAAAAACCTTAATAAGATTATACAGGTATTTAAAAAATTTAAGAGCATAATACTTAACTAATATAAGCTTAGTATAGTTAAGATTATACAAGATAACAACGTTGCAACGCTCCCTTAGCATAGCAAATCTTGCTTTTAGATCTAGGTAGCTAATAATAGTATTAAAATTAAGAGCTTACCTATATATACCTATAAACCTAATAGAGGAGCAGAAAGAGCAGGGTAGGAGATTATAACAAAATTAATTAAAATAAGGATTAGTGCTAACCTACTAACAAAGCTCTAGCCTAAAATTGTTAAAGTAGTGACTTAGCTCTATAATATAAGCCTGTCCTATGCTTACAATATAATATTACCTAACAAAGTGCTAGATTATTAGTTTACTAGATACTTTAGGTAGTAGTAACTAGAGTAGATAAGGGAGGCAACTACTAATCTCTGCCCTAATTAGAGCGGAATATACGCCTATAGCTATTAAGCTTACCCCCTTAATAGAGATTAAGCAGCTAGGCGTTATAAGAGGGTTTTTAAGGTAAACCCTTAGGGTTATATTAGATATCTAGTAGGATACAGAGTATCTAACATATATAGGATATAGATCCCCTTACTTAATTAGATTATTATAACACGGAACGTTACCTTTAATAAGGATCTTTTCTACAAAGAGAAAGATCTAGAGTAGCTTTAATAGTTAGAGGCTTAAAAGATAGTTAACGTTATTAGTAAAGATAAGATCTATAATATAGGAGAAGCATATAAAGAGCTTAATATCTTTAATTAGCTTTGTATTGCGGCAGAGCAATATAAGGAGTCTAGTAAGCAAGGAGGACTAAACCTAGCGTAGGAGCTAGGGGGTGGGGTAGAGCTAGAGGAGGTAGATAATTAGGCTAGCTAGCCTAGTGATTCACAACCCCCTAAGCAGACACCTCTAGCGTGGGTACTGAAAGGCACAGCATATGCTTGGCACAAAGGATCTATACAAAGTCCCCTAAGCTAATAGGGCTCTAAACTCCTAAACTAATACTAGAACTAAACTTTAGTATAAGAGATAAAGGATCTATACAGGTTATAGATTAGGGTCTTACTACCTAAGATAGTAGTAATCTAACTTACTTTAACGCTATAATAGGTAGCTCCTAGGAAAGACCTAGAGGGGAGAGTGCTATTAGTAGGTCACTCTATAAGAGCATAGAGATAGGTAAGGGCACCCTATCTAGCTCTTATAGGGGTAGTAAGCAGAGCTACTGCCTACCTGCTTTAGGACTAGATTCTATATCTCCTGCAGATCCCTTATAAGCGGCACCTAGAGCTCCTAGAAAAAGTAGAAAACCGCAAGTTAAAGGACTGCTACTAACGCGTGTTAGTAAGCAAGCTTAGGGACAGGACCCTAATAAACCACTAGGAGGCTCTACAAGTGTAGGGATATACATAGTAATAGATCTATTAGATATAGATCTAATTAGAAATCCCTTGTATAATCTTTTAGTATATCCTAAACTAAATACTACAATCTACGCTGTAATCGCAGTAGTAATAGGGAGCAAATCCCCTAAAAACCCTAAAAGAAATACGCACTAGGACGCTCTACAAAAAGAGCTAAAATAATAGAAGGATCTCTATAACTACTAAATAGGATAGTAATTTAGAGATGTAGTATATAAAGAAATTAATACTCTACTAAAAGCTAGTACCTAGGAGGAGATTAATAGGCTAAATATAGGAGAGTATCTACTCCTACTTAAATAGGTGTTTACATACAAGCTTAATTAGGATAGTTACCTAATTAAGTGCAAAGCAAGGATAGTAGTAAGAGGAGATCTATAGCTTACTAACTTAATTTATTTAACCTACGTAGCTACCCTAGTAGCTTAAACCTTTAGGACTACAATAGCTATTAGAGCTAAGTTTAACCTTAAGATATATTAATATAACATTGTTAGAGCTTTCCTTAACGCCTTAAGGGATTAACACCCTATAGTTATCTATAAGCTACCTAAAGGATATTAAATACCTAGGAAGTGCGTTAAGCTTAAACGAGCTCTATATAGACTAAAAGACTTACTATTATTATAGTATAATAAGCTCTTAACTACACTCTAAGAAAATAAGCTTATTGCTTCTAAAGAGGAGCTATGCCTATTCTTTAACAGAGATTGCAGTATCTTGTTAATATTCTATGTAGACAATATCCTATCACTCTATTACTAAAACTACGCAAGCTAAGCTTACAAAGTTATCCAAGCTCTAAAGTAAAGATATACTATAGAAGAGAAGGGACCTGTAAGCTGGTTTCTAGGGGTAAGAGTAATCTAGGATAGAAAGAGACAGACAATAACACTTGTTTATAATAAATACATTAACAAGATTACAAAGAAATTCAATCTAGTAGAGATAGGAAAATTCCCTGCTACACTACTATTAAGTAAAGATATTAAAAAGAGTATAGGAGAAGCCACTAAAAAAGAGATTAAGGACTATTAGGAGCGCGTTAGATTAATCCTTTACACCTTAATTATAGTGCGCCCTAATATTGCCTATGCAGCCTCCTAGCTCTCCTAATACCTTACTAACCTATCTAAACAACACTTTAATACAGTTAATTAAGTAATTATCTATCTATACTAAACTTAATACTAATTAATCTAATATAAGAATAGGGATCCTAATAAGCTTATAATATATAGTAATGCGTCATTTGCTAATAATATTAATACTTAGCAATTATTATATAGATACCTAATCACGCTCTTTAGAGGACCTATTATTTAGAAGGTAGCTTAACAATTAACTGTTACTACTTTAACTACTAAGGCAGAGCTCCTTGCGCTTAAGCAAGTAAGTAAAGAAGCAATAGCGTTAAAACGCTTTTTAACTAAAATACACCTTACTTTAGATACTACCTAGACAATTAATTATAATAATTAACAAACTATTAGGTTAGTAGTAGGTAATAATAAAAGGATTACTACTAAGCTACGCTATATAGATATTTAAAACATATAGATTAGATAAGAGTATAAAAAGGGATCTTTCTATATTACCTACCTACCTACTAGTAATATACTAGCTAATAGGCTTACTAAAAACCTAACTATATAATAATTTATAAGGTTTAGGGAGTACCTAAAGTTATATAATAGTAGAGTATATATTATATAGCGTTAATTAAAGTAAAGTAGTATATAAGATCTATTAATATATAATATAAGAATAACTAACTATAGCCTACCTCTCTATTATTAACTAGGTAGCTTCCCTAAGGAGCTCTATTACGCGCAAGAAGCGTGCCTTAGAGTCTATAGGGAGCTACCTAGGTTACCCTAACCTAGGATCTATAGGGGGAACCTTAGAGGAGCTAGAGTCCTTATCTTCTAATAAGGAGCTCTAGGCGCCCTTAGCTATAGTAGTAGCCTTGCGCGCAAGCTTAGCAGTAGTAGTAGCAGCTTTTACTAGCTCCTGCTACTTAGCCTTACTCTCCTTAAGGAGTACTAAGACCCTCTACTTCTTATCCTTAAGAAGGTCTTAGCTCTTACCTACCTACTTCCTTACTAGGAAGGATAGTATAGAATATTAGGTAAGCTTAGGGCTATTAGTTTATTAGTATAAGACTCTTACTAAAGCGTACTATACAAGGAAAATTCTTGTATAGATTATATATATTAGGATATAGCTATACCTAGAGGAGCACTACTAGTACTAAGTCCCCCTACTAGAAGAGTTATAGCACTTGCTATTAGACTTATTAAAGAGCGCGGAGCGTAGATAATTTAGACAAGTTTTAGCACGATAAATACTAGGCTCTCTATAGCAGGAGGATCTTAGGGTCTCCTTAGGAGCTAGAGAGGGAGTAGGAGTAGGAGTAGGGATATAGGGCAGGGTCTAGGGAGGAGCAGGAGCTAGAGTTAGAGCTAGAGTAGTAAGAGCTAGAGTAGGAGCGCTCTTCCTTAGCTTTATAATCTTAACTATAGTAGTAGTAGCTATATACTTAGCTACTACACGCTCTATAATAGCCTTACGCTTAGTAGTAGCACGCTCTTCTTTAGTAGTGGTGGCTTTAGCAACTATAGCTTTAGCTACGTAGGAGGTAATAAGGGCAGCGCAGGTAGAGTAAGCGCAAGTAGTAGTTTTTAACTTTAACTAAGATATAGGTTAGTAGGGATATAGGTATAGTTTAGATCTTTAGGGTTATATAATCTTATAATTTAAGCTATAGTAAAAATTATAGTTAGGTAGATAGAGTTATAGAGCTTAGTCTAGATAATATCTACACGCGCAAGCGCAGGCTAAATAAGGAAGGTACGCTAGTTAGTATCTAAAGGGTAAGCTAATTTAACCCTTTAGATATACAACGCTCTAATTAGCTATACTACCTACTAACTATAAGCGTAACTATAATAATAAAAGATCTACCTATACCTAGGGGGTGTGTTATAGGAGGGATATTAACTAGATTATAGAGTATCTTAATCTAATTAATCCTAATTAATACCCCTATATAACCTACTATCTAATTAACTGCTAGCTTACTACTAAGTGCCTAATAAAAAGCAGGAGCTCTAGTAAGGAAGGTTTACTAATTATTTACCTTCTAGTAAGGGTAGCTAAAGCTCTATATATATAAGTACAATCGTAGTAGATACAATCTAATAATCCATCTCCTAAATCATTCCTAACCTTAGTAATCTAGATTTCCATATATCTTAATTTATTCCTATAAATAATCTTACCCTAGTAGGTTAGCTACTATTTAGTTTAGGCTTAGGCGTATTATTCCCTTAAGCTCCTTATCCTTTACTTCTTTAAACTATACCTTTCTTCTTATTACTAGCTAGTCCTAATTAGGCCCTAAATTTATATAGCCTTTACCCATACTATCTAGTAGCTAGATTATTATAAAGGGGTCTATATAGGCCTAAGCTAGGTATAGAATCTCTAGGGTTTCTTTAAGTTCTATCTCTTTACTTGCCCCCTCTTCTTAGTTTACTAGGTTTTGTGTTAGTCTTCCTTGCCCGCGCTTCTAGATTAATCCTACCCTTACTTCTTCTAAGACTTAGTCCCTTTGCTTTTCTTTCTCCCTTATAGAGGCGTGGATCCTAGGTGTATTCTTGTCTACTAATCCTAGGATAATATATCTTAAGTCTATATAATCTAGCGTTATTACTACTAGGTCTTCCTTATTAGGTTATAGTATTTAATAGTTTAAGAACTGCTTATATTCTCTTTAAGTATCTACTAGTTCTAATCCTTAATTCTAGGAAGATATAACGTTAGCTCCTACTCTTTTTAATACTAGGTAGTCTAGTCCTTAAGTCTACCTCTACTACTAGCCTCTTAAATCTATTCTATTAAATAGTTCTAGCTTAACCTATAACGCTAGCTAGCTAAGGATATCCTTAGTAACTTTATAGTATTTGCGTAACTTTTACTTTATTTAGTAAAGAGTATAGTTCTATAGTACTAGCTTAGTAACCTGCCCTAGTCTTTTATATAATAGTTTATAGTAAAATATCCTAGTTCTTATTTCTAGATTCTAGGAAGTGCTTACCTACCCTAGCGCTATAAGTTCTAGCTAGGGGGGGTAGTCTCTTACTAAGTAGGTTTCTACTCTATATATATTATAGGTAGGTGGTTTCTTATTATACCCCCTATAACTCTATAGCACTAGCTAGGTAGTTAATATCTATATAGGGCCCTAGGTTCTTAGCTAGTTTATTAGTAACCCTCTAGCTACTATAGTATTCTAATGTATTCCTTACTCTATCCTAGCGTTAGTTATATATAAAATAAAGTAGAGCTAGTTTACTAGGCTTTTTAGTAGTAGGCCTATTATATAGTATTCCTATAACCTATTACCCTTAGCTAAACTTATCCTTATTTTTCCTAGTACCCTAATTAACTAGTCTATTTCTAGGTTAATATTTAGTAGTTACTAGGTAGTAGCTTACTCCTTTTTAACAACTTTTACTACTTCTATAATTTCCTTCTTTGTAGGTGTAGCTTTTACTAATTCTAATATCTAATATACCTACTAAGTATCTTTATTTATTTAGCTAGCTAATATATAGTTTATTCCTTCTCTTTACTAATAGATTCTTTTAATATAGGTATAGATCTTCTCTAGCCTATAGCTTACTACCTTATTACTATTAGGTCCTCCTAGTATACTAAGCAAGACTAGCTCTTTATCTACCTAGGGTAACCCTCTAGAGAAGAAGAATCTAACTTTGCTTTTATATAGCTATTTAGATACTAGGTAGGTATTACTATATACTATAAAATTAGTATAGTAGTCTAAAAGACCTAGGAAGTTTCTAGAGGCCTCTTATATATACGTATCTAGGAAGGTTTAGGTACCTATCCTTTAGGCTATATCCTAGTCCCTCTAGCGCTCCTTTATAGCTTCCTGTAGCTCCTCCTAGTCTTGCTTCTAGTAGGGTCTAAGCTTCTTTACAAATATTCTATATATAGTATTATAGAAGTCTAGCAGAACTTTTAGCTAGTCTACTTTATCTAGCCCCCTATTTTCTACTTAGTAGTTATAGTTATCTAAGAACTCTGTAACCTCTCTCCCCTAGAACTAAAAGTTAGTTTTCCTAGGCCTTATAGGGACCAGGACTCTTCTTAGGGGTCTAGAGGATTCTATTTTAGTTAACCCTAGGGTAATATTACTTTCTCTAGGTATTATTCCTAGTAAAAAGAATAGGCTTAGCTAAGGTAGTAGGCTTCTATAAATATTAAAGGAGGTGTATAAACTAGTAATATTAATTAAAATTATTAGATAAGTTAGTATCTACTTACTTATATTATTTCCTTCTTCTCTTATCTCTTACTCTTATAGACTATCTTCTCTTCCTTAGTAGTTATATCCCTAATACGCTTCTTAAGTAGTGCTAGTACTTATATTTATTTTTAGTAAGTTCTTGTTATATTAGTAGCTTAGCCTAGCCCTATTTTCCTACTAATAGCGCATACTATCCTATAGCCTTTGCTATAGCTTTTCTATTAGTAGTAATATTCTAGGTATTCTAGCACTTCTAGTATTATTAATACCTCTTATAGTTCTAATTATTCTAATAGTTCTAGTTATTCTAGTTCTAGTTATTCTAGTTCTAGTTATTCTAGTTCTAGTTATTCTAGTTCTAGTTATTCTAGTTCTAGTTATTCTAGTTCTAGTTATTCTAGTTTAAGTTATTCTACTTCTAGTTATTCTAGTTCTGCTTATTCTCGTTCTAGTTATTCTAGTTCTAGTTATTCTAGTTCTAGTTATTCTAGTTCTAGTTGTTCTAGTTCTAGTTATTCTAGTTCTAGTTATTCTAGTTCTAGTGTTTTCTAGTTAGCCTCTCAGTATTATTACTCTATTCCTACTAACGCGCATTAGCTACGTCCTAAGATAGGCCTACTATTTTTACCTTAATAGTGTTAATTATTAATACTACCTATTTTCTAACTTTTCTCTACCCACCCCTTATACGAGGAGAAATATCCTCTTAATTACCTAATACTAGGACCTCCCCTTTACTAAGATAAGATAAGTTCCCCTTAGGCTTTGCTATTTAAACTATTAGGGAGAGTAACCTATTTAAATAAGGAGAAGTAGGAGGGGCTAAGTTTAATAATAGTAGTCCTATTATAGTACACATAAATTTAATATAGGATTATAAGAGAAAGGTTAATATTATAGAGTTGAAGTATAGTCCCTAGGAGTAATACTATTCTATCCTCTAATCCTTCTTACCTTTATACTATTTATCCTACCTAACCTTTTAGGCTAAGCCTCGTTTTCTCCTATACACCCTATGCCACAGCATAGTAGTTTATATAAGGATACTAAAAAAAATCTAATACTATTATTACTATACCTAATACTTATATTGTATCTTTTGTAAACTACTTCATATACTCTACTAATAGGTCTATTATAAACTACTTTATTTACTCTACTAATAGGTCTATAGTAAACCACACTATGTTAATACTATAAAAAAGTAAACTACTACTTTAAACCTATTTATAGGTATATATAAGGTTAGTTTACACCTATATAGTAAACCCCTAGCGTACTATTCTATAGTAAAC